>JAWNPB010000148.1:13875000-14015000 GCA_035045355.1 Drosophila lacicola
TGGCGCCAAGTGCTTCTACACAACGCGTGAGCCCATCCAAACGATTGTCTTCGACGACCTCACACAGTACGGCTACAAGCTGGCCAGCCGCCAGAACGGGCTCAACGAGGAGCACTGCGTGGTCATACTCAGGAAACTGGGTAAATTTCATGCCAGCTCCATGCTGCTGGCCGAGAAGGTAAGTACGCCCAACAGCACCCCTACAGCAATCTCTGACTTTCGACATTGATGGCATTTGCCCATTTCCGACAGGAGCCCAGCGTGCGGGAGCATTTCACCAGCGGCATGCTCGACGAGAACTATATACGAACCAACGAGCGGTTCATCAACTTTATGACACTCCAGCTGAGAACGCTGGCCAATGTGGTGGCCAAGTGGGCCGGGTACGAGCAGCTGTCGGATAAGCTACATCGCCATTGCGACAATATCAAGGAGAATCTGGTGTTGACGGGCCGACCGACGCCCGGCGAAATCACGGTCCTCAATCACGGCGATCTGTGGGTGAACAATTTCATGTACAAATATCACGACGAGCTGCCCACAAAGCCCATCGATGCCATCTTCGTAAGTGTCCAGCCAGTTGGCATTGGTCGGTGCGAGTGCTATAAGTAGAATCTGTTTGCTTGCAGGTGGACTTTCAGAACAGCTTCTTTGGCAGTCCCGGCTGCGATATCAATTTCTTTCTCAACAGCAGCGTCCAGCTGGACGTGCTGGTCCACAGGCGCGAGTTCCTCATACAGACATACTACGCCTCGCTACGCGACAGCCTCGAGCGTATGCATTCACAGTTTGTGCCCAGCTATGCGGACTTGCAGCACGAGATCCATGCACGGGAGCTGTACGGGTTCTTCTCGTCGTACGCGTTTCTGCCCATGGTCACCATGCGGAAGGAGGACTCCTTTGACATAAGCATTGAGGCACTTACCGATCAGGATTTCGCCAAGAAGAAGGTGCAGCTGATGTTCTCATCAAATCCACGCACAGCGGATACCCTGCGCTATGCACTCCGACGGTTCGACGAGCTCGGCATCTTCGACTGATGCGAATGCTTAATTTATATTTATAACTTGCATGTGGTTATCTATATTTTTTATTGTCGTACGGCTAGGATATATGTTGGTTTTTTTTTTCTATTTAAAACAGAAAATTTTTTTTTTTTTATGTATTTAATTTAAGCGCATTTGTCTGTTTTTATATATATATATATATAAAATGCTTCTTTCTATGCAAATTCATGTTTCAATTGGTCCACCTAGAACTCCCATGTCGCCAGCCACTTGAGGTTGTGCATCGTCGAGTTGGGCTCATTCGCCAGCGGCCCGCTCATCCCATAGGCCAGCGGGGAGAAGAGCACAAAGCTATACACTAGCACCGAGAGCAACGTGCCCAGCAGAACATGCTGCAGCCACCTGGGCAGCGATCGTATAATGTAGTTGAACATAATGCCTGAAAGGAGAGCACAGGACAAACGGGATAAAATATAGGAGCAAAGGCTGGCAATTTTCCAAAAGCGAACACAGGATAATCGAGTTGAAATATAAGAGCACATTCTGAAGAGTTTTCTAAAAGACAACCCAGGACATTCGAGCTTAAATATAAGAGAAAATTCTGAAGAGTTTTCCAAAAGCGAACACAGGATATTTGAGTTAAAGTATAAGAGCACAGTCTGAAGAGTTATCTATAAGACAGCACAGGACATTCGAGCTTAAATATAAGAGAAAAGTCTGAAGAGCTTACCAAAAGCGAGCACAGGATATTCGAACTTAAGTATAAGTGAAAAGTCTGAAGAGTTTCTCTATAAAAGTTTAAGGGACATTCGCGTTATAGTATAAAAGCAAAGGCTTAAGAGTTTTCTAAAAGAGAAGACAGGACATTCGAGCTTAAATATAAGAGTTTTCTACAAAAGTTTAAGGGGCATTCGGGTTACAGTATAAGAGCAAGAGTTAAGAAGAGTTTTCTTAAAGAGGTCACTGGGTATTCGAGTTGAAATATTAGAGCAAAGTCTGAAGGGTTTTCTAGAAGAGAACACAGGTCATTCGAATTAAAATATAAGAGCTAAAAACGAAGAGTTTTCTAAGAGAGAATACAAGACATTGGGGTATAAATTGAGTTTTAGTATAAGAGCAAAGGCTGAAGAGTTTTCTAAAAGAGATCGCTGGACATTCGAGTTAAAAGAAGATACAAGAGTGCTCTTATCGATAGTGACCAACTGCCAGATACCCTGTGCCTCGAAGTTCCTTTTATGTGGAAAATGGAAAAGGATTTTGACTCATTTCCTTCATTCCATTCAGCTAATGCGTAACCCCCTATAGCCAGGCACTTACCCGTTAGCAAAGAGTTGAAAATTAATGCCGGGAAATAATGATGAAAGTATAGAACTCGACCCATGGCCCAGAAGGGCAAATAGTGCAGCAGCCAGCCGATGAACAGCCAGGCTGCTGCCCGCAAGGACATGGCCGAGTCACTTCGTCCAGTTGTGGCTGTGTCCCCGGCCGATTTCTGCAGATCGCTGTCCGCGGGACAGCAGCTGCACAGTTCGGTTGTGGCAGCCAGCTCCTCGGGCTGGCCTGTGGCCCGGAGAGCCGCTTGGCCGGCACGTCGCTGCTCGAGAACGGCGTTGTACAGGAAGGCGGCGACGAAGAGCAGCAGAAAGCTGAGATTGCTCCACCAGATGACGGGATTGCCAAGCAAATAGATGCGATAGCTGGTGCCAGAGAAAAATTGACCCTTGAATGAAGAAAACAGAAAGGATTAAGGATATCAACTGGACTAGATTCAAGGAGCCTCAGGTTGCGTACCCGATAGTTAATGGGCCATTGCCAGGGCTGGCTTGTGATCTCGCCCTCCTTGGGCTTGAGGCCAGCATTGCCCTGCAGCATGACCGCATGCGACTCAAGGAAGCGTGCAAAAAAGCCTGGCGCATAGATGCTAAAGCTGACACTGGGCACTGCAATGGGAACAGATACAGCAAGAGAGAGAAAGTGAGAAAGATTGAGATTCGCATCATTGTGGATAATGTTAGAGAGCCGTCTGCGTACATAGCTTGTGCTGATTGTCCTCCACGTTCCAGTGGGCGTTCTTGTCGCGCACGTTCAGATTGCAGGAGACCTCCTGCTGCTCAAAGCCCCATTTGGGCAGCTGCTTGCCGCTGGACGTGAGCGCACAGTTCTGCAGATAATGGACGAACATAAGCCGTGAGGTGACCGTGTGTATGGTCTCATTGGGCTTGCCGCCCACGACGAGCACGCGCCAAACATCGTTGGCATCGCCCACGCCCAGCTGCCCAGAGAAGAGATTGACTTGAGATAGAGATCAGATTGGGTTGGATATTACGGCTTACCTCGCCGTAGCCGGTGACCTGGAGGTGCTTCTTGGTCATGGGCGCGGGCTCGCTGTGCGAGTGCAGATTGCGCTTGGTCACCAGATGCTCCAGGCGCAGCAGATCGCCGTGCTGCAGCAGACGCAGCTCGTCCTTGGGCAGGGCCGGCTTGTTGTACGGCTTGATCAGCCAGATGTTGTTGTCATCCTTGTGCGTATAGGTGGTGATCTAAAAGAGAAGTCAATCTTAGCTCTCAGCTAGCCTGTGTTTTTTTAGCTCACCTGCTGCTGGCGAGCGCCGCTGCCCTTGGGATAGAGATGGGCGTGCGAGTGGAGATATCCGCCGCCAGTCTTATGATTCTTGATGGTCACCAGCGAGCCGTAGGCCACGTCGCGTGGCATGCTCGCATTGTACAGCGAGTTGCCGATGAGCCGCGACTGAAACGCCGAGCTGTAGAAGCCATCCCCGTTGCCGCTGCGATTCAGCACGCTCAGGTGTATGTAGAAGAAGAACGTGTACAGTACAATCGGCCAGATAATGAGCGCCACAGCGCGGCACGCGATCTGCCTGACCGTCTCCGCAATGGGCTTGCGCAGATCGCCCAGTATTAGCCAGAGCTCGCTGGCCGTATGCAGGCCTACCAGCAGCACCACAAACAGGCCCACAAACTTAACGCTTATCGTGCAGGAGAGCATTGTCCCGGTGAGCAGCAGCCAGAGCCACCAGCGCGCCGTATACGAGCCGCCCGCGGCGGTGCACTTCGATACCTTGACCATGCCCCACACCGAGCCCATCATGAAGAACAGCAGTATCGGATCCAGCAGTATGTACTGATTGAGCGTCAGCATGCCCACATCTACCAAGAAAGAGCGTGAGCATTCGATAAGATTTCATTTGATTTGCCCCTGGTCCTCCACTCTACTTGCCAAAGATCAGATACGCGGCCGACAGCAGCGCCGCCTCGTGGGACCGCGTCAGATCGTAGACGGTATCGAAGCCCATCGGCATGATGAGTGCGCCCAGCGTTGTGCAGAACTGCAACACAACAGATTAGCTGGCCAACGGGCAAAAAACTATTCCAATTCGATACTCACATAGCGCATGCCCTGATAGCGCGTCTCGTTGTACTTGTCGCCAGGCTTCTCGAATGGAAAGGTGCCGTTGTAGCCCGTCAAATAGCCGGAAAGACCAATCAGCATCTGCAAAGAGTGCGAGTGAGCGTTAGCCAGAGTTGGAGAGAGAGAGGGAGAGAAAGGGAGAGGGAGAGAGGAAGAGAAGGGTGGAAGGTCATTAATACTTTAAATCTATACAAATTCCTTAACTTTTCAAATAGGCTTATAATTCCCAAAGAGTTTTAGCGCGACTTTGCTTAAGACGGCGCTAGAATTTTATCAACATAAATTAAATATTTTTAACTGTCTAGGCTATTTTATACACTCGCAAAAAACTGGTACAGTTAATTTCAGAAAATCGCCATTAAATTCTTTCTGAAATCAAGAGCATCAAAAATAGGAGAATATTTTCTCTTTAAACATGACATTTTTCTTGATAAGTCAATATGGTAATGTTAAGGGTAAGCATTTCTTTGAGTGTATGGTTAAAAATATCTTTCGAATACATACCTTTCCCAGCGGCGGATGCACATCGAAGAAGAAGGTGCGGTTTATGTACCAGCTCCCCATTTTGCCGAAGTGCGTCTCGTCCCAACTGAAAGCATGAATACACTTGGCTACAGTTTGGGCTTATTGTGGTCTATGGAACTTACCAGATATGATCCGGCTCGGTTACTTTGTAGAAGCGTGTGGCAAAGGTAATGAGTAGCACCGCGCCCATGAATGCCCACCAGCGCCTGATTGGCGCAACAGTTAGAAAATCATATTGTTCACATCAAGTTCGTTGTTTCAGTCTTTCGTTTTTGCGCATGCTTACCAATTGTCATCGCTGAGCTGGGCAGGCTCTGTTTTGGGCAAATCTCTTGGCTTCCTTGTGCATTTGGGCGCCTTAACAACACTTGCGGCCATGTTTTTATATCCAAATGCGAATAAATATCAATATATGTGTATATAATTTCAGCGAAATCTTTTACATTTTAGCTGTTGCACACGTCAACAGAGACAGGCAAGGCTGGCGTGCAACAAGAATGCTTTCTCTTCTGGCATTCTCCCATTCTCCCACAATCACAACACTTGCGGGCCATTCAGCTAAAACCGGTCTTGGCCAACTTAAGACAGCTGCTCTGCAACGCTCTGCAAAGCTTAGGGCTGTCTTGGCCGACTGTTATCGATTTTTGTTAAATTAAAAGCAACTATTTTTTTTTAAGTTTATAATTACCAATCAACTGTTTAATGATATTCGAAATTCGGCTTTAAATCGAAACTTTTCAAGCACAAGGCACGTTAAGAAGCATTCCATAAGTTTCAGCTGTACTGAAACACCCTGTGCTGCTAGCTGTAAAGGGTATTGCATACTTCTGGGCGCGCATAAATGTATATGGAAATTGGTTTGTTAAAAGGCGTAGCATACTTTTGTGGCCGAATATCACTTGGATTAAAGCACTTGTGTAATTAAATCAACTATGTATACTCAATTCTCAATGAAATTTAACTAACTAATTAAACAATATATAATTATAGATATATAAAAATATATATGTATGTGTATGTGTATAAAGTTTAACAAAATATACCAAAATAAAACCTAGAGCGAAACGAGACCAGGAAACCAAGAAGAGTGCCCGACTAAGAGATACCCTATACAGTGCAAATAAAAGATTCGACTTATTTAAAATTGTTGGAGGTTTTCTACAGTAATTTATCTAGGTTTTTCAGCTGGCCAATATACCCAGTATATCCGAAGCTTATATATGCAGTTGCCGCTAAAGCCAATATATCCAGATGGAACTTGGCTGAGTCAATTCGAAACTTGATGAATGAAGTATGGATGCATACACTTTAAAGTGGGAGATGTCTGACCCAGCCCCTATTAACACTCGCTAGTACAACCCGTTTTGTTACGATTACAGGGTATACGAAAACGCTTTCCAGAGGCTTTTGGTAAGTATGTTGAATGAGTTATTAGCCAAGTGGGACGCATCGTGCGGTCATTTGTCTCCGGACAGTCCGCATCGCCCCCGCTGGCCAAAATGTGCCGCATTTATAATGAAAATTGCCGCACTCGCAACCAAAGTGTCGGCCAGGCTTTAATGCACATTTAACACTTGTAAATGGCCAACAATCATTTGAGCCGCTTACAGGACGCCTGGCAGACAGCCTGGCTGGCAGCTTCTGGCCCTGTCCCCCCCTGGCCAGACTGTGCTGTTGCCTTTGTGGCCGTTTAGGGCGAGGGGTGGGGGGCGGGGGGCACGTTCTTTTGTTGTTGCAGCCGATCTTGGCTTGACTTGACTGGGCTTCGGTTTCGGTTACGGTTCGGCAGCGGCGTCTGCTGCAGCCAGAGGGGCCACAGCCACAGAACGTGGGCTCAGTTTTTAGTCGGGGCAGCGGCTTTAATCGCTTTGATCTTGGCGCACACAAGTTAATTGCACGCTTGCTGCACAGTGGCTGTTGTTGTTTTCTTTCGTGCTGCTGCTGCTGCTGCTGCTTGCAACGGCAATTTGTAAGATAGAAACGTTGCAAGGCACGCCGTGTGGCAGCTTCAATCAAATTAATTGCACGATGCCCCGTCTGCTGTCTGCTGTCGTTGTGTGTGTTTTCTGCCTGTGACACTCGCAGGGTGGCTGGACAAAGGGTTGCCATCCACCAATTGTTGCCATCAACTCGAGAGCCGCTCATTGAACTTATTTCTAATTGGCCAACTGCCCAGGCGTTAAGCCCTGCTCCGCTCGCCCAAACAGTAGCCACAATTAACTCTGCCCAGACACTGGCGGCTCTCAATGCAATTAAATGTCAGCTCCGCTTCCACTTTGTGTCAAAGTCTCCACTTTCCTCAACTCTTTTCTTGACCAAGGCTGCAAACCGGCTTCAACTGGAAGTTTTCCACGTTTTTGTTTGCCAAGAACCAGCCGACGCTTAACTTGAACCGCAGCATATTTTCTTAAAAACATATTTTTTTCGGAATATAGATAAATAAATGTAAACCTTAATTTCATTTATAATAATTTAAGCTCTTCTATTGTAACTATAATGTATGTATATCTATATATAGATATAGATATATATATTTCTTTTCAATTAAGTTTCATATATTACAAAAATTAATGATATATTATAATTTTTTTATTTTAAATATTTACATATTTTTTAATATTTTTAAATATTACAATATTTTTAATTTTGTATTACAATTTTTTAATTTTTAAAATTTATTTAATGTAATTCAAAATTGATTTTCCCTTCAAAAGCTGATGACAAAAATCTGATTTTAAATAATATATAGAATTTGTGACAAAACTTTGTGAAAACTCACAAATTTTCTTGACTTGCAATGATTTTTTAATAGAAATTATAACAATTACTAAAAATTGTATCTTCCAGTTAAGAAAGGATTAATTTTTGTTTTCTAATTTTTCCATTTGTCCTTGGAAAACTTTTAAATGTATTTTTTTTCCATTAACTTAATGCTTATGAACATATTAAAAATACAGAAATAATAATAAAATAATAATAATAAAAAAAAAACTATTTACACTTAACAAAATACTCAAATTGGATTTAAAGCTATTAACACATTTCATTTAGGCTAACGGGCTTACGGGCTAGATTAAGATCCAAGCTGAAAGCCGCCCGGCTATATTCATAGATCAGCGTACTTGTTAGGCAGGCCAGCGAATACCCTGCCCGAGCTAGGCACTAGGCTGAGATCCGGCCAAGCCCCTACTCTACACGCGCGACTGGTTGGGACTATAGACGGGCACATTGTGGAAGCTGATGCCCGCATAGAGCGGCGCCGCGGAGTGGGCGCCGTGGGGCGCAACGGAGAGCATCGACTTGCCGCTGGCATAGAGATGCTTCTTGGGCAGGGCAGCCGCCGCCGGCAGCTTGTTGGGCGTCATCAGCGAGGAGCTGGGCGAGCCGGCCACAAGACGGCTGCGATAGCTTTCGCATGTCTTGCGCGACCACACCCACATGCCGGTCAGCGTGCCGCCCACCAGCTGAAAGAAGATGCGCACCAGCGTTGGCCAGGCGCTCAGTTGCGTCGGCTGCGCGCAATCCTCCAGCGTCGAGCAGCTGGGCACTGCGTCCACGTAGCGCTCACAAAAGGCGGCCACGACGCCCGCCGCCGTTGGCAGGAAGAAGAGCAGCGAGAAGACCACAAAACGTTTGCGTATCTGTGCGAAACGCTGATGCGCCAGCGCCAGCGTCGGCTGCAGCTGCTGCTGCAGCGTGTGCAGGGAGCGGGAGGCGCGCAGCGTAAAATACAGGCCCAGGAGCAGCAGGGCCAGGGCAGGTAGCTCCACAAATCCGGGCGCTGTACACATGCCGGTCAGCTCGCTGGGACGCACACGCTCGAGCAGCAGGGCGGCAATGGGCGGCGCCAATGGTGGCACCCAGGCGAGCACATGGAACAGGCCGGAGCGCTTCTCGAGCGCCTCGCTGGACCACTTCTTGTGCGACGACAGATAGAAGCAGAGCGCAAAGATTAGCCACCAGCTGGCCGCGCACAGGCTCAAATACGAGGTGCTGATGTACGAGGCCAGGCAGGGCGGCGTCAGGGCGCAGGGTGCGCGTCCCACCCGTCCCGGCTCCTGTTGCTGCTGCAGCAGGGCCAGGCTGCGCGCCTGATGGAACACGATGCGCTCCAGATAGCACACGCTGAACAGATTGTAGCACAGGCAGAGGAACAGCACCGGACGCTCCGGATAGCCAAAGCGTGTGGGCTCCGCCCAGAAGGTGACCAGTGCGAAGAGCGTCAGCACAAAGCAGACCGCGGACAGGCCCAGGATGAGGCTCTCCGTCAGCTTCTTTTGCTGCGTTGTATGGAACGCGTCGCGCTGGCACTGCGCCAGGCACTCCTCCGCATTCAGCGGACTCAGGCTGAAGTTCTGTGGACACAGGCCGGCTAGGCTCGCCGCAGCGCCCAGGACGCCATTGCCTGCCGGCGACTTGCCCAGCTGCGAGGACATCTTCCAGGCCATCCAGGACCAGTACATTTGCTGTTGCTGCGGCGGCGGCTCTGACGCTGCCGACTGCTCTGCGCCGCCGGCGACGGCGCCGGCGCCTCCTCCCTCCGCGGCAGCGGCTTGTACGGCCTCGCTGGCCGCTGCCTCCTGCGGTATTTGCATGCAGAGCTCGTGATTCTCCGGCTGAGGCAGCGAATCGCAGCTGAGGAACTGCGGCCACAGCTGCATCAGTTCCGGCGCCGCGTTTGTCGCGCACTCGCCCTTTACTGTCTCGCAGAGTGACTTGCAGGCGGTAACTGGGCGTGGCACATCCGGACTGCAGAGCGGAAACAGCGCGGAGCAGAGCAGAAAACGCGCTCGCCGCGAACAGCCCGACTCGATCAGCGGCAAAAGTTTGGCTATCTGCAAGAGACACGTGCAAAACACGAGATCGAGAGATTAGGTAATTGTTTGTATATCTAAAATAAATAAATATAATTGCTTTAAGTGTGGATGACGAGCAATGTGACAAGATCCAACTGGAAAGTCCAGCTGGAAAATCCAAGCAAATGCGCAAGACGAAAAGTGTCTGATAGTACTAAATGCCCTAGGATCATTGAAGTATATAGTTGTCTATAATTATTTTATGTAAATACGTTTATTTTATAAATTTGAATATATAAATGTAATTTATTTAATGTATAATATATATTGCATATATTAAATGTTTATTTAAATCGAAAATGGAAAAGAAAATTTAAAAAATTTTTATTCGCACATCCACTTGTTAAATTTCCCTCCCCCTCTCTCCTCTCCAATTTTCCCAGCTGTTTTCCCCACGCCCTTTGATTCAAACTATTCGAATCTTATTTTATGGCATTTTAGTGGGCAGGGAACTTGAAAGCCTGCCGGCAAATAATTAGATCGAAATGCGCTGTTTGATAAGTAAAAAAACACAACAAAAAAAACCAGACAAAGTTCGTGAAAAGCAAGCAAACAGACGGCAAATATTTGCGCAAAAGTTAAACAGCAAACAGCACAAAATACTCTGTTCTATTTTGTAGGCGAAACAAAAACAAAAAATCAGAAAAATTTTAACAATAAAATTGTCGGCGTTCCCATTCACACCTCAAGCCTGGTCAGGGCAGGGGGGTGGGGGGCGGCGCCGTTGGCTTTGTTAATTGTTATTGTTGTTGTTGTTGTTGTAATTGTTGTTGTTGTTCTTCATTGATGTCTATAATTTTATCTAATAAAAATGCAATAAAAATGTAGTCGCACATAGTCGAGCTTTGTGCGTTTATCTCTTTGTTCTTTTGCCGACAGCCTCGACTAGTCAGAACAACAACAACAACGATTGTGAAACAATTGAAAATTGACAACAACAACAGCAAAAAAAAAATATCTAATTACATTTGTTTAGAGTCTATTGAATGAATCTGTTGATCTAACAGTGAGGCATTTTCCATCTCAAAACTTAACCAAAGCTGAATTCTTAAATCTTTTTTTCATCCATTATTCGATTTTACTAGCTCTGTCAATATTTCTTAGCCCTATTTGTAGTTTTATCGATGCCTTAACAAAGCGACTTTTCTCAAATAAAGACAATGTGGACTTGGATCAGCAATATATATAAAATGCCTTCACGTGTTGCACTTTCACATAAACTCACAATAAATGGATAAAAGTTGTGCAAATGAAATAGAGTGCTGTGACTAACAATTGCGTCTTATGTTAAATAACATGGCATTAACATGAACAGCTGCAGTCTTGTGCCGAAAGCTTAACAGCAGGCTTTTCATGTGCTTCACTTCGACATAAATTCACAATAAACTAAAGTCAATAATAACATCCCATAAGTAACATGTTCGTGTTATGTTAAACAACATAACATAACCATTTTGGGCCTAAATCTTAACAGCAGACTGTTCTAAAAGATGTAGTATATTGAAATGTATAACCAGGTGTTGCATTTTCATATAAATTGATAAATATTAAGCTATCATTTACATTGAATGAATTCGTGTGAATAACATTTGAGTGTTATGTTAAACAAGAAAGCATTAACATTAACAGTTGCAGTTCTGGTTCAAACACTTAACAGTGGACCGAACAGCTGCCCAAAAGTATTTGACAAGCAGTTAAATTTGCAATCTCTAAGCAACTTTCCAACACTGCTGCTCAGCTTGAGATCAAACTGACAAGAGCTTTGACAGCTTTTGAAGTCTGCTATTGCAGACTGCAGATACTATTTGCCGGCATTGTTTAATTTTCCATTAGCTGGCAAATGTGTGGCTTGTGTGAAAATTAGCGACAAACTTCGCACATGCGATAGGCTGGCCATGGAGCTGAGTCAATATGGAGTCGATATGGTCTGGCATTCCCAGGCGCGCAAGTGTTGACTGCAATTGTTGGCTAATTACACGCAATGCAATCCGACTGGCTGCGAATGGAAACTGGTTGGAAAAACAGTTTCCGCAGCGGCTATTAATTGCCGGCTCTGAATCAGCTTCAATCGAAATAATCCGCAAAATGTGAAAAAAAAAAAAACAAAAACAAAAGAAAAGAAATTATGATACATAATAATATAAAAGGCAAACGGTCCCCAGACATGTCCGTCAAATGATGACGATGACGATGACGAACCTTGAGTCCGGCTGAGGCATAAAACATTTATGAGTTTGCGGAATTTCCGACTAGACGGCCAAAAGGGTTTCGGATTTGGGCACCGACGCGGTTCAGTTTTAAGCGCGTATCTCACAAACAAAAAAAAGGAGAGCAAAAAAGGAGCAGCAGCAGCGCTAAAAAAAAAAAGACTGCATCAAATTAGTGAGACGTTTTCTCTGGAAAGAGCCCAAAAGGCTTAAAAGAGCCTCAAAACGGGCGCGCAGTGTGCGATTCGCATTGCGACTCCCAGTGCGGCACTTTGACATGCATTTGATGGGTTGACATGCGGTCCCAAGACCGACTCCGACTCCGACTCCAACTCCAACTCCGACTTGGACTCAGACGCCGACACCGATTCCTGACTCGACTTGCCTGGGCGACCAACTTTTCGTGTTTCAGTTCAGCTTCGGTTTGTATTCAGCTGCCACAACTTTGGCTTTGCTCAGTTGTTGCTATTGTGTTTGCTGTTGTTGTTGTTGTATTTGTAGTTGTTGTTGCAGGTATAATTAAGGTACATTAGGGCAGTCAACAGCCACACAGACAGAAGAGCCACACAACCACTCAACCGCCGCTGGGCATGTGGAACAGCGAATTAGGCACGCAATTTCCAATTTGTATACCCTTCAAACTTAAAAGATTCAAATATGCATGATCCACTATATGGAGTTGCAGCTCCTTTCATAATATAACAAATTTTAAGATATATGTATATAGATAATATATTATTATAACATTATAAATATGCTAAAAATATGAAGGATGCTAAATATAAATTACCCTGTTTGTTATATTTATTAAATGTTATGTTTTGCATTTTTCATATTTCCAATTTCTATTTTATTTTGAATTTAATTTTAATATCTTGCATATTTTGTAATTTCACACATAACACTAAAATTAATTAACAAATACAAATATAATAATAATTAGATATAAGAAAGACACAAAAAAAAAATGTATTAAATATAACAAATTTACATTTTGCATTTTTAATATTTCGAATTTTTATTTTATTTTTTAGGTAATTTTTTTTTCAATGTGTATAATTTCATAATGATTTGTATATTGCGGGGTATTACAAAGTCAGATATATATTTTGTGTGCTACCTTTGAGGCACCCGCCTGTGAACTATTGTCAGATCGACTGTATCTATCTCGCTTGCACTCCCTGCTTTCCAACCTCCTTCTCCCTCCCTCTCTCTCTCCCTCCCTCTCTCTCTCTCTCTCTCTCGCACTCTTTGCCTCTCTTTCCTGCGGTTGTCTATTATGACCATAGGCAATAATAATTTAATGATGCTGCAGCAAGGCTTCAACAATGGCAACAAGTGTCTGGGCATCATTATCATCATTATCGTCTTTATCATCATCGTCTCTATCATCGTTATGGTCAGCGTCATAAGCCAGGCCAAAAACTGAAAGGCAATCAACCTAATAGACAGGCCAACCGCATTTGCAGCCATAGAAAGAGACAAGCACACAAAGAGAGAGGCACACAGTGAGCGAGCAAGAGGGAGAGAGAGAGAGAGAGAGAGAAAAAGAGAGAGAGAGAGAGGGAAGAAGCGACTAGCTGGTCGGTAACGCTTTTGGGCCACAAACAAACGGCCGGCCAAAAGTAAGTGTCTGAAATGTGTTATTAATGCCGCTTTGTGCTGTTGCTGCCAAATGCAAAAGGGCAACTCGGCTTGGCCATATCGCCTGCCCCTGCCTCAGCCCCTGCCCCTGCCTCAGCCCCTGCCCCTGCCCCTGCCAGTTGCCACCGTCCAATTCTCAAACGAGGAGGTTCGCGTCTGCGCATCGAATGCAATCTGCAACGCTTCGAGCATTTTTTGGCCACGCAGCCGCCGCAAAAAGAGGCCGCAATTCGCTGCGCCGCGCTGACGCGACATCGTCGCACACCCGACAAAAGTCAACAAATTCGTTTTGCTTGACCATAGCCCACAATGAAGAATGTAGAAGGAGGCTGCCCAAACAAAACCCAACACCTTATGTACAAAAAGCTCTGCCTAAAGAGTCTGCAAAAATATAACTATTAATTGTAAAGAATAATATTGTAAATTATATTATATAAATATAACTATTAAATACAAATTTTATATACGGGAAGGCGTAGAATTTAATGGAATTTCTTTCTTAAACATAGTTTTATATCAATATTATATCAGATGCAAAATCCAAAATGAAATAAAAACTTTTGTCGCTAGTTTTAATATCTAAAAAAAATGCTTTTAAGCTTGGCGCGATTTAAAAAATCGATCATGAAATTAACTTTTATGTCATCGGGCTGTGCATATGTGTGTGTGTGTGTGTGTGTGCGTGTGTAAAATGAAAAAGTTATGCTTAATTTGGTTTCAA
The DNA here is from genome assembly GCA_035045355.1 of Drosophila lacicola. NCBI lineage: Eukaryota > Metazoa > Arthropoda > Insecta > Diptera > Drosophilidae > Drosophila > Drosophila lacicola. Next base: position 13,889,391 of record JAWNPB010000148.1, read on the forward strand.
CTAAAATTAACACTTCTTGTCGACTCTAGGCATGTGTGGAGCTCTTTGTCTCTATCGCTCTTTCTTTCAAATTGCGCTTCGTTTCGGTTGGGGCCTTTTTTTTTTTACTTTATACCCTTGTATAGGGTATTTTAATTAATATGATATCTACTTCCATGATCCATCAAAAAAAAATCAGTTATAGATTTAAAGATTGCAAAATTACAGAAGATCGGACAACAGACACCGAGTAGATCACGAAAGAGTTTTCTATCAAGATAGGACACTTCTTTCTATGCCAACCAGTCTCTCAGTTTTAAAGACAGCTTCGTGTAACCTGGCATATGTCTATTTTTGAATTATTGGCAGAATATATATCGGTTGCGGCCGGATCGAGCCACTATATCCAGCAATAGGTCTAAAAACAAAGTTTTTATCAAGTCGAACTGTTATATTTAATGCCCTTTATAGGAACAACCTCCTTTAACTCGCATGAGAGCTCATTTGAGACTACAAGGGCATTTAAAGTTCGGTGTGACGGAGCTGTTCTTTCTTGTTTTTTAGCCGTTTTTTGTTTGACTCGCGGCCATTCCTTCAGTTTTTTTTACACGCAGCCTGTTTCACACATTTTTTACTGATTTTTTGTTTTGTTTTTTTTTTTTTGACTTTTACGACGTCGCGAGCAAAGCTAAATAACATTTAATCGTGTTTCAGTTTGATAATGTTTCAGCTCTCCGTCTCGGCGCTGGCTTGTTGCCCGGCCATGTTCACAATTCAATTACAAGCCAAAGAACAGCTACAAAAACAACAGCTACAACAACAACAAGCAGCAAGAGGCACAGTTGACACCTGAGCGTAAACGCAAACTTAATGATTTCTCGATTTTGATTAATGATTTGGCCGCAACGAAATCGAATCAAATGAAAGCAAAGCGAGCCAAAAGGCAAACGGCATTAATGTTGCCCCATCGATCGAACCATGTTGTTGTTGTTGTTGTTGTTGCTGCTGCGGCACTTTGGCTTTGAATATTTGAAAGGAACAACAACAACAACAACAACAGCAGCCGACATTCACATGTAGCTACATATACATAAAGATACACATATATATATACATATATGTATCTACTTTAACGTATCTTTGTAGCTATGCGTCTGCCCCAGCTCAACGGCCGCAACTTGCCGCAACTGCGGCAACTGGGGCCGCAACTGCGGCTACCTTGGCGGCATGTTCATTCATTAACGCTTAATGCCACTATCCAGGATCCTACGCGCTCGCGTCGTCGACTTTTAATGCGGCCAGACATCTGCATAATCTGCTCTTAAGTAATGGATTAATTTATAATTTTCTACGCTCCGCGTTTCCATTTCTACCTGCTGGCAGCCCGGCATACAAATTATAGGCTTAAGCGCCAGGCAACTGGCAACTGGCAACTTGCGACCAGTTGCTGCCCTCTTAAGCTGGCCACTCGGCTATGTTGCAGCCCCTGCCCCTGCCCCTGCAGCTGCCACATGCACCTGAAATTTGTTAAGAGATTAGTTGGATGCACTTTAATGGGAACGGCTGCGATCGCCTTCCCAAATGTGAAAAATCCTCAAATGATGTGTACTTTAGCTAAGTATAATTTGCAGATATTAGAGCTGGAAATTCTATGAAGAAATGTTGTACTATGTGGAACTGTTGCTGGACTGCAAAACAATATAAAACCCTAAGAAAAGTCCTGAGCATCAAGAAATAAAATAATATATATAGGACATGTGATTCTTAATGAGCTACAAAATTCGAAAAAAAACAAGTAAGAGGTTCTAGTCGGCAGCTCCCGACTAGGGGATACCCTGAACCCTTTCTTCCAAAAGGCGATAGCTAAACAAGTAAGAGGTTCTAGTCGGCAGCTCCCGACTAGGGGATACCCTGAACCTTCTTCTTCCAACAGGCGATAGCTATAAAATGAAAGATACTTGATATATATATAATATTCTAGAAGCTGCAGGTCAAGTTTGGTGACTCTAGCTCTTATTATTTACCAAAATTGCTCAATAAGCAGGATTTCAATATCGATTTTTATCGATTTTTATCGATTACTTGGAAACTTGGGGCAAGTTATCGAATATCGGAATCAAACTCGATCTGCGTGGGGACTAGGAGGACCTACAGCTAAAATTTCAAGTCTCTAGCTCTTATAGGTTTTGAGATCCTTGCGTTCATACATACGGACAGACGGACCGACAGACGGACATGGCTAGATCGACTCGGCTATTGATGCTGATCAAGAATATATATGCCTAATGGCGTCGGAGATACTTCCTTCTGCCTGTTACATACATTTGCACAAATACATAATACCCTTTTTACCCATTTTCAATGGGTTCAGGGTATAGATATATAATATATATTTTTCGATCCCTTAGCTTCTGTATTGAGTTAACTGATCTTCTATTAAATACTCAAAAGAAAAAAAAAAACAAGTAGCCCATTTAGTTAGAAATCTTTTGTGTAAACAATGTGCCCGCAGTTTGATAGCTATACAATTATGAATATACATTTGCCAGCGTAATAAAGCCAGCGATAGCCGAGTGGGTTAGGGTAGTTTGTGTAAACAAACAAACTTTTTGCAAACATCACAAAACTTATTTTGTGCGCCGCTTCTCGGCGAGTAACTGAACCAAGTTTCTTAAGAAGTATCTATAGATAGACCGACAGATGGTTATGCTAATCAGAAATAGATATAAATATACTTTATAAGGTCGTCGCTGACAAGTCGGGACTCGAGTTCTGCAATTATTCGTATATATATATATGTATATATATTCCAAATGTTGTGGTATGAACATATATTTGGTTGACAGCTCGGCGGAGCTACGTTCCCATCGTTTGCCTGCCTGACTGATTTCCATAATAATTATGCTAATGATCATTATAATGATAAGCATTATGATGATGCGTGATCTCTAATATCTCCGCGCGGCGGCTACTTGAGCTTTCAGCGCCCGCCATTCACACACAGCTACGACGATGAGCTCGACAGCTCGAACTATGAATGAGTTGTGCAAGTGTGTGTGTATCTTTTTGTTTCGGTATCTGGCAGATGCATCTAGGCGGCGGCCTGTGGCAGTGGCCTCCACAAATTGCTCAGCTGCCACAAGTGACAAGTGTTGCGAAGTACCGCAAACTAAACACACACCAACACACACACACCGACACACACACACACGGCGAGAGCTGGCTTAGATACTAAATCTTGAAGCTTGGCAGCAACTTGGCCGACTCAAAGTCAAGTTTGGTCAGCCGACAAAAGCGTCGCTCACGATGTTCATTTGAGCAGGACGGCAGTGTTTTATCTTCTTGTCAGTTGTTGTTGTTGTTGTCAGTGCATTATTTGATTCGCGCTTTATTTGATTTAGCTGCCCGCTCGCCATTTGATACGAGCTGACGGCCTGTGCGCAGTCAAAATCAGGCACACGGATCGACAGCCAGGGGGGATGGGGTGAAAGGCGAGCTGAAGCGGACGGGCGGGCGGTCGGACGGCTGGTGGGGCTTAACTGCCGCTTGGGTGCCGCTTTGGGGCGGCATCGGCGGCTTTGAAGTGCGCCAATTGATTTAATTTGCTTTGAAAGCGCTTGCAATTAGCGAACAGCTACAAATGGAATACACTAAAAGAAAAAAAAGTGTTGTACATAAGACCAAAATGTAGTCACACATTTAAAAGTTTTCCTAATAAGTTAAGTGTCCCGTATTTGGAAGAAAAGGGAGGGAGATGCTGTGTTTCTCTCTAGTCTCAAGTCTTCAGCAGAATCGAAATAGATAAGTTATATTTTAATTAAAGCACAATCACAACCAGGACCTGAAACCGGCCAAAGCCTAAAAAATTTTCTAATATTTTATATCACAAGCATATATAAAATATATAGATTTAAGAGAATTCCCAACAGATATTGTTCGTGGGGAGAATCGAAATAATTTGGAAAAAAAAGAAGATGATTTATATTTTAATTAAAGCACAATAAAAACCAGGACCTAAAATAGGCCAAAGTCCAAATTATAAATCTTATAACAAAACCAAAAAATCGTTTAAATTAATAAATCTTTTGCGAATCACAAAAAAATTACTCTCGAGAATAATCGAGATTCATTGGGAAAACAAAGATAAATTCTAATTTAATTAAAGCACAAAAAATACAGGATATAAAACCAGCCTAAATAATAAGAAATAATAAGAATTTTAGGAAAACCCTAAAATCGAATATAATAAATAAATCTTCCAACAAATTCCCGCAACTATTATATATATAAAATATTGTTTTATTTTAGTTTTTTGAGTGTACGAATATGAATATGAATACACTGCTCGAGTGCGCGTCCGGCCAGCTGTTGGGGAGTGTGTGAGAGAGAGAGAGAGAGAGAGAGGGAGAAGGAGATTTAGAGAGAGAGAGACTGTATTTCGGTAACAGGTCAACGTGAGACGTGAATTTGGAGCTTTGTGTTGCCCGTCAGCGTTAATTTGCATAATTAAGACGCCGCCGCGTGACAACGATGCGATGATAAATCGAAGCCGCCGCCGTCGCCGCAGCGAAAAAAAAAAAAAAAAATAATTAAAAAGGCAAAAAAGCCGCGATGACATCATATCGCGATCCCGAAACTGATAGATCTAAAGCAATCAGCTTGGCCTTTTGTATACGTAATTAAGCAGCCGATAGACCGAGCAGCAGCAGCAAATGCAGTTGCAGTTGCAGTTGCAGTTGCAGCTGCAGTTGGCGGCATGCAACTGTCAGCTGCGGCCGACATATGAATGTCTTCTCACAATTAATTGACATTTTGACTGGCGACGATGGTCATTCAAAAGGCAAAGCCCAATTGAAATGAACCAACGTTCTTCTTAAGCTCTTGCCAGCCAGCCAGCGTCTGGCTGGAATGCCGCCACAAAGCTACGGCCGCAGCAAAAAAAAAAAGGCTAGAAGGCTTAATGGCAGCTCCAGTGCTAGAGCCAGGCAAAATCTCATCGACGACCAGCATCAGGCACAGTGTGTGGCCACACAAATAGAAGCACTTGACATGCCCATGCTGCAGCAGCAAACTAATACCAAAGTCAGGTATATTAGCCACAATAAATACCCTGTAATATGCGAACATGTCGTTTGCGGCTTTTACATGCTTAAATAAAACTTGAATTGAATTGAAATAAATTAAATAACACAGAATTATAATTATATAAAAGTAAATCTCAATTTGCGAGTCAGGCATATTAGCCACAATAAATACCCTGTAATATGCGAAATATTTTTGTTCAACTTCGTTTCCGGCTTTTACATGCTTAAATAAAACTTTTCATTCTTGAATTTAGTTGAAATAAATTAAATATCACAGAATTATAGTTATTTAAAAGTAAATCTCAATATGCAAACGTTCCTTCCCATAGAAGTTAACTATAAAGAAGTCAAGTATAAGATTAAGATCCAAAGGAATTAATCGTTTAATCTTGGTTTCTCATTTCTGCAAATAGATTAGGTTTGGCTTGGGTTTGGGCTCGAGCAACTGCTTCGATTCATAATGAAATATAAATTGGATTTGGAATTGGATTGGAATATGCTATGCTAATCAAATCGTACAAATTTGACAATATATGGTAGCTTGGACTGATCGGGCCTATATAAGCTTCTATATAAGTCTGGCACATATAAAGCGTTTCTAAGCACATGAACAGCTGCTGTAGCAAAGGCAGCAGCAGCAACTGCAGCTCGTACTTCGATGCTGGCTACGGAGCTTAGCAGCAGTTGCTTGGCATTGGCAGCAGTTAGACAAACAGTCAGCGACAGCGTCGGCTAATCTTTGGCAGAAATCTGCCAAAGCGGCTGCCAGGCCGACCGACAGACAGCTCAAAGGGGCCTCAACTCTGCGGCCTGCCAGCCGCTGGCAGTACATGAAAGCAATTGCGCGCACGCTACAGTTACAATTGAACGTCTCCGGGCATTGTCAAGACGGGTTACGCGGACCAGCAGCAGCCCTGACCCAGCCACACAAAACTGTACACTGGTCGGGCTCTTTGCGCTCTGCTTAATGTATTCAATGCGAGTCTGCTGCACTTGCGTCTGGCTGGCTCGTTGGCTGGCAGGCAGCTTGTCTCGGTTTTGGGGCTGACAATTTTGTCAGCTTCCAGACGCATGGATAAGCCGCCAAAATGTTGCCAAAAAAAAAAAAAGCAGTAAAACAACAATAAAGATCATGCACATTGCAGCTGTTTTTCGTTTTAAGGCAGCGTGTCGCGCACTTGCCACATGCCCCGTTGCGCGGTGGGAGCGGGTAGGGCGGGGTACTTATCTTTAGCCTGAGCAATTCACGCGAGCGCAGGCGCGCAGTTCAATTAACTTAATTGCCATGTAATTACGCGCAGCATAAACAACAGCAGCAGCAGCAATAACAACAACAACAACTCTGGCACAGTTCAACGTCATCTTCTGCCGCGGCGGCATTCAGCATCCTGCTGCAAAACAAAAGACTTAAGACACAAACCTGCTGCGACGGCTGCTGCTGCTGCTGCTGCTGCTGCTGCTGCGACTTTGCCTGCTTTTCTTTTTTTTTGCTTTATTTTTTGTGTTTCAGGCCAACGCGGTTTTTGTGGTCGTCGTTGTCTGCATTGTTTTCATACCCTGCACTTGGGCAAATCCAGAAGGCAGCCGGGCATGGAGACAAGCTGATAGCTGTGTTGAGGCTTTGTAGATCTGATCAGTTAAAAATATATCTCTGATGGATATTTGTCATCTTATTAAACTAATGAATAAATATTTTGGTCACTATTGAAATATATATGCATATGATATTGCTTTAGACATATTTATTTGAGCGCCTTACAGGGCATCTGCCAGTCGACTACCCGCGTTCTGATTGCCTGTGCGTTATATTTGTTATTTTTGTTTTTCGTTTTTTTCGCTCACCGGCATCGCATCGTTACTCTGACATTCCTGCCTGCCTTTTTCCCTGGTGCGGCATTTGAAAAACGTTGCTGCATTTTTTGCGTGCTTGTGCCTTGGGTTGTCGTCGTCGTCGTTGTCGTCCGAGCCGGGCCAACTAATTGTTGTTGCCCCGCTTGAAAGCGACTGCGACTGCGACTGCGTTTGCCACAGCCAGTGGCAATGGCAACAGTTGTGCTGAATCTGCCACTGACTCTGGCTCCGTCTCTGGATCGGGGCAACCTTTTGTCAAAAATGTTTTCGTCAACATTGCGCTGTGCTTCATCATTATATCAAGTCGTTGGCAGAGTTATGCCGGCCATCGAATGACAAACGATCCATAGTTAACCATCGCACACACACACACACACACACACATGCGCTCACACACACACACGCACACCGTTTGAACTGTCTGCGCCAAACTTCAAAGTCATTTGTCTATATGTAACTGATGCATTATGCCTAGGGCCCTCATAATTGTTGTTGTTGTTGTTGTTGCTGCTGTTGTTGCTGGTCGGCAGCAGTCAAACATTTGACATTATCATTGCTAAGTCACCTCAAATGCCGCCCTGACATTCTCTGCGTCTTTGTTGCTTCTTCTACGAACGTTGCCCACATAATTACAATACAAATATATATGCATACATATACATATACATACATGTATATATATATATATATATATATATATATATATATAGCGTATAGCTGAAAACGTAAACTGGTAGCTTCTGCTAACAACAACAACTTGGCGCTTGGCATTTCAGCGTCTGTCTGATAAGCGGCTCTTATCAGAACGCCGCCACGGATTAACTCTGGATGAGTTTTTCTTTGCTAAGAAACAATAACAACAGAACTGAAAACATTTTTTATGGACTGACTGTTGTTGTACGAGAAAAAAAAAACAAAAAAAAACTGATAGCAATGCAAACACATTAAGTTTTTATCAAACAAAAAAAAAAATTAAATATATAAATAAAAAAAAACAAAAACAAAAACAAAGCCTAATGCGGGCATGAGACTGTTATGCAGTAGACACTTTTAAGGAAATAATAAGAATAATAAATATTACAATATAAGTAATACGAACACTAATGATAATAATAAGAATAATAATAACAATGAAAATAATCAAATAAAATTACGCAGTAGAAGTTTTAAGGTAATAATAATGACCATATATTTTATAATAAATGCAATACTCATACCATTAATAATGGTATTGATAATGATATTGATAATGCTAATGATAGCAATACTAATTAAAGTGTAATAATAATATTAATATTATTATCGTTAATATTAATATATTTTATATTTATACTAATTAAAATAATAAACATATTTTAATAATATAAATATTAAGTATATTAATATCAATGATAATAATAATAATAAAAGTATTAAAATAAAGAGATATTTATATATTTAACAAAAATAATATTAATGCAATATATTAGGTTAAAGCTCTTTTTGGATAAGCTCCAATTTACCCAGATTTTGCAAGAATAAAGGGATATTTCATTGTTTTTCTCTTATAAATAAATATACAATATCGCCTTTTCTTAAGTAGATCTCAGCAATTCATAAATCAAACTTTGCTGTTTTCTAAATAATTTTGATAATGTTGAAAATTGATAATAATAAGTAATATTTATATAATTCATTGTTGTAATCAATATTCTTCTAATAAAAAAATGAATGTTTGCATTATGAAGGGCACAGTGCGTAAAACTTAATCTCTAATTTATCAGCCCGAGCTGCCTTCAATGGACTTCGATTTGGACATAATTCAAGCAAAGTCCACGCCGTTTAATTGCTTCAAAATATTCTGCATTGGGATAGGCTGCCGTTGGGCGAATATCATATTTGCGCATGGATAATATGGACATGAGCCTGAATTTGGAATAGGCATGGGGTATTATTTCGTTCCTGTTTTGCACTAGCTCAATAGTTTATTTATGTATTTGGACTCTGATGGCATCACGGCCTTGTGGGGCAGGGGCGGGGGCGGAGTTGGATTGGGGCACGTTTAGGAATCTATAATCTGCGTTTGCGCCTGCGTTTCGAATATTGGCCGCAAACAAATAAGCGTAAATCTTTTTGCGCCTCTTTCTTTAATCAAATTGTGAGCCAATCATGCCCAGATATGGCTACGGCTGTATTGCTATATATACATATATATATAGATATGTATAAATGATACAGGCTGGCGGTCTTTGGGGCAAATGATAAGCGGCATAATTGCCATAAATGTTTATGGCACTTGGAACGGGGGGTCTAAGTTTCTGCTCTTACTTAAAACGTTGCTGTTTTTGTTTATCAAATTTTCAATGCATCAAGCTCCCCCCTCCCCCTGTCTACTGGTCCTAATTGCCACACTGCACCCTCCTCTCCAACGAGCAATCTGCCTAATGGGCTCTGATTTTGAAAATCAAACAATTTTATTGTCGCCATCGCCTTCGTCGTCCACGTCCACGTCGTCGTCGTCGTCGTCGTCGTCGTCGTCGTCGTCGTCGTCGTCGTCGTCTTTATGGTGCAAACTTTGCGGCCTTATGTGATGTGTGCTTATGCCGTCTGTGGGTTACCATTGGCATTCCACGCGAGTGCGAGTGGGGAACTGTTTTGGGCGAACTGTTTGCCGGCAATTCGGCTCTCAGATCTTCGCTGCGTCAGGGGCTAATGCCTTGTCCAAACACAGCGCCCAAAACGCTGTTCAAATATTTACAATTACTTTACATAAACGCTAAAAAGCGCAACAGCTTGGCCCGGATGGGAGCCGTAGCCGGGGCAGGGGCCAGGGCAGGGGGGGGGGGAAACAGTCTCCCTTGTTTGAGCACTCATCTGTCATATTTAAGGCACAAATCCGACTGCGACTGCGAGTGTGACGGCGACTGTGACTCCGACTGCGAGCGGGCCCATGTTTTTTGTTTTTTGTTTTTTCTCTATTTTCTTTATCGGAGGCGATATGACAAACATGACAGCACGCAAGGCTGTCCCCCAACTCGCCCCAACTACCCATTGCAGCCGCCTGGGCCCCGTAGACACGTGAAATGATAATGGACAAATAAAAATCTAGCAGAAGTACGGGGCAGGGGGCAGGGGGCAGGTGGTCAGGTGGGGAGGGTGGGCAGGGTAGCTGCGTTGTGGCATAAACAAGTCAAGTCAAATAAATGCCAGATCTCGCCACATGGCATGCCAGTGCTAGCCAGCCCCTGTCCCCCAGTCCCTGCCCGCTGCCGCCCTTTAACAAACTTCCCCAATATTCCTACAGCTTATTTCTCGCTCCCTTTCATAGCTCGTATTGCTGTCTCTGTCCCCTGTTTACCCAGTGGGCGTTACGACCAAGTGCCGACAAAGTGCTCGTCAACGGACAATTACAAGCAAATTAATTCAACGTGTGCTGCAACAAACCGAACCCCAGCACGCCCCCCCCCCCTCTCCCTCTCCCCTCCCTCACCACCATGGTACCCTTAGCCTTAGTTTGGGCGCGAACCTCTCATAGATAAACATCAATCGAAACGCTGGAAATTTAATTGAAGAAGTTGGACACTTGTTGAAGTGGTCTATGAGAAAGGGCTGGGTGGTAAATGTTGTGGGCGGAGGCAGAACGAGGGAGACGCGACAAAGAGAGAGAGCGAGAGAGAGAGAGAAACTGCACTAAATTTTCATCCAATATGTGGGATCTTATGTCGAAACAATGAAGTCTATGGTTTATATTATTCCATATTAGATAATATAGACCAAGTAATATAATACTAGATAATATCGACCAAGTTATGTAATGTAGTATAGCATAATATATACTATATATTATACTATATATTATACTATATATTATACTATATACTATATAAAAATATCGAAAATTGTTGTAAAAGTGTAGTTCAATTCTCGCAAGAATCAAACATTTATTTTATTTTTTAATGTTTATTGAACTTTTCAATACAAATTTGTACTATTTATTATAGCGAAAAAATTGAAAACCTTATATGCCTTTAATCCATACATACATATGTATATACCTTCGAGGCCTTACAGATTCGAGTACTCATATTTACTGCGAGTAAGCATTTTGCAATCAATTCAAATAGGTCACATATTACCTATAAGTACTCATTTTACTCATTCTACTCATTTTACTCATTCAACGTGCCTCGATATGCTTTGTACTAGAATATTTTGGAGGAATAAAATTGGAATATTTTGGTTTTGGGATAAGTTAGTTTGTAAAATGCATTTGCATCTGGCCTCAAAGCTTTTGATGATTGTTCGTGTTGTTGTTATTATTGTTGTTGTTGTTGCTGTTGTTGTTGTTGTTGTTGTGGCTGTGGTGGTGGTGGGTTTTTAGTTGGGCTTTTCTTTTGATTTCGATGTCTTTTGTGTTATTTCTATCCGTTTGCATTTGAAAACTCTTTGATCTGCTTTATGTGCTTCCGATTTAATTTCATTTTATTTCGTTTGCTGCTTTCGTTTTTATTGCCCACTTGAAACATGTTCGACTTTTGTTTGAGATTCGTCTAAACACACACGCACACACACATACGCATGCATAGACACGCACACACACACACATACGGGCCATATAAAAGGCAGCCGGCCCTGTGGCTGCAAAATTTTACATTTTGTTGATCATAACAGGCAAAGAGAACACGACAGAGAGAGAGAGAGAGAGAGAGAGCGTGTGTGTATGTGAGCGCGAGAGAAGGGCAGGGCGAGAGGTAGACAGAAATCCATTTAGGGCACAAGATGAACATTTACAGCAGCGCCAGGCGCAGGCTGCGATAAGAAAGGCAAAGTAGGCGGCAACGGGGACCGAACGCCTCCAAAAAGAGAGACAAGCAATTACAATTGGCGACTAGCAAATACCCTGCAAATGCATTAAATATTTTGGAATAAATATGTATATGCATTATGCGTCAAATACGAAAAGTATTTATTTATATGGCATTAAATAGTTTACAAAGCACATAGAAACGATTAACTTTGCTTTTTGTGGGAACCTAAGGAACTACCTATGAATATTTCATATACATAGATATCAATTGTCAGACTGAAAACGGACATTGATTAATCACAAATATATTTCAATAGTTGTGGATGTTATCTACATACATATGTTAAATACTCTGATCTACTTGCGCATTTATAAACGCCTCTATAGTCAGTTCTATCAATTACATTTTGTACTATTGCAGGGTATGGCGCAGTCGGCATAGGCAACTGGCGCGCAGATAAAGTCAAATGCAAAGAACATCGGTGCGAGGCATAGTGCACCGTTTTTATGGGTTTTTCGCGTCGCAGCAGCTGCAATCAGCCCCGGCCCCGTCCCCGGCCCAGGCCGCTGCACTTAACGCCGCAGCATCCATTGACCAATGCCCAAATTGAGAAGCGGCGCATGGCCACGGGCTGGGGCAGGGGCGGGGGCGGGGGTAGCGGCATGAAATGCAAGATATTCTGAAAAGCGGCCGATGCCCATTCGGCGCTCGAGACCAGGCAAAAAGGTGTTAATGGACTCTGGCCAAAAGAAAGGCCCCGACGACCATGACCCCGACACCCGACTACCGTCTGGCGACCCCTGCAACGTTACGGCTACGTCTACGCGTCGCACATTTCTCACTTCATTCTTTCGCTTCTTCTTTTCTGCTCTCTCCTCTTCTTTCTTTTGCCTCGTCACAGGTCTCTAGATTTCCACTAAACGCTTTGTCCATTACCAGCGGCATTATCCGGCTCAGACTCTTCTTCTTGTGCATCTTCTTCTGCTTTTGCTGCTTCTTCTTTAGCTTTTTAGGCACGCACTCGCCTCGACTATTTCCATGGTAAATTATGGCCAAGAATGACGCTGACCTCAAATGCACCGAAATACAGCAAAAAAAAAAAAAAAAAACAAAATACGCTTAACTTTGGTTCCAGTTAACAATTTTTTTCTTATTTCGTTATATTTTTTTTGTGCTTGTTTTTTCCGCTTATTTTTTTTTTGTTTTTTATCATTTTATCTGGAACATGCAAAGACGGCAGCGACGCCGACGCCGACGTCGACGTCGCTGATAGCGGCCAGTATTTTACATTGAAAAGCAATTAAATGTTTGCGGCTGTCGCTTCTCCAAAGTCTTTTGACTGATAACTTTGTTGTGCCTGTGCGTGCGTGTGTGTGTGTGCGTGTGTGTGTGTGTGTGTGTGTGTGTGTGTTTGCACTCTTGCCTAGATATGCGTAGAGTAGAGCAGTTCCCCAATATTGGGCCACGCCAAGCAACAGACTGGCAGCCATCCCATAGATAATAGAGTCCAAAATTCCGGAACTCCTGAGCATTTAGCATATGAAAGGGACCAGGCATACATATGTTGCATATATAGATTGGTATAGCAGAAGTCCTTGAGTAACCGACCAGGGTCAGCCCAGAGCGGGGCTCTAATGGTAAATTGTCTCGGAAGTCTCGGAACTTGGCTTTAAATTGGTAAAGCCTGGGCTAGCATGAAAGGGAATAGATGCCTATTGCCAAGAAAGCTTTTTAGAGTATTTGCTTTGACTTCCTTCATAATGGGAACTTCAATTGTAACATCTGATAAAAAAAAGTCTCGGAAATTAATGGAACTTGGCTTAAAATAGGGCTAAGCTGGGGCTAGAATTAAGAAGAATATGGATAGTCTGACCGACCAATAGAGCTTTATATTCTATATTGCTTTAATGCCTTTCATAATATTCATAATATTCATAAATTTCCTATAAGTACCCAGCGTACTGTATCATATTTTTGGAAAAGATAAAAATCTTGCCGGAAACCGTTTTAAAGCACATTTCTTAAGATAAAAAGATATATATGTATATATTATATATATTATAAGATTCAAATAATGTAAATAAAGTAGACCAATTAATAACTCCCTTTAAAAACATTCAATTCTCAAATTGTCATAGAATTATATATATGTATATGTATGTATGATATATGCTTCATATTTATCACCTGCTCCCAACTGCATTTAGCTTTATGCCAAAAAAGCTTTAGTTAAGTATTATTTTTCTACGCTTCCTACAATAGCTAAAACATTAATATTATTATATTTAATTAAAGTTTAGTTCGATTTTAATAGAATTCTTATTGGATTTGGTGTCCGGAGACTCTGCTGTCATTATGAGCGCATTCTTTTTTTTCAATTTATAGTTTGGTGTTTGTTTTGTTGTTGTTCTCGTTGTTGTTGTTGGTTTTGTTGCCTTATCTTTTGTACATCGCGAAACGACAAAGCCAAAACGAAAAGCCACAAAAACTATATGTGTGTACATAAAATGCCAAGCAGAAGAGGAAGAAGAAGAACGAGCTACAAAAAAAAAAGTGGAGGCGCTTTGATGAGCTGCCGCCAGTTGGCCCGTCAACGTCAGAGCAACTGACACAACGTCAGCTTCGACTACGGCTCCAGCTCCAGCTCCAGCTCCAGTCATGTCCATATCTACAGTTACAGATCCGTCTATGTCCGCCTCTCCATCTCAGTCTCCGTCTTCGTCTCCGTCTTCGTCTCAATCGTCGCAGTCGGTTGACTTTCGCAATGGTTTGTGACTTTTAAACAATTTTTGGTTTTCGCACGTAAGCGTCAAGAATGGTTTTTATGGCCACACAAAAGTAACGCTTATCGTCACGCGGGAATCGGGCACAAATGGTCAGGGAGGGCGGGCTGGTGGGAGGGGGTGGTTTACCTGCAATTCAGCCTCCAGCTGATTGGTGTGACCGGCCAGATTAGGCAGTGCGGTCATATTGTAGCCGAGGCCCTGGCAGGCGGACACTGCGATGCGTTGGCATTGTAATCCATTGGAGCTGCCGCCGTTGGCCGAGCTGCCCGCTGCCTGCGCCTGGCCGCTGCACTGCGTCAAGCCGGCGATCAGCGCCAGCAAAAGATTGGCTGCCAGCATTTGAAGGAATCAAGATGAAAATCGTAGTCAATGATGGCAGTCGTTTAGGCCTTATGCCGTATGCCTTGGACCGTGTGCTCAGGATCTGGATCAGGATCTGGATCTGAATTTGGATCAGATTCACAATCAGTTTGGCCTCATTATGCGGCCCACAAAGTTCACATGCGAATCTCTCACTCGCGATTGCTGCTGTTTTCAATAACAGCAGAGCACGTGAAAAAAAAGGAAATCAAGAATTTAACACACGATATTATAATTTAATAAATATCTTCTTTGAATTTTTAGCCGATTGTCAATGCACAAAACACGCTCAAATTGTCGATTTCAAGTGCGACTGCAACGCGTCCACACTCCTCGATGTATTTGCGTGGACTGAACGAGCCGCAAACCGAGCCGAACTGTTACTGTTGGGCAGCAGAGCGAGCGGCTGAGAGCGCCAAACACAGGCGCATAGCGACTGAGAACAGCTGCGACTGAACTGAGCGCGCACAACTAAAACAACATGCACGTACAGACAGACAGAGAGAGAGAGTCAGAGAGTGAGAGCGTGAATTCACGAGCAGAGCTGCCTGCAGTCAAGCGCGCTGTACAATTTGAATTTGTTTCGTTTCAGGTGTATTAAATATTTGCATTGTAACAAACACACATGTGCATGTAAGTGTGTAATTAACAACAATAATGAACACAACATGTTAATGTTAAGGCATATCCATAACATTTTGTTTACATTTCTTTAAATGTATTGAGAATGAGTAGGATTTAAATAATCTACTCAAACTTGGAGGTGTGTAAAACTATATAATTAAATTAAAGACAAATGTTTAGTTAATTCATTAATTTTGTAAGTGGAAAATAGTAGTATGTATAAATTTAAATATTTATTTTATATATTTATTTTAATATATTAAATATATATATACGAATTTAAAAATAAATAAATACTATTATTTTCCAGTTACAAAAAAGTGTGTAATAATTATTTAAACTTCATATTTTGTTATATATGTAATGTATATATAATAATTAATGATTTTATTTATGTTCTAATTATAGTATATAAATACTTAAAAATTTGAATGATTGCCAATAAATTAAATGTTCTTCAAGATATTTACTATACAACTAATTATATTATATAATTATAGACACAGAAAAAATTGTCATTTCAGATATGTCAAATACCCATCAAATATTTAATTTATGTATAATTTCTATAATTTTTTAACTGATTTCACTGGACGGCAATTTAACTAATAATGCCATTAGCATTCAGATTTTCCAATGTTGATGATCGGTTATCTGTTCAATTAGTGTTGGGCAATGAAATATAATTTAAAGAAAAAATGCACCGTTAGCCATTGAGCATCAATTTCTTGCTGCACTTACAAATGAAGATCACTGATTAGTGATCAGTGATCAGTGATCAGTGATCAATGATCAGTGATCGACAGATCGGTTTTTTGGAAAGCTAACCCACCTGCTAGCGGCAACAGTGGCAGGTGAGCAACAGCGCTGCGTGGCACTCAAAGCGCCTTTGACTCGATCTTCAAGCCATGCCCCATGGATCTTTTATCTGAGTCTGTGTGTGCGTGTGAGTCTGATTGGCTCCTTGCTCTTGGGGGGAATGGGAAATTTGATCGCACACACGACGAGCAGCGACCACAACAACAACAACAACAACAACGAAGACGACGACGACAACGACAAGGAGAACAGGAACGACATCAAACAAAACTAAAAGGTGGCCCCTGCAGCAAAAGGTGGTGGTGGTGCAGGGCGGTCTGCCATGCCGCTGGTCGCGTGGGAGCGTCATGGCCAAGGGGTGTTGGGGGGGTGGGGGGTGCACTTACAATTGAGCACCGCGACCTCCGCTTGCAGCAGCAGCGGCAGCAGCAGCAACAGCCACGACGACGACGTCGGCGGCGTCGGCAATCTTTGATGTGCGCTTTGATTTCCGGCAGCGAGATAAGATTTTTTTTTCTTACCCGTTACCCCTCTTCGCTCCGCCTCGTGCAACATATTGTTGCTTCCCCTCCCCCCTCTCCCCACCTTGTCTTTATGAGGTAGGGGCGGGGCGTGGCGTGGCGGGTTTTCGGTGCGCAAAGCAGAAAATCGCAAAAATCAAAACGAATTGCAGCAAATTTTGCGCCCGGGACGGCGCATCAAACGCAGTTGGGCGAAGCGTTGCGAGATTTTTATCGCCGCAACTGCAAAAGGAGGCGTTGCACATGGCTGGCACCGATTGGTGGCAGCAACGGTTCTGCGGGGCGGGGGGTTGGGGCACGGCCAATGCCAATGGCAATGCCAATGTCGAGTAGCCTGCCCGTCTGGCCGGGCATAGAACTGCATAGATTGCACAAAAAAATGCAAAGCTGCCATCGCTGATCAATGGCAACGTGCAACACCTGTTGTGGCAAGCAGCGCGCTAGTTGCTGCCACGCTCAATTGGCAGCAAATCGGCGCGCACTTCCGCAGCGCTTACTGAGCCGAGCCGAGCTGAGCTGAGCTGCAGCCCGAAACCACTTTCAGCAAGATCTTTCAATTGTCATCAAGGCTAATGCCCATGTAAGCCCCCCTCCCCCCAACAGAAGAGGCAGCAATAATACGGCTACTCAGCTACTCTTGTCTCCGGGTCTCCGTTGGCTGGTCCATTGTTTGTTTGTTGATGCTCAAAAATCTGCCGGCTGTTTGAACATCGGGCATCAAAGGGGATCAATCTGGCCGGGGTCGTGCCGGCAAGCGCTACCCTATAATAGCTAATGTAAGCACTTACACTTGCCCTCCGCGGCTTCATCTTTTGTTTACAACTCATTCGCCATCTCTGTCTAGTTATATCTGCATCTCTGTCTTCTGCTTCTCCTCTTTTGCCTGTGTTTGTACTCTTTTCATTAAGTGCCTGTGCTGCACCCTATATAAATGCTGCCAGGCATCCCAGTTCGGGCGATCGCTTTGCATTGTCTTCGGCTGCGTATCTATGCATTCAGAGCCTGGGGCTAGACACAGGTTTCTCTCGTAATGTCTCGAAATGTGTGTTTCCCATTTTAAGGGGTATTACATGTATATGCATGCAGTTACAACTATAAAAGTACCCTAGAATTCTGCAACTGGTTTTTATAAGGGCGTTACGTTCAATTCGGCTACATATATAATCATTTTCATATTCACATCAATTCAGCATATAGGGTATCTCCTATTCGAGCATATTTAGTTATTATGTTTACATGTCGCACTTATTTTTAAATTTCTGTATGACTCATATCTTGAAGGTCTGGATCAAATGCTACGCAAATTCATCTGCTTGACCATTTTTTGAAAATCAATTTAATCATTTACAAATTCTTGTTCCTGAATCTTTGAGCCAGCGTCAGTTTTGCACCCGTACTGGCTCAAACCCGGAATTCCAATACATATTTTACTACAAATCCAATCAAAACGAAAAGTAAATTAACTTTTGAGCGTGATCCAGCCCAAAGTATGAATATATTTGGACCCAACAATTGGATATATGTAACTAACCATATTCGTTAGCTGCCAGTTTCGGATGGAGATCAAATCTAGCCCGCAAATTCGATATGAAAATATCTACGTCTAACAATATTATCAGTAGAAAGGGCAATTATAAATTGAAAATGTAAATGTTTGATGCATTCTTGAACATATATAAAAATGAATATATGTGAACATGAATATGAATATGAATATGAACCAAGGTTTGAACCAACACCTGGGTTCAAAGATGCGAAAAAGCAGCCTCACAAAGTGAAAGATTGGGAATAGGTTCGTACCGTAAACGTTCGGAATTGGAGATATATAAAAATTTTTAAAATATTTAAATAAATAAAATATATACTAAATGATATATAAATAATATAAATAAATATATGAATTAATAATAAAATCATAAATCTAAAATAAAAGTAAGCGAACAGATTATGCTTTGACTTTGTGAGAAAATTAAATAAATATTCAAAAAAAATATTTATATATATAACATTGATCACGATCTACTTGTGATCAGTGATCAGCGATCAGCGATCAGTGTTCAGAACTGTGACAAAGACGCGTTGCCAACTATTAAATCACGGCTGTGATCTTCAAAGAGTTCCGCACTGTCACCAGATGCCAAACCACAAACAACAAGCGACTGCATTTGCAGGTTGCTTCTGTCCCCGCCCCAGCGGCTGCCTTCGACTGTGACCCCTCTTCCCCTCTTCCCCTCTTCCCCTCACCAAGCCATATCCAGGAACATTTCAATCTCAAGTGGGCACTGCAACAATGTTTGCTCGGCTGCTGTCAACAGCGACGTCTCTTTGCATCTTGGAAGCGTCCACGTCTCGTCTTTGCCCTCGTCTTCATCTTCATCTTCATCTTCATCAACGTCTTGTGGGTCTTGTGTGTGTATGCCTTTAATACCCGTTCACATGGTGAAAAGAGTTGATTGGGTTTGGCTTTTCATACCGTTACCCTATTGTTTATGGCTAAGAAGTGTATATGTATTTGTGAAAATGTATGTTACGGGCAGAAGGAAGCAGCATCAATAGCCGAGTCGATCCAACCATGTCCGTCTGTCAGTATGTATAAACACGTCGATCTCATAGTCTATAAAAGACTTGACCTGCTAGTTCCTGCGCAATACGAATTCCTTTTCGATAATCGATCAATTTCCCCGTTTCCAAGTAATCGATAAAAATCGATATCGAAAATCTGTTTAGGTTTAAACTTGTAGTAAGTAACTTTCATACATTAACTTACCTCCCCTTCTGAATATAGAGAGAGAGAGAGAGAGAGAGAGAGAGAGAGCTGCATTTGGTGTTGGTAGAAGAAGGTTCAGGACATCCGCTAGTCGGATTTGTGGATTTGGAATATAAACTCGCGTTCCAAATCGAAATCATCCACAGCTAGAGATTCCACACTTTGGTGGACGCCTCTAAAGATCGACTCAGGTATCCACATCTCTACAGTTTTGCTAGCTAGATTGAGGCTAATGGGAATGCAAATCCCTGATGAGCTCCTCCATGGATCGTTCCGTTCTTGAGCCGTGAACGCGTATTGGGCAGTCGGTTATAGCCGTTCGCAACATGCTTTGCTTGTGGCAGGTCTTTGGCATTTTCTTAAGTTTGGCTCTTGATTTGTTTGCTTGGCCATATTTGCGCTTTTCCAATTGCCATTCGGCATGGATTTCCACCAGCATTTTCCACACCGTTTCACCAGTCGCAGTCGCCAGTTCCATAAAGCGTCTGATCATGTTGACAATCCATGGATGAAGCACTCCCTTTCTGTAGTCGCCGGCGCCGTTTGCCGCTTGCCGCTGGCTGCTTTTTGGTTTTTATTTTTGTTTTTTGCACAGTTTTTGTTGTTGTGCCATTAACTAGTTTTCTGGTCGGCTGAGTTCAAAAGCGCTTATTAATCTGTGGTACTTGTGTTTAGTGCTTTTAAATATGCTTTGAGTACTTTATTTTAGTATGCTTGATGTTTTACCGACGCTGCAAGTCACGATGTTTGCTTATGCTCTCCGCTCTCCGCACTCTCCACTCGCCACTCTCCACTCTCCGCTCTCTCGCGCCGATCAGCCCAACTGGCATCGATTCCGGCTCGCTCATCCCGGACCCCACAATTGGACAGCTGGATGGATGGATGGCCGGGTCGCTCGGTTGCCCCCAAACTGGCGCCCGCTTGCAATTTAATATGTGGTTGTCCTCAGGGGGGGAATGGGGCGCTGGCGGGGGTGGTTGTGGAAGCCATAGAATTAATGCGATAATTACAATGCAAGAATCATTCCAAACAGTGGCCAAGGCGAGCGTTCGCTGAGCGTGTGAATTACCAACAACTCAAAGCCAAACAGCCAGACAACAAGAACAACAACAACAACGACAACGAAGACAACGACAACAATATTAACAACGACATTGGCCCCCCGGCATGGACATTGGGCCATCTAAAGTTACGCTGCGTGCACTGGGCATGGTCTAGGGATTGGGATTAGAACAGAGCACAAAGCGTAATGGAAAGTGTCTTCATTGTTGTTGTTGTCGTTGTTGTTGTTGTTGTTGTTGCCACACGTACTTAACAAATGTGTTGTATTCCAATGTGTCTGGCGGTGTGACAATCAGATATGCACACACAGTACAACACATAAGTATTGGTACACCTTTCAAAGGAAAGCATAAAATAATAATTATAATAATAATAATAATAATAATAATAATAATAATAATAATATTATTAACAACAATAATAATAATATTAACAATAATAATAATAATAATTATAATAATAGTAAAAATAGTTATAATATTAATAAAAGTAATAGTAAGAAAATAAAAAATTATTATTAAAATATTGATAATATCTATAAGAATAAAAGCAATAAATTTTATAACAGAATTGTTTTCAACTCTTATATAAATACATTAATTCGGAAATCGAGAGAGCCAACAAATTTTTTAAAAATGGAAAGCTCAATAAAATAATAATAATCATAAAAATATAAATTAAAGAAAACGATAATACAAATATTTTTGAAAAAAAAAATTGACCAATAATTAATATCTGGTAATTTGTCAGGCATATAATCTGAACCCTTTTCCATTTCTGGCTACACAAAAGTATGCGTACATATGTATATTCCAAGTCTCAAACTCCGTTCTCACGGACAGATGTTGTATAAAACCTATATTCTCTCCCCTTTTACTTTGTGAACGTGTATTAATAAATTTAATAGCTGAAAATATTATTACTGATTATTATTTAACAAGTCACGAAAACACTTTAGTGAGCTGCTTTTCTCGACTTATTCAAATGATTACTGATCAAAATTTGAATGTCTCATGATCAATTGCGACAAAACAAAAACCAACTGTGTCAACACTTTTGCCGAGCACTGTACGCAGTTGTCTATGTGAGATCTGGCCTGCTACTTCAGTTACACAAACGCCTGCCGCGTGCTCTGTCTGAGCTCGGCGACAAATAACAAGTCTTGAGTAATTGTTATAAAAATATAAAATGTGCCCTAGCATGAGCCAGGAGATATACCCCAGGCAATCGACGGCTCAAAGAATATATATATATACATACATATATTTTTTTTTAAATTGATCTAGGTTGAGATCAACTTAATAAAATTATGCGATATATTTAGTTCATATAACAAACTCGTTACTCCCAATTTGAGATCCTTTATCGAGCATAATCCAATTCGAATGCAAATTGGGCTAACAAAGGAGGGTCTTTTAGTGTTATCCGGAACAGGTATAGTCAGTCTGGCACCAATATCTACAATAGCTTGCCTTGTTTGCGCTCTGCTCAACAAATCTGTGAGCTGGGCCTTTGTTCAGAGCTCGAGTTCCGCTACGAATTTAGCAGGCGATTAGCCACACAATTGGCCCGGGATCGCATAATAGAGCCAATTGAAATTGATATGCCAGACGGACGGACGGACGGACAGGCAGGTAACGGAGCCTGGCGCTTGCCAGGATATCACAGGATATGCGCACAACAACAACGACAAAGGCCACTCAACTCGAACAATAAAAACAGTAAAAAACTAAAGCACAAATAACAAAAAACTCATGACAGCACTAAAAAATAAAAAATAAAGTAAAAAATAATCGTTTGCGTGGACATTTGTCTAGAAGCGTCTTGGTTGGCGCGCCAAAAATAATTTGCCATATCCTGCGCACAAAATTAAGAGACTCAAAGAAAAATGAAATAAAAACTGATTAAATACGCCCGCAACGAATACCAAATACACTGCAATGCATTGTCATATCATGATTAATGCATTCGAAGTTGAGATTTTTTAAACTTAAATCAGAAGCAAGGCAATTGACAAGGCTTTTAAAGCTATATCAGCCAAATACATCAAAAAAGTATACATTTTTATACAATACATAGTATATAGTATAAGCTAGTTGTAGTAATAAAAACCTAACACATTGCCTAAAAGAAACTTCAAATATACACGCTTAGCATCAGATATTTATGATAAAAAAATTTCAAATTCGTTCAAAGAATTCTTTCAAAATGCTTTTGAACCGAAAAATTCTAATCCACTAGGTTGAATTTTCCAAAAAACACGTCCTAAATGTATTTTCACAAGGAAATTTGTAAGAAAAAAGATGGCAGGCAACCTTTTTCCAGCAATTTTCCACATAAGCATTTAAAATTTTCCAAAATCCTCAAAAATCCTTGCCTTTATATCACATAAGCTAGCTAAACTAAAAATTCTAGCTTTCTATCTCTTGCCATTCAGGCTGTGCGTTGACGATCAATCAGTCAATCAGTCAGTCAGTCAGTCAAGCAGCTTCAATTCTCCTATATATGTATTTATGTATCTGCTGGTCTTACCAAAAACCATACAACATATATATATATGTATGTATATATATATATATATGCAACATGTTGCATATGCTGCCCAAGAAAGTGGCTATGCCCGCTGTAAAGGGTATACAAGTACCCCATCATCAGCGGCGGCATCGGCGAAAGATCAAAGATTCTCGGGTGCTAATAAAGTTGCCGGGGCAGAGGCGCAGCGCTTCAAATGCCGCTATTGTTGCTTTTGTTGTTTTTGTCTGCGGGAGCGATGTGTGTAGGTGCTAATTTAGCGACCCCCCGCACAAGCCCACAAAGCAGCGACGTCGACAGCGACGTCAACGGCGACAGCGAAGTCAACGGCGACGGCGACGCCCAGCGACGATGGGTTGGCTAAAGATTTGCATTTTCAAAAGAAATAAACTTCAGATAAGAAACTAAATGTCAAAATTATCTACACACATGAATTGAACGCATTAAAAGGAGGACGTGAACGTCAATGTGGCTCTGCTTGGGTCCCTATCTGGGCCTGTGGGACTCTGGGGATGGGGTTGGGCTCGAGGATGGGCCTGTGGCTGGCACTGGCATGGGCGGCTTTGAGCCTTATGAGCGGCGGGCAGCCAAAGTGCAAATATGTGTAGGCAAAAAGATGTCCAGACGGCCAACAACAACAACAACAAGTGTGCGGCAGTCGGGAGTGCGCGAATAGGGCATACCCTGTGCTAGGCGCCGAAATGTTGTCGCATAGTTTCGAACTTCTTTTCGATACACACATGCTGCGACTGTGCTTCATCTGTCAGTCGCAGTCGGGAGTGCGCGACTAGGGCATACCCATTGCCCAGCGCCGAGAAGCCGTCACAGAAATTCGAACTTTTCGGTGATGCACACACAAGAGCAACTGAACAACTTCGGTGTTTATTGCCCGATCATTAGAAAATGTTCAGCCCTTGAAGATGGCACCAAAATATGTGTATATGCGAAAACCTAGGACTAGACCACCACAAATGGGAATATATTTCTTTCATTTTGAGCTGAGAGCAAAGCAGAGAGCTATACACCAGTTTTGGTGTCTCTTGCTTATATAACCTAAAAAAACATGTTTCAAAGTCGATATTTATCGATTTTAGGAAAATGGAAAGAACTATCTAAAAAATGATAGACCTAAAATTGATGTGAATCGTATTTGTGAGACTATCAGACAGCCACAGCTGAGCGAGATACCTTATAGGGTCTGCCTGTTACATATATGTTAACAAGGCAATTATACCCCATGCCTAGCCAATTGCTATGGGTACAGGGTATAACAACAAACGCTGAACGGCTGGCTGACTGCCTCGCCTTACCTCGAGATGCCAAAGTGCATCAGGCAGTAAAATGCAGAAAATTGAAACTGGCTTTTAATGAAACGAAAGCGCCGCGCAAGAGAGAGAGAGAGAGAGGGGGAGAGAGGTAGAGAGAGGGAGCGAGAGGGGCAGAGAGGGGGAGAGAGGCGGATGCGTCAGCAGATCAAGAGGAGAACACAAAGAGTCAATTAATTAGTAGATGGAGCCATGATTATCGCTATATTAACATTGCAATGCACTGCATCAGAAAACTTGGCCCGCAACTTGGGGCAAGTCGGCCATTTACTTAAGATAACGCACGTGTGGCAGCGTGGCAGAGGGACAATGGGGCAGCGGGCCAGCGTGGCAGCTGCAGCCAGAAGGCATCAAATGGCAATCGACGTGGCTGAAGATTAAGCTGCAGTCGGAGCTGCAGCTGGACAGGGAAGCGGGGCTCGCGGGGCGTTCATTAAATGATAACAACGGGCGGCGGCAACAAGCCGGCAAATGCAATTGTTGCCGCACAGTGATAAGGCCAAGAGAGTGGCACAAACGGAGCGATAGGCGCGCTCCTTTGAGCCGCCGCCCGGCGCACAGGTAGGCGAAGACGCGACGCCGAGCTGCACTAATTTATTGAAATTGTGCGCCGAGTCCAATTTAAATTCATTTGAGCCCATGAAACTGCAGATGAAGACTCGGTTCGCTGTGGCGAGCAACTTCTGCTGCATCATTTCCAGGAATTGTGTGCCACACAACTGAAGCTGAGGCCTGAGCTGAGCTGTGCTGAGCTGAGCTGAGCTGAGCTGAGCTGAGCTGAGACGCTGCCGTCTCCAATGTGGGTGCCACTGAAGCGAGTTGTAATAAAAGAAAAATGGAAACAACTTCAACAAACTGACGAGCGGCTGGATGCGGTTGCATGTGGCCAACAGAAGCTGTAAATGGAATATGATTTAAATACACGCAATCCTCGAGGCGCCACACCGGGCTCCCAGCCAACAACTCCGGCCAGCCCATGCTGCATATGCAGCGTAATTTATTGCGCAATTTGGCCAAGAACAACAGCGGAGCAGCAATAAACCAGAAAGCAGACCGAAGAAAACGTCGAAAGCCCGACAATTTAATACCCTTAAGCCTTTTCACTTAACATCTCAATGTGGATGGGAGTGCATTTTTGCAACCTAACCTAACCTAACCTAACCCAACCCAACCCAACCCAACCCAACCCAACCTAACCTAACCCAACCCAACCCAACCCAACCTAACCTAACCTTACCTCACGGTTCAAAGTCTTAGCCAAGTTGGGGTTGAACCGTGCTGGTTCAAACCAGGAATTCCAATTTATGCCTTTCTACAAACAATTGTTTTTCAAAAATCTTTTAAGAAAGTCTCAGCCCCAGAGCCCCATGCCAATTTCGGGTAGAGATCAAATCTAGCCCGCAACTTCTGCATGAAAATATCAATGTCTAGAAATATTTTCAGTAGAACGGGCAATTATTGGTAAATATTTTGAATTTTTTAAATATACGACTTTATTAGATTTCAACAAACAAAAAGGAATGTGAATAATCTGGTTTACGAACCGAATCAAAAGCAGGCCGCAATTACGATTTAATTTAATTGAAAACAAAATGTAAATGTCAATAAATTATAAAATTTGCCATAAATCGGGAGAATAGTTAAGCATATGAAGATTTCGACTTGATTGGGCGACGATATTTCATGGCATAGCTAACATAACCACAGTTAGGGCAACAAAGGAAGAGAAATTGCATACATGCAGCATCAGGCCAGACAGAATTTTGCCAATTGAAAATGGTTTTTAATTGTCGAAACGATCAACAGATATTTCATTGCCTCAAGGCAGCTAAATACGGCAGAGGACATTAGCATTGGGTCGGCCTCATCAATCGGCTATCAATATCAATAGCTAAATAGAAGACTTAAATACTTTCAAATGCTTGTTTCAAGTATGCAAACTCCTTAAATAAGTTTCTTTATGACTTAATTCAAGCATTAATTGATATCAAAAACTAGATTGTGGCTCATTGCCAATGCATTATCTGACTCACCTCACATAGTCCTTCACATGGCCGATTGGGTAACTTAGACAAATGGACAGCACTGTGGCTTGGGCCCGGCTTCTTCTACTGCTATCGCATGCGAGTGCTTAAGTAATAAAATTAAGAAAATTCTAATGAGTCACAAAAAACCGTAAACCATCAAATTGGCCAGTTAACTAGACAATCAATTTTTACATCAGGCTGGGGGAACTAACCTAACTACGGCCTAATTGCGATGGTAATGGGAGGAATGCTATAAAACAGTTTAATAAGTCGGCCAGTCCAGCGAGGCCTCTCGCTCAGTTGCCTATAACTGTTTGAGGAAAATGTGAAGAGCTAGTCACGTTAAGCCTAGGGACATATATTTTTCCCATAATATTCACCTAAGCCAACTGTGTTGTATAAAAAATGAATGCTATTTTTGATTTAATACAATAAATATTTAAAAAAAAAAATATTTATATTTTGTCATTCTGAAGTAACATACAAACATACTAACTGAATCGGTTCGTGGTTCAAGTCTTAAGAATCGTCGCGTGAAGCTGGTTTTTAAATTTTATTAACCGAGTTCGAAGCCTGATTTTCAAATTTAAATAAAAATTGTATATATTTAACCAAATCCCTTTTCGAATATGGGTTTTCTTTTCGCCGATCTTTAACCAACTAACCCGGTTACAGGTTCGGTTCATGCTATATTCAAACTTTCGAAACGTTGGTTCAAACCGGGTCCTTGCTTTACATAGGTCAAACATATACTTGAAATTTATATAAACCATATTCAACTGGACAAAACATTTTGAACGTTTAATAAAAAATATCAGAGCTAGCCTCCAAATAAACAACATACACATAAGTCTCAGCCAACTCAGCAGCTGCCCAATAAAAAGAAGAAGCTATGCAAGATACCTCGTATTAAGGAGAGAAGAAGAATCCATTCATTATCCCATAGCTTTTGCTATATACTGAAGAATGATTGGTCTTGATCAAGAATCGCATGCATGCATATATTTATATATATTTAAATGCGTGCATATGTAAATATATATATTAGTACAGGGTATAAGAATAATCTTCTACTAACCTGCACATTGCATGCACATAATGAAGATGATGATACGGCTGAGGATGCGGCCAGAAGAGAGCGGGCAACCGGACGGACGGACGGACGGACGGACGGGCGGGCGGAGGAAGAGCGAAACGGCAGCCGCCGTCCAGGAATCGATTTACGTCTTCTGCGAAATATTCATTACAGCAAATTTGTACTGGGAACCGTGAAGGGATGGGGCTTCGAGCTGGGGACTGGGAATGGCTTTGGGATTGCCAGAGCAAAGATGAATGTAAACTCTTTCCCTCTCTCTCTCTGTCTCTCTTTCTCTGCCAGTCTCTGGCCTGGCATGACTTGCTGTGCTGTGTCCAATGCGGGCAACATTTTCTTAACTTTTTTATGCGAAATTATCTTTGATGTTATTATGCATTATGGGACTTTAATGTGCACAGTTCCTGTGTCTTCTGGCATTTAATTTGAGCTACGTTTGTGTGTGTGTGTGTGGATGGCAGAAGGTGCCGTTGCCGGGACTGGGACAGGTGTTCGGGGAGTATTTGTACACAAAGCATTATTGGGCAATTACTACGAGCGCGGGGACACAAAACCTCTCGAGGAATTTTCACCCAAGGAAAAACTAAAGCTACCAGTTGCGATGATCTCAATGATAATAATGATAATAATGATGATAATACTGATGACGACTCAATTCAAGCAAATTAAGCGAACGGACAGAATGACGTACAGACAGAGACCGACCGACCGACAGACCGACAGACAGACAGCCGGGAAGACAAAGGGATTGGAACGAAATGGGACCGATCCGCAGCATCGAGACCCAACTCAAAATTGAATGCACGTTTTTTTTTCCATTTTTTTTTTTTGTCTCCATCTCTCATCTCTTTCGCTTTGCGTATACCTGTTTCAGCTTTGGGGAGCGTTTTTATGGTGTTCGTCGCGGCCGCCACATGAAATATTGCCCTGAAGGGCGGAACAATTTTAATGCATTTACAACATTCAGGGTGTTGGTAATTATAGGGAGTTTATGTCTGGAAGTTTTCTTTATGATAGGGTTTTCAATATCAAGTTTCTTTTATGTTCTTAGTGTTCTTCGCTGTTGTTGTGGCTGTTGCATATTCGCCTTTGATTGCTGAATTAAGTTGACTGACTCAAGGCTTTTCGGTTGACTCACTTAGTTGGCCAAGTGTACCCAACCCACGAGAACTGATTAATTTGGTCTCGAATGATTTATTCATACCAATGGGTATTAGAAGTGCGAGGCAGCAGAGACTGAAGCTCTTTGAAACACTATTTAAAAAAAACTTCAAAACATTTGTTTTTGAAAACTTACTTTTGGCTTTTCAGATGGTTTCTTATTTTAACATTTTGAAATGCGCGCTCTTGTAGATATCGATGTACTTTTTCGACCGACCGCCACGTTCGATGACATAGCTGTCACTGCGGCATATCGATGCCTCAGCTCTTCGCAGTGAGTAGCATCGGTATGTATATGGTTGCATTTTGTTGTAAAATCGATTTTATTGTACCGATGTTTTCTTTTACTTATTAAATGCGAATGCGAACGCAGTTCAAGCTCACGTTTTTTTTGTTTGCCTGGTGTTTACGAAGTGGTTAGGCGCAAATCTACCAAAACGCTAGAATAATTGATGTTCAACGCATATTGCAAAATCTAACTCAAGGTAATTCAACAACAACGACTCATCGGACTGACGATGAGTTTGCAAAAATCTGTGGCAACTGGACTTGGGGGCAACAAAAATCGCAACCATTCTGCCTATCCTGTCTCGACTGCATGCGCGCGTGTATGTGTATATATATATGTGTGTGTGTCGTTTGCGCGCACGATTGTATGCGTGTGCGTGCGTGTTTTTGTTGTATATATTGTCAAAAATTCGGTTGAGTGTCCCCGCGATTCCACTGTGTTCTGTTTTATAGCAGCTGCATTGTTGCGTGGCCCACACGACACAACGCAAACACAAAGACAAACACGACGCACAACAATGCTCCGTCGGGGACTGCGACTGCTGCTGCCCAATATGGCAGCGCATGAACTTAAACTTAACCTCAAACAGCAACGCTAGCTGCTGTCGGAGGCGCTGCGTGCCAATGGACGTGCGTCAAAGATTTGACCCCAGAATTAATAAAAAAAAAAAAATAAATAAAAAATAATAATATACTAGAGCCCCCCTTCACACGCCAGACTGCAAGTCAGCCCTAATTAAGAGCACCTTCGCACGTACAAACAAACAACCACAACACACAACAAGCATAACAGTTTTCGGCTTGCCGAAGTTCAAACACCCTTCCCTGAGACTAAACTAGATCAAGCTAAAAGCATTCCTAGCAGCACAGCTGCAAATTAAACAAATGTTGTATTAGTTCAGATTTGAGAATAAAAAGCATTTCACGCGAAGTTAAAATGAACTAAAGATCGTAAAAGAAACATAAGAAGCCTATTATAACTATCCATACAAGCTGTCGGTCAAAAATGAGGTTCTTGTATAGACCTCCTTTTTAATGCTCCTTAAATTTGTGCCAAGCATTTATCAACACTGGTCCAGTATAGAATTTGGCTCACATTAGAATACTCGGCTATCTGTTCGGTTGTTTGATCTAAAACAAAGCGAAAATTGTTTACTCAGTTCGCGTTTGGAAAGTGTTTCCATATCAACGATCTATTTACATCCAAAACATTCACTTCCCAATGCAGTTTACAGAAGAACATGAACATGCATATCTCTTAGGCGTTACAAACTGTTCGTTATAGTTATGATAGCGCACCCGAGTTAGGGTGTCGCCCACAACAAAGAGGGCCAATTGCTAGCCGATGTCAAATCGACGTCAAATCAGTTTAAAATCCATATCAGAATTTGTAATCAGTCATCGCAAACGTAAAACGTAGACAAAGCAGAAACAGAAACAACATTTAAATAAACTGGGAATCGCTGTGCTCTGAAAAGTGCTCAATGGAGAACCGAGTACGCAATTGTTATAACAACAAAAACAACAGCAATACAACTGCCAGCGATAATAGCAATAACAGCAACAACAATAGCCAAATCATAGAGAAGAGCGAGAGCACCAGACCAAGATTCCCCTATTCCATTTACCACTATTTGGAGCGAACGATACGAGCAGTGGTGCTGCTCGTCGCTCGTGTCCTAGCTACAGTCTACTCCTATTCAATTTCAGTGCGCGTCACCAGGGAGACTAGACGGCCGCTGGGTCAGTTGAGGAACCGCAACAGCTGCAGCGGCATCATGGTCAAGAAGCGTCAAACTGACGCGCAAGAGGGCACCAGCTCGACAGACTCCGGCGAGGAGGAGCTGATGAATGGACATGCCGGTCCTGGAAGCGCCGCCACAGTTTGCCAGCACATCAAGAAGGCTGTCGACACGACACGCCTCCGACGCCAGCTCAAATCCACGGGTCTGCTCTACGAGTGCCAGCAGTGCCAGAAACTTAATCTCCCCAATAGCACGGGTGGCGATTCCACTGACTGTGAATACGACAACACTCTCTGGCTGTGCCTCAAGTGCGGCACACAGCTGTGCGGCCGTCAGCGCAACGAGCACGCACTGCAGCACTTTAAGGTAAGCGGAGCCGCAATCCTCATTCTGATTTAGCTCTGTGCTAATTTCGCCTTCCTCCTCCGTCTTTCAACTTACAGAAACCGCACTCGGACTCACATGCACTGGCATTGAATACACGCTCTTTTAAGATCTGGTGCTACGAATGTGACAACGAGGTGTCCGCCAATTCGCGCAAGAATCTGCTCGAGTGCGTCGAGCTGGTGAAGCGTCTGGCCCAGAAACCGCCCACAGCTGTGGCCACTGCAAATGCAGAGGCGCAGCCAACAATTAACAACATTCAGTACAAAATATTGTCAAGTATGGAGCATCTAAGCCCCATTGTGCCCATGACTGGCGGCAAACAAATCTCACTGCCAGCGAACGCCAATGGCGGTAATGGGGCCATACCGCTGCCACCACCGCCGCCCCCGCCAGCCAGCATTGGCTCAGTGCCGGGCATGGCCAAGCGTGTGCTGGACAAGCGCACCATTTACCAGTCGGTGGCGGCGGCTACGCAGGCTGCTCCATCGCTGGGCAGTCCGGAGCTAGATCGTTTGCCACGCGTGCGTGGCCTCACCAATTTGGGCAACACGTGCTTCTTCAATGCCGTCATGCAGTGTCTGGCGCAGACACCGTTTCTGCTCGCCGTTCTCAAGGAGCTTGCCGAGCCCGGAGAGCAGTAAGTGCATATACGCAAACACACACATACACTCTTATTAATTGTGTCAATTTTTGTAGATTTGTGCTGCCTGGCGGCACTTTCAACTTTAAGGATAAGGGCGACATTGAACTGCCCATGATAAAGGGCACGCTCTCTTCGTGGGGCAATCTCACCGCCGCCCTTGCCAACGCACTGGAGGAACTGCAGTCCGGCGGCGGTGTCTTTACGCCCAGCAAGCTCTTTGACAAGCTGTGCGCCAAATGTCCACAGTTTACTGGCGGCGATCAGCACGACGCGCACGAGCTGCTGCGTCAACTGCTGGAAAGCGTACGCTCCGAGGATTTGAAGCGCTACCAGCGCGTCATCTTGCAGAATCTAGGATATAAGGATCAGGATATTAACAGCGTGTCCGAGGAGCTGCGCCAGAAATGCAAGATCTATGGCAATCAGGCAGCCGATCGCATACTACGCCCCGAACAAGTGTTCCGTGGTTTTCTTGTCTCGACGCTGACCTGTCAGGATTGCTTTAACATCTCTTCGCGTCACGAGTACTTTCTGGACATGTCGCTGCCCGTGGCAGTCGAGAAACCGCAGCCACCGCAGCGCCGCAAAACTAGTCCCGAGAACTCGCCTGCCTCCACGAAGCTCAGCAACGGCGAAACGGATATGGGCTTGCCATCGCCTCCGTTCTATCTACACGCTGACGGGCAGGAACCGTTGGGGCCCTCCAAGGCACAGGTGAAGAAGGAGAAGGAGCGCGAGCGCAAGGCCAAACGGGCTGCCAAACACCAGCGCACCAAACAAGCCCAAAAGCTTAACCTCAAGCTGAACATCAATGATGAGTCTAACGGCGGCGGTGGCGGTGGTGATGGTGACGCCGATGTTGATCAGCAACCCGGCAGTGGCGATGGCCAGGGGCAAGTGCTGCCGACGTCTGCCGATACCGATGGCGAGAAAACACGCTCCGCGCCCTGGGGCGAAGGTCCGCGCGCAGATACACTATCCTTAAGCGCAACAACATCCGAACATTCGGATGCTGATGTGGAGGACAATCTGGTTGAAGACACGGCAACCGGCAGCGGCGCCAAGTTCTATACGGACAACAATGGCAATGCGCAGCCACTGAGCGAGAAACGCGATGATACGCCCGAGCACATGGACAAGGATTCGCTGGAGGAGGACGAGAATGGTGAGCTACAGTTACAGAGCTGCAAAAGAAATCTTCGGCGCTCAATGTCATTAAAGCACTTAAAGAAAGCCTCCTCGATGTTGCAGGAGTTGTTAATATGTCTAGTTTTCATACTCTACAGATATAGATATTAGATTTTTGTCACACAATTTGTAATTCATAAAATAATGCCCATGTCCGTCCATTTATCTGTATGCAAACTAGTCCGACTTTGGGTAGTCCATAAGTATGTTGATTTGACCAGAAGGTATCAATATTTCATATAGCTGCAAATAGGTATCAGATATTTTTTGAGTAACTGTTTCCTTTCCAAGACAAGATGAAACTGCTTCCACAGTAACAGTTGAACAAATTTGTATAAAAGAGGAATTTATGAGAGTAAAATCAGAATTTTATAATAGACAACTAGAAAAGGTTTTTATTAGTATTTGATAATGATTCTGATGGAACCTTATATGTTCAGTTCTTGATATGCGCAGGTGAAAGGGACAGCAAATTATCATTCCTTCTCACTCTACCTATGTTTTCCTTTACAGACTCAGGCATAGCCACAAGTCCGGCACCCACCACCACCAACAGCACTGCCAGCACCACCAGCACCAAAAGCAAGAACAACAACAACAATAATAACAATAATGGAGCCAGCAATGTGGCAGAAACGAACGCTGGCGGGGCGGTTGGCAGCACAGTTGCCAGCTTAGTGAATGCCGGGCTGAGCGAGGAGGGCGCCTCGCAGATGCGCCAATTCTCTTCGGGGCAGCTGCAGCTGCAGCTGCAGATGGAACAGCTAAAGCTGCGCGAGCAGGCCCAGATTGTGGCCCGCTCGAAACGTGTGCGCACGCAAAGCTATTCGGACTGGAGCACCACGATTGCGCCGCGCTATCAGTGCGAGGTGGGCGAATGCTCGGTTCCGTCGTGCCTCAATAACTTTACCGCCGTGGAGCTAATGACTGGCCAGAACAAGGTCGGCTGCGAGAGCTGCACGCGCCGCATCAATGGCACCGATCCGCAGGCCAAGTCCGTTAACACGAATGCGACAAAGCAGCTGCTGGTGTCCAGTCCGCCGGCAGTGCTCATTTTGCATCTAAAGAGATTCCAGCTAGGGCCGCGCTGCATCTTTCGTAAGTTAACGCAGCAGGTCAGTTACTCGGTTCTGCTGGACATAGCCGCCTTCTGCGGCTCCAAGGTAAAGAACTTGCCCAACATTGATCGCAAACAGAAGAAGCTGCTCTATGCGCTCTATGGCGTAGTCGAGCACTCGGGCGGCTTATATGGCGGACACTACACCGCCTATGTAAAGGTACGTCCGAAGGTGACACCCGATGACAAGCGCTGGAAGTTCCTGCCGCATGGCAGCAAGGCCGAACTAGATCAGGACGATGAGCAGCTGAAAAAGCTTGAAGAGCTGCTGGTCAAGGAGAAGGCCCGTGAGATGCGCATGAATGCCATGGATGACAGCGACGACTTCACCAGCTCCAGCAGCAATGCATCCACCTCAGACGAGGCCTCCTCCGATCTAAACAATGGCCTTGCCGACGACGAACCAACTGCTGCTACCTCCGGCGATCAGCCGGCTAGCATGGCCAACGGCGAACAAGATGAGGCGGCCAATGTGCAGGCGCCGCCCGGCAAATGGTATTACGTATCAGATTCGCGTGTCCAGGAGGTTAGCGAGAAGACGGCCCTCAAGGCGCAGGCATATCTGCTGTTCTACGAGCGCATCTATTAAGAACTGGAACAGTTGCACCGGGGCGAAGTGGCCGTCACCATCGTTCCATTAGATTAGAATAGATTTTTCAAATTTAATTATTTTTTTTTTTTTTTAAATATTGTTCCTGATTGTTTTTGTTATTATCCTTTAATTGCATTTTGAACGCGTCGGCGCGAACAACAACGAAGATGATGGACTGAAATGACAGAGAAAGGACTCTTGCGACTGAAGAGTAGCAGGAATGCATTTTTTCATAATGCTATGGATAGAGCAGCAGGCGATATTTATATATGTATATATATATGTGCATATATAAACAAACATACATATATATATATAAAGATATATATATATATATGTATACAGGAGATATATGTATATATATACACTCACACACAGTTACATCGTATGCATTTTGAGGTGGAAATTCACAGGGCAGTGTGTGTTACACACACACACGCACGCAGACAGACACACACACAGACAGACAGATGGACACAAATACACACGCTTACACATACAGAGATAGACATGCAGCAAAATTGATAAGTTTATTAATTCACATGACGCAAGTTTTTATCATTTGATCTTTGGATTTTGTCGTAAAAATTGAAAATGTTGCCCAACCACGAAAGAAACAAATCTTATTTTGATATGATACCTTAAATACACATACATACATATAAATACAACTAATTAAAATAAATCATATTTATTTTCATAATATAACTATGCGAAACTATGCAATTCAATATATTTTAAATAAACAAATGCAATAGCATAGCGCCAATTAAAGGAGTTCAACAAGAGATTTGGCTTAATTATTTATAAATTTTATTATGTAGTCTTAAGTTAGTGGCACATATATATATATATATATGTATATAATTTTAGTCTGTGGTCCAAAAAATATTAAGAAATTAACAACAATGCCTCAAAAGACGATATAACGTTACTTAACAAAAACAAAAAAAAAAAAAACTAAAAAACAGCAACAGAAAAAACAGCTGCAAAAAGTAAAGACACTTTTTGCTGTGAATGCAATTTACTGATTATATTTATAATTATGATACGTGTGTTTTTTTTTACCTAAAATGTGTTGTAAAAAGCTAACAAAAAATATGTTTCAGTTATATAATTATTATTACATTTACCTATTTTAATTAAAACTGACAATGATGGAGGATTATAGATATGAAAAACAAAAACAAAATAAAAAACAACCAATTGCTCGCTTCTGCCAATATATGTAATTGTAATCCAATGAAATTGACTATATATAAGTATATATATATATATATATACATTTAAATAAATGGTTCTATATACACGAATGCATTATAAATATATATATGTACAATAACTCGATTTAAATGTTACACAAAAAAGTTGTCAGTTCCCAAACAGTTAATGGAAATTGCAACAAGAATTATACAACTAATCATCTAAATATACATACATCTAAGAAACGAGAGAATATACAAAAAGTATAGGTAAACACATGTATACATACTTATCTTATGAATTAGGTTATAAAATTCAATTAAATTATGATAATAAAACAAAACATGTTCACGGACCTCGTGTTTTAAGTAATTCTGTTCCAACATACATACATATACATATGCGCTACATATATGTACATATATCGCGAGTATTTTAGCGTATGCAGTCGGGAAGTATGCTTTATAAGAAAGATGCCTCTGTTCTTATTTTGTTGCATACTTTTTGGAGCTTTGAAATACAATTTCGGAATTGCTTGAGAGAACAGAACTAAAAAAGCTTTTCAATAAACCGAAGTCAGGTTTACCTATGAACTCTTTAAAATCCTGTACAAATCTTTCCATTTACCTAAATGGTTTTTAAACCTTTGAAGAGAGTTGCATAATTTGCAATGAAACATGTAGTGTATAGAATTTACCAGGGAGTATATACAGCAGAGCATATATCGGAATCGGAATACTCTAGCATAGATCTTGCACGAATATCTTAACTATATTTGGCTCTCAAACGCTTTACTATACTTTTAATTAACAACAGACTTTATCATATAGTTTCTATAGGAGCAATCGGTTCGAAATAGAGTTCTTGTTAAATAGCTACTAAAATATAATGCAAATTTGCTAGGTAAAATTGCCTGCAAGGTAAAATTTGGACCTTTATTAGTGATTCTCTTTATCTCAACGAGAAAAATAACTTTCGTGTTTATAGTCAGATGCTTTTCAACTAAGCAGAGCCTTAATATGACATTCAAATGTGTGTTAAATACCAATAAACTAGGTTATATTTGATATCCAAACAGTAACGTCTATTTTTAATCTATATATCCTATACTCTGAAGAATACACTTTATGGGTTCGGAAAAGCCACTTCTTGGCTCTTCTGCCTAGCTTTGCCTTTCGCCAATTTCGATTTTCTTTTAAATTAAAACTAGCTCTTAAAGGTTCAGAGATCGACGCGTTTATACACACGGACAGACGGACGGACGGACGGAATAACGGACGGCCGGATATGGTTAGATCGACTGGGCTATTGATGCCGATCAAGAATATATATCTATATGGAGTGCTTCCCTCTGCCTGTTACATACATTTGCACAAATACATTACCCATTTTCAATGTGTTCAGGGTATAAAAAGTTCTAAAAGAAACACAAATAAGATTACAAAAAACAAAAAAATTTAGTAATTATTTTCTTATGTATACAAAGCAGAATGTACATATGAATTGTAAAATATTTAGTTATTTGTATGCTTCATAAGATCTAAACGACTTTCAGGCTTGCGTTAAAAAAAAAAACCAACAATTTCTTAAATTTAAATTCATGATGTACTACGACGAGTGGTTCATCAACAAGTATTCATAGGCGTAGTCGAAAACGAGCAGCATGATGGCGCCGCCGGGACCCAGGCGCATAATCTTCGGCACCAGGCCCTTGTAGAGCGCCCGGAAGCCCTCCTCCTGGTACACGGTCGCGATGGAGCTGAGGGTGCCGCGATACTTGATCTGATTGGGCACTGGCTGCGGCCCCTGGATGCGAGACTTGGCCACATCGAAGGGTATGTTGACGAAGCAGGCTATAGTGCCGGCCAGGAAGCCGATGGTCACCTTGCGCAAAAACTCCCAGGTGTGATCCTTGCTCTCCGGCACCACGTTCTTGACACTGTGGTAGAAACCGAAGTAGATCATGTTGAAGACGCCATTGCGACCCATTGTTGCTGTCAGGCCCTTGTTCAGTCCACGCAGCCCAAGGCCATCGCGCCTGACAATGTCGCGTGCCACCTCAAAGGTGCTAACCATCTTCTTCTGCCTATCCGCCTGCTGTGCCACCTTGACCACCTCAAAGGGATTCACAGCTATTGCCTCCAGTGTGCCGGCCGTCAAGCCCGCCAGCGAGAATGTCAGCGGCGTCGGTGTCGGCGATCCAAATTGGAAAAGCGATTTCGTCTGCTCGAATACCAGAAACTTGATCGCCCTCTTCGGCGTTTCGGCCAAAATTGGCGGCATCAGGCCCTTCCAATACGACGCGATCCCCTCCTGCCGATACATCTTCGCAAAGCAGTCAAACACGCCATTGTAGTGTACCTGCGAACGATTTTCAATGTCGTTAGGAGAATTTAAATAAATTGGCTACAATTCAGCTCCACATTAATCCACAATAATCTAAAAACCCTATGCAAAAACGAACTTAATTTGTGTTAATTGAAAAGACGAAGTGCTTGTAATTTCTTAGTTTCTTAAAATCACTTGGATCTTTTGTTGAAGTTGTAGTTCAAGTCTGTCAGTTGCAAAAATGCCCTAAAGTCCTGATTCCTCTAGTATAAAGACAGCTGTGAATGTCTCAGCCGGTATACAGCCGAAAAAACCTCCAGAATATGTTCTCTCGCAGACGTCTCGTCCTCTACAATCAGATATCAGTTTTATTCATAATACTACCGCGGTTCCATAAAAAACTTTTTCCTTTTCAAAGCTTTCATTACTAAGCATGGCCAAAACCTGAAGCCATAATGCACATAGTCAAATATTGATTGAATGTAACAAATATCCAACTCTAGCGGTAAACGGCGAAAAAATGGCCAAAGTGGCGGCACTGACTGGCTCGCATTTTCATTATTTATCGCTCATGGCACACAAACATCACGAAAAACTGGAATATTTTTTGGTTCAGTTTAATGCAAATATGCATAAATTGTGCTAAATAATTTGGACACTGTGCTAATTTACCCCATTGATGTTCTGCTTGTGTGTGCGTGCGTGCGTGTGTGTTTTTGTGTGTGTGTGTGTGTGTGTGTACATTAAATTACATTTTGCATCTATTTTAATAATGTGCTAAAAATTAGTTAAATGTTCTCGTTCCAACAGCAAAGCAACAGCAAAGCGCAGACGTTGCATCTTAACCTATATACACACGTTTATAGTAGATGGCATTACCCGGCATTGCCCGGGTTAAATCAATTATTTTGAACACGCAATTGCTACTGAAATTTTTGTTGTAATTCGTGCCAGCTTTTGACATGGACAAAAGCAAAACAAAATAAATTTTATCGTTTTTTTATTTGATGTTTTTATAAATTAATAATTATTACCACACAAAGAGTCGCCACATATCCATGTTAGTCACAGAGTATATCAGTCAGTCAGTCAGTCAGTAATACATACATATTATATAGTAGATATGCATGTGAAAAGAACCAAGCACAGTTTCCTTATGCGTATTACCCAAGAATATAAAAATTATATATGATGGGACTGTGTGCTCTTTGTTCTTACATATGTAGGTATACGTATTATAATGCCGACGAGCTCAAGGAATATATGTATACTCATTATGATTATGGTACAATAATGTGCTCTGTTATCTATGAAGTTGCCTAACAGCTTGTAAAACTCTCTCTGAAAAGCTGAAGCTTAAACTATAAAACATAAACAGATAAGATAGGAAACAAAATAAATACACACCGGTTAAAAAACAAAAACAACAACTTTCACTTAATAAACCAATAGCAATAATATGTGACACGCGTTTTGCTGATTACAAAAAAATGAATTCGAGCACTAGAAAATCAGCAGAGATAAGTTAAAATTTCTCAAAAAGCGCGCAGTCGATTAAACAAGCCAATTATGTACGCGCGCGTGTGTGTGTGTGTGTGCGTGTGTGTGTGTGTATATCTGTGTATATGTATGCACATTTTGTATTGTCCGCACTCATCAGCTGTTCGAGCTGTTGGGCATGTTGTCCAATATGTATCCATATTAATTTGACTGTCGTTTTTGTTGACCTTGACATGACCTTTTCAAATACAGCTACCCTATCAGCCGGGCTGTTCGCTTAGTGCGTGTTGTTGAGGTCTCTTTTGGTCTGGTCGTAAAAGCTGTCTGGTTCTTATCGGTGCCTTTGCTTCGTTTATGCTATGCCCATACACACACACACACACACACATGCACACTTGCACACACACACGCATGCACACATATATTTTGTAAGTACATGCATTGTTTTCTCGATATCTGCCTGGGAAGGTTATACACAAACCACTTGAGCCGAACAATTCGCATCAAGCGACCGCTCTCTCTCTCTCTCTCTCTCTCTATCGCTCTATCGCTCTATCGCCCTCTCTCCCGCCCACTGTTCTGTTGGCTTAAGAGTTTTCGCCTTCCACCTTTATTTACATTCTCTCTGAAAGCTGGCAGCTGCCAGCTGATTGGCAATTAAAGCTCGATGAAGATAACAAGATAACTTACCTCGGCCGTGGAGGAGGCGGTGGCGGCAATTGCGGGCCGTGTCTGGATCTGCATGCGTGTCTTGACCACGTCGAGCGGCTGCATGATGCACACCTCCAGGAAACCGGCAGAGCCGCCGGCCATCACCTGGAAGGCAGCTTTGCGCGCCGGCGATATGCTGGGTCTCTCCTCGCCGTGGATGCTCATTTTGTTGCCTCTGTGGTTTTGCTTTTAATTTGTAAATCTGCCAAGACTAAACCCAAACTTTATGATCAGACACATCCATAAATGTGCCAAAAATTTCTATGCGTGTTGGCTCAGAAAAGGCAACCAAGAGCAACACCGACTAATTTTTGATTCGAAAAGTCTAAGGCAATGCTCACTTTGTCGCTAGACAATCGCTCCAACAGTCGACAGACACGACAACTAGTTCCACGCTCTCGAACAGACAACAGCCAACAAGAATAATAACAATAAACAAACAACAAATTTGATTTCGAGAGCAATCAATGGACCCAAAATTTAGCCGCCGCGCGCCACGACAACTCAATTCGCACTGAACCCGAGCAAATTGAATTCTGAATGGCGCCGCGGCGAAAATGGCCAGTCCCAGGGCTGGAGTCGCGGCAGTCGGGCAGTCGGACGCAGACGCGAAACGAACCGTCGGACGTAGGCGAGCTTTCAATGACGCAGCTGGCGACGAGCTGGAAGAGCTTCTAGCTGCTGCTGCCCATAACTACCGTATCACACAATGCACCCGCTCCGATCGCGTAAAAAGCTTTCAGTGACGACGACGTCATCCATTTTTTGTTGCTCTGTGGTGTTTTTTCTCACACTGAGAGCGGGATTCCAGCTGCAATCCCACATGCGTGGGGGTGAGCAATATACATATATGCTAATGCTATGTAATTAACCACCACTGATAAGATTAAGTTTGCATAGCTGCTGCTCGAAGTGCCAAGCAAAATGTATAAAAGACTAATCAGTAATCCGAAAAGTAAGCGGGGGACTAGGCTAATTATTTGTATGTGCATCAAGTGATTATAGACTGATAAAATATGTCTGGCATATACAGTTCGCCCCTCTCTATTGCTCCCCCTTGACGACCAACTTATCTTTACTCTATCTCACATACTGCTATAAAAGAAAGCTATATATGCGATTATCTTTTAAGTAATGCCAGCCTCTTGGGGCCGTGAGAGGGGATATAGATGTGATACTAGGCTAAATGCTTGATATAATGTAAACGTGGGGGATTATACTTATTATAACCGCACTAATATTTATGTAATAATAATGGTAAATGTAATAAAATTAATAATAGAAATAGTAAAGCTAAAGAAATTATAATAATAATAATAATAATAATAATAATAATAATAATAATAATAATAATAATAATAATAATAATAATAATAATAATAATAATAATAATAATAATAATAATAATAATAATAATAATAATAATAATAATAATAATAACAATAATAATAATAATAATAATAATAATAATAATAATAATAATACTAGTAATAATAATGATAATAATAATAATAATAATAATAATAATAATAATAATAATAATAATAATAATAATAAAAATAATAATAATAATAATAATAATAATAATAATAATAATAACAATAATAATAATAATAATAATAATAATAATAATAATAATAATAATAATACTAGTAATAATAATGATAATAATAATAATAATAATAATAATAATAATAATAATAATAATAATAATAATAATAATAATAATAATAATAATAATAATAATAATAATAATAAATATAAAAAATAATTATTGCTATATTTATAATATTAATTATACTAAAGAGCTAAATTAAAATCATATTTTGAAGCAAAAACATATCGCATTATTCTGTCCTACACAGCCTAGGTTTAGCTCCTTGGAGCTTCTGCGGCTTTTGAATGATCGGCAACATCATGAGTTTCCACACCTGACTAAGACATGCGCCTAACGCATTCATTAGAAACTCTTATCTCTAGGGCAAATGTCATAAGGCGAAGTCCACAAGTCGTGCCCGTGTCAACTGGGGGGCTGTATCGTACAGGTGTCTGCATTTACGATACAAGAAAGCAAGACAATCGAATCATTTGACATTTGTATATGTGTGTATCTGTATCTGTATCTGTATCTGTCAGGTCGCAAGTGTATCTGACAGATGCATCTGGTGATCTTTGCTTTGGCTCTTGATTAGTTTATTGTTTATTGTTTATTATTCATAGTGCGCTGTATGCGGCGCATCAATCAGTTGATGCAATGAAGCAGAACAAGAAGAAGAGCTGAGCCATATGAGTGGTAACAGAAAGATATACATATACACACACATATACATATGTATATACATATGTATATATGAGTGGCTCAGGTCGCTAAGTGAGTGCCGTCTGTGGCATCTGAAGTATCTGTGAGATAGATTGAGGACAACTTTCATTTGCATAAAATGCATTCTATAACAAATTGACAGAACAAATTGTTGGTGTCAAAAATGCGATGCGCTTGACTGGAATCC
This sequence comes from Drosophila lacicola, assembly GCA_035045355.1. Taxonomy (NCBI): domain Eukaryota; kingdom Metazoa; phylum Arthropoda; class Insecta; order Diptera; family Drosophilidae; genus Drosophila; species Drosophila lacicola. The sequence continues at coordinate 13,932,378 of JAWNPB010000148.1, forward strand.
CCCCCCCCCTCCCCTCCCCTCACCTCTCTCTTCCTCCGCGCTCTCATAGATGCTCTATGATTTACATGACATGCCTTTCATGCTTCTCAGAGTGTGCGTGCATGTGCATTTGTTTTATGTCTGTCCAAATATTTCGAGCTGTTAATTATAGGCACGAGTTAGCGTGAGTGATAGATAGATAGATAGATAGATAGATAGATAGGTGGATAGATAGACGGATAGTAAGATTGTGTGGAATTTCAGATAGGTTCTGAAGTTGTTTCACAAATTGGAGCTCAATAATCTTCAATGTTCTGGGCGAATTTAAAATGCATTAGAGACCATTAAAAGCTCATAAGCCAAGGGACATACCTTCCAATTTGATCTAATTATGTTATAAAGTCACGCAATTGAGGGGAAGACGGAGCCCAATCTAAATGATATAGTACTAATAATATCGTAGGTATAAATTGCCGCCTAAAGATAGCACTCAATAATCGATATGAATGAATGGAAATGCTCTGAAAATCGTTTTCAATTCTTTCACGCAGCGATTTCTGCTCTTGGCTCTTGGTTTGAGTCCGGGGACTGAGTCAGTCAATACCGGAGGCGGCGGGCAAAGGCAATCTAGGAAAATGATTTTGTTTTTTGTAATTAGCTAGCGGAACAGGCAACAACAACAACAAGAACAACAAGAACAACAGGCAACGGGCAGAGGAGCAGGCACCAGCAGATAGCGCCGATTGATCGATCAAAGCTGCAGATACAGAGGCTAATAAATCATTTTTCCATTCTCATTTCCCATTTTCCCCCCTAAAGTGAGAACTCACGACCGCACCGCCCGTGGTCGTCCAATTGTCTGTCAAAGGCTATTAACCCCATTTTGGCGGGACCGTTCCACTTGTTCCACACCGCTGTGGTCATGTTGGCTTGTCAGTTTTCTCGGCCACCCTCTCACTCTCTCACTCTCGCTCGCTCGCTCGCTCGCTCTCTCAGTCTTGAGAAATACTTGTAAGTTGCCTAAATTGTTTTTCCAAACAGCGCGCACTAAAAATGTAGAAGCGCAGAGCCATATGTGAAACAACAGACCAAGAACTGAGAGCCAGACACTTTGCTTTTCGGCTCGGAGCTGTTGGACGCCATCTCGCAGCCGTCAACGGGCCCACAGAATTCCCATCACAACTGATGCAACATGCCGCATGCCGCATGCCGCCTGCCGCCTGCCTCATGCCGCATACCGCCTGCCTCATCTGGCATCTGCCATGTTTTGATCGTCCAACTCAAGCGTTGCAGCCAAAATATATTGTAGCATGTCGGAGTATCAATTGGAGGCCCAAGAACACGCCGAGGCCACCGCAACCACAAGAAAGCAAATCAGTTAGAGTGTTTTGATTAATGTCAGTTTTGACAGCTGTCCATGTGAAGGCCCCCAGCTCTGGGCCAGGTCCAGGAATAGCTGCAATAGAGGCTCCATTAGCAGCCAGCGATCAGACGGCTGAGCAATCGAATCGAGCCAATGATTGCTAACTAATACAAAAAATAAAACTGAAGATGAGCTTTGAAATTGTTAACCAATCTATACTATCTGGATAAACATGAGCTTGTGATCGAGCCAAAGACCTAATCGCAAGAGCTGAGTTCACGGTAGTTTCTTAAAATGAGCCCTAAAACGGATTTGTGGCGAAATTCACCGACAAGAGTGGAAAATGGGTGAAAAATTAATGAATTATTGTCGCTCGATTGTCACTCGATCGTGGTTAAGACTTAATATATCTGGAGAGTCCCTTGAAAACCTTAACAACTTTGAATCGAGCGAATCGAGCGACAAAGTTGGGCGAGGCATAAACATGACCTAGAACCACTTGAGCCAGCGGCTTTTAAGTGGCACAGCCCACTGAACTGTGCCGACCCGTTAAGAACAAGTTGGGCGATATTTTTGCGGGCCATGTCAAAAACGAAAGTACGAGTTGGTTAGGCAAGACCCAAGCCGAAGACAATGGGACGGACAGTCAGTATATTTGGCTTATAAAGAGGCCCGTTGGCGCCGCTTTTTTGGCCATTTAATTGGACAACGCGTACGCGAGCGAATGGAGGCGCTAAGCGGTTGGACTTTGGCGCTGTTGCGCCTGCTGAGCGCTCTGCCCTGGTCCTGGGCATGGACGCAAGGGCGCACGGAGCACCCGCTGGCCAACAGCTATTTGAATGCGGCCCAAAGACCGCTGTGGATACTCGAGGATGAGCTGATGAAGCGCCAGCGTGCCGACAGGCAGGAGGCGGACTATGCCACAAACACGCGTGCCCCAACCCTGCGACGAAGGCGCCAGGAGCGACAGCATCTGCCCACAGCCATAACAATACGCGTGCGTCCGGACTCGGAGGCTGATGAGGCGCCTCTGGTGGCGCCACCGCTAGCCGCACCATTTACCCAGCGACGCTTTTATCTGCCGCATCGCTTGCAGCTACCGAGCCACTACGTCCAGCAGCTGGGTGGGACGCCGAGCGCCGAGCGTCCCAGGCTGGCGCAGCGCCGGCGCCAGCCGCAGTCTCTGCCCATTTTCGACAATGGACCCGGAGACAATGCGCTGCCCACCGCCAGCTATCCGATCTTTGTCTACAACGGCACCAGGGGTGAGCTGCTGATCAACACGATGCTGAGCGGCCAGCGCTATCCTATGCAGGAGCCGGTGCCCGGCCAAGTGCTCTATCCGCCCTCGACGCCCATGTTCCGACCCAAGCCCATTGTGGAGCGCTTGAAATTGCCCGGTCATCGGGAGCTGCTCAATCTGACGTTAATTCCCTTCTACGCCCACGAGGCTATCACCGTTGTGCCGACATTTGAGACAACAACGGAAGCGTACGTGGCAGATGCTGCTCCAGATCCGGCAACAGCTCCAGCAACTGCGACGGCAGCTGAGCCACTGGCTCTGACCACGCCCATGGCGACGCCCTATGAAACGCAGCTGCCGCGCAGCAAGCGCAAGCGGAAGGCCAAGAAGGCGAAGCAGTACAGCGCCTATCATTCGCCCCAGGAAGTGGTGCAGTGGCAGCCGCCGCTGCGTAGCTCGCCAGCACTGGACCCACCCGACAATCATCGCCACTACGTGGCGCCGACCACCGACAGGACAGACAATGCACTGCAGGAGCAGCTGGAGCAGTTGGAGCAGCTAGAAGCTGAGATTGAGGAGCCCAGCCAGGAGCTGCAACTGGAACAGCAGCCGCCAGCACAGCCCGAGCAGACCACAAGCAGCAGCAGCAGCAGCAGCAGCGGCAGTTCTCCTTCTCCCTTTCAGATCATCTATGTGGACGAGAGCATGGAGGCACCTTACGATTCGCTGGCCAGCACCACAGAAGCTCCACCGCTGCAGCGCCAGAGCTCTCGCTATGCCTTGAAGCGTGAGTACTACGCCTTTCCGGTCTACACGCTGGGTAAGCTGCTGCAGAGTCCCAAGCCTGGCCAGGCAAGCCACAGAGCACGCGACATCGAGATCGATTGCTCGGGCGGTTCCAAGGAGCGCGCTGACAATACTTGGTTCATTTTGAATTCACGGTAAGCTCGCTGAACCAGCTCATCTACTCAGTCGTTTCTCACATCTTTCCTTCCAATTTGCAGCTACAGGGGACCACATCGCAAAGGGCAGAAGGCGAGCAAGGAACACACCAAGTATTATACATCCAAGTATGTACAGAGCCGTGCTCCTCGGTAGCAGGACATCGTGCTGGACCCGCTGTGACTTGGCTGAGCTGGGACAACGTCTTTATTGTGATCTTCAATATGATAATAAGATACAAATACTTCTTTTTTTTTTTTAGCTATAAGAGATCTATATTATATTTTTAAATAAAATACAATATAAATATAATAATGGATCTTTCATGTTTGTGATAGAAAATAAATGAATGGCTGATCTTGTATCAAATTTTGTTGTTAATGATCAAAATAGGCTAATACCGGGTTTTTACTGCATTTAAAATTGGTTTCATCAGATATAAATGATCATTTGTTGATATTATTTCGAGCATGATCTCCATTATAATAATATTGATCTTGATCTTTTTATCGGCTGATCTTGATTCAAATATGATCTTAATTATAATAAAATCCGCTTAGAAATACAAGAAATATATGATTATGGGATGATCCTTTTGCGATTGGAAACAAACGATAATACCTTGATCGGTTGACCTTCTACCAAATTTAGACAGTGATCTCTTTTTGATCTTGCACTTTTTTTTGTGCTCATTGAAGGTCGTAACACGCTCATCGCAATTACCTTTTTCCAAATTGTTCTGAACTGCTCTTAACAGATCATTTCATGATCACCTGAATGACCTATTAAATACGTATCTAAACACCTCTCCTCCCAATGGCTCGGCACTATCATTAAAACCGTGCTCCATTAACACCTCTATAGGCCCGTACCTATACCTATACCAATACCTTTACCTATGCCTATACGTATGCATATGCAAGTGTCTTCGTATAATACTCTGAATGCCATTGGAAATGTGGACCAACCATAAAAAATGGCAATAAATTCCTGCGGACACAAAGACGAGGCTCTTCTGCTCGAAGGTTCGGCTAGAAAGTTGTCATAAAATGCAGTTTTAATGATCGAACAACTCAATCGAAGGCGATGCAACCAATTGTTGGGCTATATTGGCCTTTGACATTGCATAAGAAAGCCATGGGAGATGGGAGCTGGAGGGGCCTAGAGGAGCTGGAGGGGCTGCGTGCAAAAACAATCACGAGTGGCCCAAACTGAAGATTCTTGACGGCAAACAAAATGTTGTGTGACCCAAATTCCAGCATCAAAAGAAAATCAAATTTCGATGTGTGAAAAGCTGGAAAATAAAGAAATAAAAAACAAATCTGAAATGAACAGAAAATCCAAATACAAATAAAACCGAGAAATAGTCATCTACAAATATTTATGGCTAATTCAATGGCTTGTGGCCCTTTCAGACAAAACAACAACAACAAGAAGAAGAAGAACAACAACAACAAATGTGGGGACCAATAGGCCCCGCCCCCGTGCGGCCGTCATTCATTCAATCATTTTGTCAATGATGTGGCTTTCTATTCTAAACGCACGTTCATTATTATTATTGATTTCCCAACTTATTTTTCGCTCTTACGACTTTTCAGTTTTTTCCAAGCCTGCAATTAATTTTCTCGCGCTATTCTAAGTCCCCCCCGCCGACGCAGCCCCCCTCCAACAGGGCTGAGCACCAGCGCACCATGAAACAAAAGGAATTGGAAAGAAGACGCACGCCGTGCCCGTCTTTCATGTCTAACGCGCATGGCTCTGGGGCAGATGGAAATGGATTCCCAATCGTAGGCCCAGGCCCAGACCCAGACCCAGACCCAAGCCCGAACCTCGGCTAGCGACGCGACCCGACGCACACAATTGATCCCCGACCTCTGGGCCCGGCTAGTGGCATCGACGATATAAAAGCTCGGCCTGTAACTGTTTTTGGGTTTAGAACAAATGCAGCTGCGCACGCGTGCCGACCCTCGCGCATAACTAATTTATTTTTTTTTTTAATGGTGTTTTGTGCTATCGTAAAGGACCAATTCAAGGATTAACGCCGAGGATACAAATATATCTCTATATATATTCGATATTCAAGTGAACTAAAAACCTATCGAAAATGTGGCAATACTTAGTGGTATGTGAAACAACAAACGTTGTCGAAGGATCGAAGGATGCTTTTCCATAGATAAAAAAACAAGTTAATGCAAAATAAATTCAATTAAACATATGACCACAGATTATTGAAAACTGTAAATCCAAATCTTCAGAATGAAAACATGCTATATTATTTATTTCCAATAAAGAGATGTGCTCGTAATTCAATATCGTTGAAGATATACCAAAAAAAAAATACCAAATAAGCAAATAATTTTAATAAGAGTATTTCTTATAATACAAAGCATTAATATGTTTTATATTTGTTTTATAATTTCTAAGTAGAGTCGCAAATTGGTTTCGAGATATTATAACGACTTTGGATATTAATTTCAATAATTTTAAATTCTGACCCAATCGAAATACAATTGACTTTATTACTGTACATTAATTGTCCAGTATCAGATATCTTTTCTTAATATTCAACGAAAACCAAAATAACTCGGTTCCTGGCTCAAGTAATATTTAAACCAAACATTATGGCAAATGGTGGATATAAGTAGAGATTATGTTATTATTATAAGTATTGTGGGTATGGGAAACAAGGCGGCAAGACGGCTTGAACCGCGCTGGTTCAAACCCGCGATTCTAATGAATCGGAACGAGCGCTGAATTATAAAAAGTGTTTATTTTCAATACAAAGCATAAATTGCCTTGGCCTCAAATATTGGCGATATCCAACCATATTTGGTAAATACCAATTATTGAGTAGAGAACAAATTTAGACCGCAATTTATATATGAGAATATCTACGTCTCGCAATATTCCAGTAGAACGGGCAGTATAAACTTAAACTTAAAGCTAGATTTGTTTTTGTTTTTTAATATTGAAAATATGTGAAGCTTTGAGCCTGGGCTCAAGAAACCGAACCACAGACAATTGGAACTCTCGTAGGTATATGACTATAGTTACAAATGATCAATATATCTGACAACTCACATCAGTATACTACTAAGACAATACCACATCTGTATACTAGCCTGGGACACTAGCCCGGATCCTTCATTAGCGTGGACTGCCTAAGGAGTTAATGTAATCAGTATAAATACCTAAGTGTTGTATTTAAGAAAGAACCCAACTAAGTAGTTGGGGCAGCTGCAAAATGAACTTTCTCAAACTAAATTTCTCGGTTTGCAGCTCATCGCCGGCTTTTCGGCTCTGCCTCTGCCCAGCAGCGGCTTCTGGTGGCCCAAGACTACAACGTAAGTCAGCCAGAGTGTTGGTAAATGCAGCTCCATTTAATCCTTTCGCCTTCCAACCACAGCGAGACACCGCGCAGTCAGGTGCTGCACCAGATTCCGCTCACCTACTTCCGCACCTATACGTACCAGCCGCTGACGGGCGGCGCCTTTGGAGTGCCGCTCTTTGGCTTTGGTGCGGCACAGACGCCGATGCTCTCGGGCCGCCACTATGATCCGTATGCGGTGACCAGCTACGCGGCTGCCCGGCGCCACGATGCGGCTGCGGCTGGTTTCAAGCCGGACGTAACGCCACCTGCTCTGGCGAGCAGCAGCAGCAGCAGTGTGTCGACCACAACGCCAGCGCCGATCACAACGACGACCACGACAACGACCCCGGCGCCAACCACTACAACCACAACAACAACGACGACCAGCAGTACGACCAGTGCACCGCCGACCAGCAGCAGCACGGACACAACATCCCCGCTGCGCTACGCCGCCTACAATGCGGAGTATCCAACGTACAATCGTCGGGTGAACAATTTGTACAATGCGCGGCCGCAATATCCGTATCCGGATTACTTTAACTATCAGCCGCAGAGCACGCTGCCGGAGAAGGGCGGCGCGCGCATTCAGTTCGTGCCCTGCATGTGTCCAGTCAGCATGCCCAGCCTGTCTGGTCTGTCCGGGCTGGGACTGAACGGCGCCACCAGCACTGATCGAGACCGACCCGCTGGCGTGTCCATTAGCAGCGCCTCTGGGGATGTTACGTCCGCGGAGCGCAACATTGTCGCCTTGCAGGCGCGCCACATCGATAGCGGAGAAGCTGACTTCGAGGAGGGGGACGATGAGGAGCAGGAGGAGCCAGATGCGTCAGCTGAGGCGGAAGAGGCTGATGTTGCCGTAGCCGTTCCCACTAAAGTCGCCCTCGAGCCGCAGCATACCACGCCCGTCGTTGAGTCTAACAGTTTGGTCTAGCCACGCCCACCGTCCCGCCCATTATAGTATTAACAACGCCTAGACTGACTTGCGCAACTCTCTTGGGAGACCAGTTCCAACGACAGTTTGGCATTTCCTCCCCCAACTTCATGTGCCCCATTTTTTTTTGCCCATAATAAAATACCACGAAATAAATTGCAAAGCTCTTAAATGCAAACGTGTCTTCGTCAATTCAACAGGATATTGAGCAGTTTAAAAATTTGACTCGCCCATATGAAAATCATATCAATTATTAAAAACAAATTATTCACCTTGTTGAGCTCTGTATTAAAGCCATTGTTCACGAGCCATTATTCTTCGATAATGGTTAGGCCTCTTAATCAATTTGGCATCTAAGTCTGGCAACATTATTCTTGGTAAAAATTCATGTGAAAATTGTACCCTCAAAAATCCTATATAGACATAGGTCAATATTCCCCACCCAATTAACTCGGTCAAATCTCATCCGATTTTCATTAGGTTTGGCTCTTTGCTATTTGGAATCTAAGTCTAGCAACATTGTTCTTGCTCTAAGGTTTTGTCCAATGCATTACAAACATATAATTAAAGCTGTAGATAAGAAATTAATGAATACGTTTTTCAGCGATTTGGGAAACTTCGCCCTCTACAGTGGTAAATTGGCTTACCGTCCGATCGGTTTCAAGCTCATTTTCAAAGATCTTTGAGAGAATTTATATACATATAAATATATATTTATATTCTTATTATATTTAATATATATGTATATTCATATTAATATATCTATATGAAAAAATGCACTTACCCAAAAAATTCGTATATGTACATCTATAAGTGAGAGGCCGACAGATCATCACTAAAACAATAAATAAGAAGTAATGATGAGCATGTGAAGAAATATGGGAGTGAGAGTTAGTCGAATGAACTAAATGAGAAAGAAAGACAGAGACAGTAAAGTGTTTTAAATAGCGAACCCAACTTGTTCATATAGTTCATATAATCAATGCATACAAACCGAAAGGCGTTACCTGAATTCATAAGAATCGCATAATGGTATCCTAATTGAAACATAATTTTTATTTACATGGCAGCGCAACAGACAGTAAGCATCGCTTTTATTTAATATGTGTAAATCTTTACATAAATGCGTGATTACACACACGCATACATATATGCATGCGTACTTATATGCGTACATATATGCATGCATACATGCATGCCCACCTGTATGCATACAAGCATGCAGGCAAACACGCATGCAAACGTGCGTGAATACTTGCATGTACACATGCGTGCATGCTTGTAGTACACATGCGTGCAGTTTGCATGTGCACATAAACATACATGTAGACATGCATGTGTGCATGCTTACATGCGTGCGTGCATACATAAATATGTACATGCATACATACATTTTTACATGCATACATGTTTACATGCATACATGTTTACATGCTTACATGTATACATGCAAAAGCATATGCACACACACATGCATACGTACAAGCATAGACACATGTATGTATGTAGATACCACCACACTTTATTTTCACAAAACACTAACACTTGCACTAAACACTTGTACTGTAGGCATGAAAACCTGCCTGACTTACTTGATTTCCTGAGAATCGAGGAGGAGAGCACTAAGTGAAAGGACGTTAAATTTAAATTGCAGCACATGGAAAACTAAATTCTGCAGTTGGTATAGAATAGCTCGCATACGTACAAATGTATATATATACATATATACATACATACTCACATAGATACTTGAGCACATACAGACGCACATACATACATACATACATAAGCAGCATACATAATAACAAAAAAGTTAAGTAAACTTAACCTGCGTTTGATATAAGAGAACATACCAAGAACTTTGCGTATATTATCTAAGAAAGCTAAACCGAATTTTCCACCCATTTCAAATCCGTGGAAAATTTGTGAATTTCCCCTTTTATACCGATAAACCGCTTCGATCGCGAACGAATTACGACTATCGATTCGGTAGGATTAAATGTAAAATATAACTACCTTAGCGTTTTATACACTTATGTTTTGTTTTTTATTGGATCAAATGATTCGTCAATTACATTTACACATAAATATAGGCTAATACTTAGCGCTTTCTGCGCGATTTCAACTAACTTCCTTCCTTTGCTTCTTGCCTCTCGCACTGCACTGACTGCGGTTCCAAATGCGATCTGTTTGAATCGTTCCTATGCCTTAATACATATATAGTACTCGTACATAAACATTTCATTTCATTTCATTTCATTTTGTTTTGTTTTTTGTTTTTTTTTTTTGTTTTTTTCAGTTGCTGACCAATTAACAATTAGAATTACATACATATCTAGATGAAATTGTGCTTCGAGTCTTTGAAGTAAATGTAAATTTCATAAAAAAAAGAGCAGGCATTTATATTACTTAATAAACATATTTGTAAGCATTAAATCCAATGCGCATTCACAATGGGATTTACAGATTACATTATATCATAAAATTAAAATAATAATAATGATAAAAATATTGTTTTTACATATTATTTTATAAATATCTATAAAGATATATGTAAGTAGCAGAATATAATCAAGAGAAAAATATATAATCAGTCATTTAAGTTATAGATATACATACATATACAAATACACAAAGAGTATATATAAATTGTTGCTTAGACACATACAATTTGAATTCTGCTTTTGAGTTAAACAATTAAAAACGTTACATTCTAGATTTTATTAACTATGCTTAGTTTTGCGCGCGCATACATAATGCCTATTTTCGCCCGATATTCAGAGACGGTTGTCCCTGTCAAAACCCCCCATCCGTATACAAATGCATACGATACATATATATGCTGGGAATATACATAGATACATTTATATAAGCATACATTTATCTGGTGTCTAGCGCTAGACTTTCTCTTTGCAATTGCAATCTTGTTGATTGTGAGAGGAAATTTGGGGTAATACATATGTATATATATATGAAAATGTGTTATTCTTCTTGTTTTCGTGTCATGTTTGTCGTCACTTCGTCATTTCATCAATTGTGTTGTTGCATTTGTCGCTTATGTGCTGCAAATAGCATTAATATGGCCTATAAGTATTTGTAGAAGAGCCCACATACATATATATACCTACTGATATTTCAAATACATGTAAAGCGTCACCACATTTAAAAAAAAAAAAAAAAATCATCATCGTCATTATCATCGTCATCGTCATTTCATCCGTACATCATTTCATCGTTTCTTGCGCTTATTGGATATGCTTTTTGTTTTTCAATTTCTTTCGATTATTCTTTAAGTATATTTTTCTATTCACTTTTGCATTTGTCTAACTGATTGCATCAGTCGCGGTTGCCCCTGCCGAATACCCTGTATTTTTCGATTCAGGCAGAGGCAACAACAAAATGAACAATAATTTAATTATTTTTCTTTTTCTTCTACGCATTTTGCGAGTTTTTCGTTTTTCATTTTTCATTTTTTTGTTTCTTATCATTTTTGTTTTGTTGTTTTCTTCAGTTGTAAAATAGTTTAATATTAAAAAATAATGAGATTGCGCAGGGCTAAAAGAGTTGATCATTCACAATCACATTCACATCATTCACCCACTGAACACATCGGAAATTTTACATACGAAAAAAAAAACAAAAAAAGATTACCGAAACCGTGCAAAAATTTACGTATCACAAGTTTTTGCTTTCGATAAATGCCAGTTACGAACTAGTTGTGGGCGTGGCAGACAACGGACGCACAGCAAACAAATAAGTTAATTAACAAACTAAAATACAAAAAAAAAATAAACGTAAAATCTATAAAAATTACATTAAAATAATAATAATTATGGAAATAATTATTGGGGCTGGGTCAGTGGAACATTTTTTAAAAACTAAATGCTTGTAAATCTCAGATCTCTCGTACTAGAAACTATAAATTATACGTATATAGATAACGAAATGTCCATATAGCAGCTCAGCGGCAGCAGCTAAACACATGTCACAGGCATCCAGACACATACACACGCACACACGCACACACACACACACACAACAAGGGGAAATGCCATTGGATGATATCGTTGGTTTGTTTCCTGTTCCCGCGTGAAATTCGTTGACGTGTGCCTGTTGCGCCTGTTACGTCTGCTTAGACGAATGTCTCCCTGATGACGGTGCTGCTGCTACTGTTGCTTAGATCTTAGAATTCGGTTGATTGTCAGACAAATGAGGAGAAGCCAGGCAGTGGCGCCCTCGATCTGGCCATATTATTGACAATAATCTGGCCACCATTGAGGCTCATCACTGCGCTGCCCTCCGGCTCGGAGTCAGTATAGCTGGAATAGTTGCGTACCGGCTTTGTCTTCTTCCACGATTGACGCAGTGAATCATTGACATTGGCATAGTGATTTACAAATGAGTGCGGATCGCTGCGTACGCTCTCGTTCTCGCTCTCCGAGTGCTAAAATGTGAATGCAATTTTAATGGTATTCAATGGATGTATTCAAACTCATTTGGACTCACCTGGGAGGCCTCGGAGCTGCTCACCTCGGATGGCTTCTCGGTAACGCTGCTGTCGTCCGGATTCTCATCGTAGCACTTAAGACTCTCCTCATCGCTGTGGTAGGCTACCGAAGCGGGCGACGGCCTTGGAGGACTCTTGCCTAGCTGCACATTTGTCGGGGGTCGATTGGTCGACTTGCGGCCCAGGGTGCCAAGCGTGCCGCTGCGCAGTGTGCCCACGCTGTTCAGTGTGCCCGTGCCAACGCCGTGACGCGAACGATACAGCTCCAGTGCCAGCTCCTGGCGTTCATCAATCGACATGGCCATGGATTCCTCCAGCGTTTTCTGTGCCTCCTCTGCGTCGCATCAAAGATGGCAAATTGGGAGTTAGGCATTGAAATTGGATCAATTTAAAGGCTCCACTCACGTTTATACTTGTAGCTCTTGCTCTTGACGCAGAGCACGGCAATGACCATCACAATGATGACTATCGATGTGGCCGCCAGCGAGACCATGAACCATGTCTGCCTGTAGAATGGCTTGTGCTGCAAATATCCGTATTCCAGATGTAGCTTCGATGGGGTCAATATGGAGTCCTTGGAGTACACCGGAAACGATATACCATAACGATTGTAGGCAATCACGCGGAATGTATACGCAGTCGATGGCATCAATATATGGTAGCTAACGGTAAAGTCCTGCATGGTGCCCTTCTTCGTCTGCTCAATCTTTGTCCAGCGCGAATCATCTGCGAATCGAGTCAAATAACAGTTGAGCGAGTGGGCCAAAGCCAAGTGGTGCGAAAAAAGGTTTAGTTATAAAACTCCATGAAATAGTTCTCTATATTTCCCACTAAGAATTTAATTTTTCTTATAAAATAATTATTCTATGTACCCTTGCAGAGGGTTTTCTTTTTTTAGGTTTAAGTAATTAAATTAAAGCTCGAGATATTCAACTTAAAGCCCAAAACCAAATGAAAGAGTTTGAAGCAATGCTGTGAGAATTTGGAATTTATCGACTACGATACTTACATATAAACGAGGGCTCTCCTTTTTCTAGGCAAGCATATTCAGAAAAGATGTTTAGTGTTTTTTTTGGGTTTTCGAAAAGTTGCAGAAATTTCGAAACAGTTCACCAAAGATTATTGCAAAATAGAAATCAAAAGTTAGAGTGAAGCGAAAGAGAACCAGAACCAATTAATATTAAATATTAGACGGATGGCTTACCGCGCTTCTTGGCCTCGATGAGGTAACCAAGGATGGGTCCCCGACCGGATGGTCCATTGATCCAGTGCATCTCGACGCTGGAGAGCGTCTTGCTGAGTATCAAATCGCGCGGTGCCACGGGCGAGCCGTCCTGTGGGCCTGTGGTCACATTCTCGCTAAGCGCGGGTCCATAGTCGATGGTCTGGGCGCGCACGGTGAATGTATAGGTGACCTCCTCCTCGAGGTTCTGGACGCGCAGCGTAGTATTCGATACCTTCTGCTTCACCTGTTTGCTGAACTCTGTGCAACGAATGGAGGATGCAAATGTTTAGTTACGGGACAGGGATTACTTCTTCTCAAGTGGGTGGTTTGTGGCTTACTCTCATTCTCCTCGGTGGTCTCGTAGGTCACCAGATAGCCCAGAATTTCGCCATTGAGAAACTTGGGAGGATCCCAAGCGACCTCCAGGCTCTGCATTGTGATGTCCGAAAAGCGCAAATTGAGCGGAGCGCTTGGCACGCCTTGGAGCGTCTTGACCGTAACAGGTGCAGAACGTGGTCCATCGCCGGCGGGATTGAAGGCTAGCAGCTGGATGCGATATTCGGTGTACTTGTCGAGAAAGACGAGACTGTGCGATGTGGCCGTGGCGGAGACGACCTCGATTTCCTCCTCCCACTTGCGGCCGGGCTCGAGCGCTTGCGGTGACGACGTGACCAGGTAGAAGATCTTGTAGCCCAAAATGTCGCCATTCTGCATGCTCTGCTTGGGTGGCTTCCAGCGAAGGCGCACCTCGGTGCTGGATATGGACGCAGCATCGACAGCGCGCGGTTCTCCGGTGGGCACCGCCTCGCCGACATAAACAGCAGCTGGCGGGGTTGCCGGACCGGGTCCCTGGGAATTAAATGGCAGCACGACAATTTCATAGTTACGATCCTGCGTCAGATCGGAGAGCACCACACTGTTGACATTGATGCCCATGACATCCGTTTTGGGCGTCGACTGCAGGGCCGTGGGAAAGTCGGAGAGCTGCTGATACAAGATGCGATAGCCACCGGTTGCTGCATCCCCATTCCACATGCCCGTCTCCAGTGCGTTCCAGTGGACGCGCACCGATGTCGTCGTAATTGGCACCACCTTCAGTCCGCCCACACCAATGGCTGGGGCGGCGGGCAGGGTGCGCACCACAATGCTCTCGCGACTGAAGGCCGAGGGGCCCAGATCGTTGGTGGCCTGTATGCGAAACTGGTAGGTGGTATACGGTCTCAATCCCAGGGCTGTGTACGAGCTAAGCAACGGGTCAACGCGCTCCGGAAGCGGCTGCCATGGACCCTCGTTCTCGCGCATCTGGACCGTGTAGTAGCGCAGCGGTGCGAAGCCATCCCGACCCGGTGTCCAGCTGAAGGTGATCTGACTAGACTGGATCTGGCTGCGCGAGATCTGCGGCAATGACGGCGCCTGCGGCCGATCCCTGTTGTTGGTGGTGTACACGAGCACGCTGGCCGTCTTGCCCCAGCCGAGTCGCGTCTGGGCGGTCACACTAAAGCTGTAATAACGTTCGGATAGCAGCTGGGTGGCACGGAAGGTGCGATCCGAGGGTGGGAACTCGCGACTATAGTTGAGATTGGCGCTGCCGTTGAGAGTGTAGGTGACTTGATAGGCGAGTATCTCGCCATTCGGATCATCGGGCACATCCCAAATAATGCGGGCCATCGAGAAGGTCACATCCGGAAAGCTGACATTCGACGGTGCACCAGGCGTATCCTCAAAGGTCTGGACGCGCATCGGTGGTGTGCTTAGCGCACCATCTCCCAATCTTGTGTAGGCAAGCACCTGGACATGATAGACGATATATTTCTTAAGCTCGGTCAGGGTTGTGGTGAAGGTACTGTTGGTCGTTATGGTCTTGTGCAGAACTGGCACCATGTTGACGCGATCTGGGGCCGCATAGAAGACCTTGTAGCCTTCGATTTGACCATTGCGATGCTGGCGCGGCACCTCACCCCAGCGCACCACCACAGTTGTCGAGGATGTGGCATTCGCCTGGACATCCAATGGCCCATATGTTGGCGTCGCCTCACGTGTGCGCTCCTCAGCTGAATTGCTGGCCCGGGAGCAGCCCACATCGTTGCAAGCATTGATTAGCACCTCATAGACGGTCCACTCCTCCAGAGCGTCCAGCACATGCGAATTGGCCGTGTGATCCTCGATGAGTACGCTGCGCGGCGTTCGCCTAATGGCGCCCGCAACACGCTCCATTTGACGGTAGGTGATGTTGTAGCCACGGGGATTGCCAAACCATTCCGTCTGCTGCAGCGGTATCCAGCGGACGCGTAGCTGCTGTGCGCTCATTGCCCGTACGGTGACATTGAAGGGAGCGTGCATGGGACGGGCCTGTATGGTCTGAAAGTCCTTGGTGGGGTCCGAGGGCCGCGAGCTGCCGACCACATTGGTGGCGCTCAGGCGCAGACGGTACTGGGTGAAGGGCATTAGACCGGTCACGGTAAGTGTCTCCGCATCGGGATCGCTGATCTCACAGATGGTGAACCAGGTCATGTTGCGTGCCGTTTGCGCTTCCACCTTCCATTTGGTGATGCTCGAGTTGCCATCGAAGCCGGGCGTAAACTGCAGCACCACGGAGAATGCCTCGATGTTGGACAGCGCCAGATTGGTCGGCGCATGAGGGAGCACTGGCTCCACGCCCGACTGTATGGTTGCCGTCTTGGGTGCACCGCTGCCAATTCTTGTCCAGGCGCAGATCTCGAACCAGTAGTGCGTGGTGGCCTGCAGCTGATTGACCGTCAGCTGTGTGTCCTCGGCGGTTAGATTAATGGACTTCATGGTCTCGGGACGATCGCGCACCTGATAGCGCACCGTATAGCCCGTGAGCAGGCCATTGGCGTGGCGCGGTGGCGCCCACAGGACGGTAACGGCACGATCGGAGACATCATCAAAGTGCAGGGCAGTTATCTCATCGGGCACATCCTCCTTGGTCATGACGGGCACCTTTTGGCTGATGATGCCATCGCCGGGATCGGTGAAGCACAACACACTGATATTGTACTTGGCGTACTTGTCCAACCCATTGATTATGGCCGTCTGCTCGGCCAGCGGATCGATTAGACTGGGCGGCACCGTCATCATGCGCTTCTCCAAGTCACGCGGCTCGCCATCGATGTGATGCTGCTGCCACGCCTGGATCTTATAGCCCTGATTGATGCCGTTTATCTGTTGCGGATTCGGTGGCTTCCAGCTGATCCTGGCGGCCGTCGAGTTCAGGGCCACGACACGCAAATTTGTGGGCGGCGCCTCGGGCACGCCCTCCTTGGTCTTGATCTTGGCGCCCTCAGTGTATAAGCCAACACCCATTTCATTGTAGGCGGCGATCTGTACTACATAATCCTTCCAGGTAATCAGCTCTTTGATGAGGAAACTGCGCTGCACCTCGTTCGTAATGTTCTGATAGGTCCAGGGCACATTGTTGTAGCCATAGAGTCGATAGCGCAATATATAGCCCTGTATATGGCCATTGCGATGCTCCTCCAGCGGCGGCTGCCATTGCGTCATAATTTCCGACATGGATCTGGCGGAGCCGACAAAACCAACTGGCGGGCCCGACGGTGCTGAGAACGTTTTTTGAGAGTAAACAATATTATTAGAAGCTCCTTGTAAATTTATCAGGTGGTGTGTGCAAGTGTATGAGATGCAGAGATTAATTCTCTGGGCTATGTACCTCGGTAATATGGAAACGCTACGCGCATTTGTTCATCAAAAGCGGGCGATCACGACGTTGCGGTTTGACGACAACGATAGCAGTTAAAAGTACAATACATACATATGGTTATATAGCATTAGTTCTATGCACTAAATACTTTTACGATATTACTCAAAGCAAAAGTAACACCAACGAGTGCACTTGGCAACCCTAGAAAAAGGGGCCCAAGGTGCACTCTCAAAAACTAAACAAAATTAAACGATAATAACCTTATAATTTTCAAATCAAATCACAACTTAAAGCTTACTGAATATTAATGAGGTTGGGTTTAGTTATATTCCTTAGGCTTGTAGAGAATTTTCACTCTGTCTATGTTTGGCATATTGTCAATCGAAACTTTAACATCTGGTTGATTTTTGAAAATGATTTTGTTTTTAATGTAAAGTGCATTACAAGCTGCGAATTTTAGTTGCTTGTCTAATGTTTACAATGAAGATAAAGTGCCTGGCAACTTTTACACATCAGGATTCGGTACTAATGAATGCCTTTACTTGACTTTATTTTTAAATACGTCTACTATTTTAAGTCAATAGAAATTATTTAAAGTTCTTTGCAATTCCTAATGTAATTAAACTACTTGTCAATTTACGATATTTTACAACATAAAATTTTTCTTGTAAACCAAAAGCAGAAATCAAGAACACAAAAGCTGTTGAACACAAAAAGCTACTACTTAATTTATTTGGATGTAGATAGTGGACAGTGCACTCACCTTCTTGGGGCAGCTCGACGACGTTACTTGGTTCGGATGGTGAGCCCTCGCCGACGCGATTAACGGCACTCACGCGAAACTGATAGACGGTGGCTGCCTTCAGGTGCTCGAGCAGAATCCAACGCTGATCGGCAGAAACGTTGCTCAATTCGGTGATCCAATTGCGCAGCAATTCTGGTACTGGATCATCGGATTTTTCTGTGATGTTAATGTGTTGAAAAACGTAGTTGCGAGAGGATAACGCGAGAGAGCAAACGAGCAAGCGGGAGTGTGTGCGTGTGTGTGTGTTGTGTTGTGTGATACGAAAGAGAGCGAGAGCGCATTGCAAAAGAGAGCGATCGAGTGGTGAGTGATGAGCAAGGTGAATGATGAGTGTGGTGAGTGATGCGTATGGTTAAATGGTGAGTAATGCGCATGGTGAATGTTGGGCATGGTGAATAATGTGTGTTTAGTGTGGTGAGCAATTTACAGTGTGTGTTTTCGAGGTGTTCGTGTGTTGAGGAATAAGTGTGCGAAATAAGTTAATAAAAACAATAATATAAAATAAGTAAATTAACAAAATGTACACAAAATGAAAAATAATATGTAATATACATTATTTTTATATGTTTGTATATATATATTATATATAAATTATATACATGTGTATATGGGTTTAAGATTAATATCAAAGGTTTGTTACGGTGCACGGATTGGAAGAAGAAAAAAGAGAGAACGTTAGGAAATGCAGAAATTTAAATTTGAACTCTTCTGTTTAAAATGGTTTTCTTCTACTCTATATTAATAAAAAATCTTTGAAGCAAATAATTCCGTTTCCAGTTGGGACTCGCATAATTGACACCCAATGCAAACAGAATCACAAATGGTTAATTGAAATTTTGTTGCTGTTTTGTGGCTTATTTTTGTTGTTGTTGTTGTTGCTGTTGTTGTTGTTGCTGGACTTGTTGTTTAACTGATGTGATTTACATGTTTTCTAATAACACGCAAGACCCCAGGGCCCAACATGAAGCTGCGCGGTGTGTGTGTGTGTGCGTGTGTGTGTGTGGGGTACTATAAATCAAATTTCAATACCGCAAAACCGTAACCGTAACCATAACCATAACCACGTAAAGCCAGCCCGGACAAAAATTGTGTGACGGAATAGTAGGGAATAGTAGGTCGCGGTAGGGTGGATTGATGTTGACGCTGGCATATGGCATACACTTACCCAATTTGGAGACCTCTCGACGCTGTATAATAAATTTGGATATTGGACTGTTGCCATCGAAGCCCGGCGTCCACGATACATTGATGCTGCGCTGTCGCGGCTCGGCCAGGCGCTCCACCTTCACATTGCTGGGCGGGAATGGCAGCTCAATAACGCTGAGACGTGCCGCGCGCGTCTCATTGCCACCGGGCGAGGTAACCACACACGCATAGCTACCCACATCGCTGGCCCGCACCGCCTGTATCTCCAGCTGGCCATCTGCTTGAACGCCAATGCGCTGCGAATTGCTTATGGGCGCCGGATGTCCCTCACGGTACCAGTCGATATTGTACGGGACACTGGGGTCACTGGACACCTTGCATTGCAGCGTTGCGGTCAGGCCAAGCAGCACGGTTGTGTCCACCGGCGGTTGGATGATTTGTGTTCGCACTACAGTGAGAGACAGAGAGAAACAGAGAGAGAGAGAGAAAGAGAGAGAAGAGAGAGAGAATGGGGGAGTATTAGTAAGTGGGCGTGGCAAGAGTTTGACATTAAACAGTAAAAGAGATTAACTGCAACACATTCGCAGCCAGACAACGTAGGGACAGCTCTCAGTGCCGCCCTCCCAGTTGGCTGACGTGTAGGAAATTAAGTTTTAAAGCCTCTCAGATGTACAGATGCACATATATATGCACATATATATATGCATATGTATATTTTTTTTATATGCACATTTTCGCTGCCTTTTCAGTCACTTGGCCGCATCATGCATCAAAAGTTCAACGCGCTCGACCAGACTTTAGCCTGGTCCGGCTCTGGTTTTGGCCCTGTTTCTGCCTGCCATTTCTTTTGGCTATGACGACCTTTTATTGTTGCTGTTGTTGTTGTTGTTGTTGAATGGCGCTGCCTCGTTTGCATATAGTGCACACACACATACAATCTTTTTTTTCGTTTTTTTTTTTTTTTTTTTTTGATTACCGTCCCCATGCGCCATGTTTTATGCAAAACAAAATTTCAAAAACAAGTCCGAATATTGCGGTCCAATGCAACCGACTGCGTAATACTCGCTCACCGTCCAATATCGGTTACATATCTTGCCCCTTTTTTTTGGGGGGTAAGGTTGCAAGCCTACATATTTGGTGCAATTTTTCAATATGGTAAAGGTATTTTCTCAATTTTGTTGTCTTTTTTATTCTTTTTAGTCCCTACACGGTCTTCACTTTGTACAAAATTGTTTCTGACTTTAGAATTGAGAAAGCAGCGAATTGAAAGAGTTGCCTCTATCTAGAATCTCTCAAAACACATTTACATTGTCTTTCAAGCAACTCATCGGCAGTCTTCAAGCCGAATAGGATAACTCTAGCTATACGCATATTTGTATGCCAAGTTCTTTGCCAGCCAGCCATGTCACAAAACCAATATACTCGTTTCACTTTGTGTACAGTTCAACACACACACACACACACACACATACAAGCTAGCTGCAGCGCTTTGCCAATTAGCAGACATTGATGTGGCCTTTAAGAGAGCCGCCCAAGCTGCAGCTGGGAGCCAGGTCTGTGGCCAGCTTTAATGCATTAAAAATAAGACAAAGCGTAAAAAGCTCAATTATTAGTATTAATGTTGTTGTTGTTGTTGTTGTTGCTGTTTTCCTGCCTGCGGCTTTGATGACAATATATAATGTGTTATTATGGGACCAATACGTTTTAGCTGATTTGATGTGGCACTCGCCGGTCGTTGCATGCCACACTGTGGCATGTTTCAACGCTGACAACTCGGCAGTTGTGGCAGCTCCTGGCTACTAACAGTATTAAGGCTCTCATTGTTGTTGTCATTGTCAGTAGCCATATGTGTGGATGAGTGTGTGTGTGTGTGTGTGTGTGTCTGAGGCATAGCAAAACTTAAAAAGGTTGACGCAGGTATTTAAAAAAAAAACTAATCAGCTTTGATCAAAGTTTCTAAAAGTCGACACTAATCTCAGAATAATTAAATTTCAGGCAACTTCATAATAACGATGTTAATCTATTATTTTATAAATAAGTATAAAATAAGTAAGAATATTAAAAAAAAACCTTTTGGCAGTACAAATTCCCGACTTCGATACAGACAGAGTAACCCAGCGTTAACTCTCCCTATAATAATATTATTAAAACAGTTATATTTAGTATTAAAATTTCTTGAATGTACGGCAAATCCAGCTCATTCCGACATATATACCGCCTGCCTCAGACGGACATAACTATTTGATAATCAGGAATATATATGTATATACATATATATATATATACCACTTGGACAGACATTTTCCATGCGTTGCACAATTCCTGACAAATTTCTAATGCCCTCAAGTAGAGTACAGAAATTAGATTCCAAGCCCACACATATTGTTTGTAAAATAAAACAATACTGAACAATTAGAATTGTTCATTTCTATATTTTTATCACTGACGCATGAAATAATAAATATATTTGGTTTTTTTTTTTTTTTTCGTTTTAAGTAGATTACGTTGCATTAATTGCATGTGTGTGTGTGTGTGTGTCTGTGCGTGTTTATTTGTTTACTTGTTTATTAATTTTTGTTTGTTTTTTGCATCTAATTTCTATGGTAATATCTTGGCATAGCATTATTAAATGAATTCAGTTGAAATACGACACGCATTTCAATTTCACCCTCTAATCAGGCAGATTGTAATGAAGTTAGCCTTATTTATAGTTAGTACGTATTGGTAATATAAATCATTAATTTTCTATTCCAAAATATGTTTGTGCAAACAAATACGGCCAATTTGCGCAACGCAATCGAGCATAGAATGTATTATTAATTTTGTTAGCTGTATTTTCACAGATTTTTTTAATGGCGTGCGACTGGGGAAGCGAGAGAAGCGTTTAGCATTAAAGACATAAGCAACACATAGCTAGTTATATATATTAGCGCGATCTAGGAATCGAACGCCTTTCGCAAAGTCGCGTGGCCCAAAGCTTGGCAGTTGTCATTCCTTCGACATGCGCCTTAATGAATTTGCGATTTGCTTCTCAATTCGCTTCTCTCTTGTTAGATTCTATGCGTTTGTCGGTGGGTGCAGTTGAACATCGAAAAGAGTTATATAGATTTAGGCATGCTAAAATGCATGAACTGAATTGTGTTAATCATTAGTTCAAAACTCAATTCTGTTCACTCCGGAACCAGCAGCAACTCGCTGAACTAACACAAAAGTCTGTTCGTACTATATACAGACAAGCAATTAAACTGGCTGCTGGCTTTGCGTTGCCAATTAACGTGAATTGTGGGAATGGGGGGATGTGAACGGATTGGGGTCTGTCGTATAACTTACCTAGTACACCCAGATAGGCCTCGCCCTTCACGGTGCCCGCCTCGTTGGCGCGCACACATATGTAGAGGCCCGCATCGGAGGCGCGCATATTTGAGATGAGTAAATCGCCAGATTCGAGTATCTGAACGCGGCTCGATAGCTCGACCAGTTGAGTTTCTATTATTGTTGGTTTGTTTAATTTTTTTTTTTGTTTTTGTTTTATTTTTGGGCAGTCGGGATTTGTTTGGTCATCCAGCAAGCAGTTTAAGCAGGGAGAGTTGCAGTTGCAGTTGCAGAGTTGCATTAACGGTTAGCAATTTAATTGGTTGGTTGGTTGGTTGGTTTGTTAGCATACGAAAAGAACAAAAAGACATCGATATTAGCATTTACGAAGGTAGCATTAACTACATTTAAAGCGTGCAGTAGGAGAATTCGTGGCACTCACCATTATAGATCCAGGTTATGTTCGGATTCGGTGCGCCGACGGCCCGACATGAAATGGTCGCATCCTTGCCATCCAGTGCGGTCACATTCTGTGGCGGCTGCTCCATCACCGGGGCCGAGGCTGTGGATGGATGATCGAATGTTGAGTATTTAGCAAAGTGAGCCGCAATCGATGCGTAAAGGTGTGGGTAATTTTGAGATGCCGCATATGTATATGTGTTCAAGTCAAAGGTAAATACGTGGCAGTCATGCAAACATGCTTATGCGTGTTATACTGTGTGTGTGTTGGGTGTGTGTGTGCGTGTGGGGGGTGTAAATGTGTTACTTTGCGGCAATGAGTGTGTCAATATTTGATTCTATGCCCACAAATAGCAAATTATTAAGTGTTGATCTACTTAGAGCCGCCCAGGAAAATAATATTAGCAATGCAACCATCTGGCAACGCTATAAACTGATTGGCTCTTTAACATACTGTTAATTTACATAAGTCTATTATTAACGTTTGCTTCCATTCTATTAACTATCTGGCAACGACTTAATCGCATTGGCTCCTTAGTTAGTTAACATTCTGTTCATATGAGTCACATATTAACTTCTGTTCCTATTCCACACGTTTCAATTTGTGATTTAAGCGAAAGTTTAGCGCCTTGATTTATGATTGTGGTTTGTCAATAAAAAACATTTAATTTCAACTAAAATATTGAATACTGTTATAAATATTTAAAATACGAATTTAAGACCATTTAAGAGCTGTGATAAGCTAGCCTTCTTAGTGGAAATTTGGAATGGAACATGATATTAACTCAATAACACAAGGAATATGTGAATATTGCAACTTATTGCTAGATTTAGATGAAAGAAAGATTGAGAAAGGTTCCACTTCACAATAATCCCAAAATAATTCAACTTTAAATAAGGCTACCTTCAAGTTCGCCAAGTGCGAGACTTTTGTGGGTGCCGCCAGGCTAACAATTAAACTTAAACTCTGGCAACGCCAGCAGTTAATACCAATTATTTATTGAGTCGCATATTTGGCAATTTTTTTGTTTTCTTTCCCTTTTTTTTTAAAGCGAAAAGGGCGATTGTCAGGTTGCCGGTAGTTGTTGTCCTTGCAAGTTGTTGTTGTTGTCGTTGCCACTTACGCGGCTCGAATCGCAGCAAAAGTAATATTGTAATTATTTCATATGATGCATTCATTTTAACTCCGCTTATGTAAATAAGTGCATAAAATTACAATAAAAATTTCTGTGTATTTTTTACATTAAGATATTAAGTGCTCTGTGTGTACGTATATGCGGGTGTGTGTGTGTGTGTGTGTGTGTGTACATGAAATTTTATGGCTTGCGGCGAAAAGTAGAGAAGTCATGCGATTCACTGGGAAAATTGTTAAATTATAAGGACACGAGCCTACAGCAAGATATTATTTAAAAAAAATATCGAGTTATATACATAAATATATATAAAAACAATTGATATATATAGATTTGTGATCGTAAAATATAGAAAACTATTTATCTAAGTTTATATATAGACGATTATACAGATAAGACTATATATAGACAGAGCTGTGCTGCTGATTAAAAA
Source organism: Drosophila lacicola (assembly GCA_035045355.1). NCBI lineage: Eukaryota > Metazoa > Arthropoda > Insecta > Diptera > Drosophilidae > Drosophila > Drosophila lacicola. The sequence goes on from JAWNPB010000148.1 coordinate 13,956,905, forward strand.
CAGAAACATACTTTTTACAAATTTCAGTTTATGTCAAAGTGCTTAACTCAAACTTAAAGTTTCCCAAGGACTGCGACATTATTCCACAAAACTTAAAAACGCGTAAAACAGAGCAAAGAAAAAAAGATCAGGGCAGGGCGGAGGGTGAGAGGGTGAGAGTGTGAGGGGGGAGCGCAAAGCTTTAAGTGGAATTAACGTGCAGCATTGAATATCCGACAGCTTAATTAACCTTAAGTGCTCTTTAAGGCAAACCCTGTCCAAAAATAAAAGGCCAATCAAATAATTAAGGGAAACAACAGAGAAATCAACCAATTTTTAGGAAGGGGCAGTGCGGAGAAGGGGGGTGGGGTGGGGGGAGAAGTCAGTGTGTGGGCAAATTAGTTGATTTTTATAGAGTAATTATTATAATTATACTATATGTGATTTATAAATATACTAAGGCTAAGAAAATCTATAGCTAGGATCCAAAATCCGATAATCTGTTTTTTACGATTACTTAGCTGCTTTTGAATAGCTCAATTTGAGTTGCTTTTATGGCATTGTTGTTGATAGGTCCAAATTAAGCTACAAAGCTTGAACTGTTAATAAAAAGTTAATGATATGTAATCAACATACAAAAGTTGCGACCTCACAGTGATTAAACGCAGATTAACATAGATTCACGCTGTAGTTGAGCAAGCGGAAAAAGCGTGATTTCGAATCACCTATCGAGGTGATCTGCGGCAGCTACTCACGCGGAACTGTACGGTTAACAGTGAATGCACAGGACTGACAATAGCCGGTCACACTGGGCTGCCACAGTGAGTCGGTCACACTGAACACAAAGTTTTCGTATATACGCTTTTATCCCAATCTATAAAATATGAGTGTGTACATAAAGTGCCCAAGTGCTTTATTTGCGTAGAGCTTGGGCAAAGAAATGGCAAAGAAAATGACTTTAAAGAGCTTAAGGGCGGGCTAATGTCAGTGTTGTGCGAAAGACTCGTTAGCCAGAATGTTGAGCAATTTCTGGCCTGAAATGTTGATGTATAGCGAAGGGGCATGATAATGATGCCGTGGCATGGAAATATTTGGCGGTGGGCAGGCGGCGGCAGCCAACTGAATAGTTGCAACAACTTGGCTAATCGCGAAACGTCGAGCTAATTTCGAGGCCAAATTAATTGATTGACAAAAATTACAGAGTTATTGGCTTAAAGCCACAACTGTGGCTTATACGGTTATTCTTTTGGCCAGTTTCAGAGCCGAATGGAGGTCACGTTAACGTGTTAAAAGTGCTTAAGCGGGCCTGCATGTAGCAAAGGGCATTGCCCTCCCCTCCGCAACCCTCCCCTCCACCCGAACGCTCTCTGAGCGGCTGTGCACGCAAAGGGCATATTAAAGAAACGTGTGCAATAAAAGCAAAGAAAAAGTAGAAAAGAAAAACCATATTTGTAGCATACTTTTTTTGAGGAGCCACCAACTGCTGAAAGCCGGAAATAGTGAAGAGTCGGAGCTGGAGTCGGCTTTAAGGCGACGTATGGGAAGAGGGGGAGGGGGGGGGGAGGCGGCTGGCCTGGATGAGTGCGCACTCAAATTATATCTGCTGTTGCATATGGCAACATAAATGCATGCAGGACTAATTGCGAATTGCGACTAATGTGGAAGCGCCACAAAACTTGACAATGCTTCAGCGCGATTCATGCCACGTGCAAGGCGCAACACAATTTGTTCTTGTTTGATATTATAATTGTTGTTGTTGTTGTTGTTGCTGCTGCTGCTGCTGTTGGTGCATGGCATTCGTAATTAATTTCAAGTTGACCCACTAAGGCGGCTGCCTCAAGTTAAAGCCGTAATAATAAAGCGCTCGCCGGGAATGACGTGCACCGGCGATAATTGCCATTACTTGCCTGTAAAGTGCCTTCCTGCCTGGCCCAAGGATGGGCGGGAAAAGGGAGCGAGGGTTTAGCTAGGTGGAGAGCTGCTGGCTCTTGGCAGTTGCCAGTTGGCAGTTGGCAGTTGGGTTGTTTGCGGTGGCTATGCATAACATTAGCATAGGAATTGCGGCTTGCTTTATACTATACGCTCTTTTGTATAAACTGTGGCAAATCTTTTGGTTGCAAGGAATAGAAACTCCAACCGGGCTGCAAATGCCCCGTAAGTGGCATTTAAAATTGTTGTATGGCAACTAAGTCGAGCTATGGCTTTAAATGTCTTAGCATATTGCTTATATTAAAGACCATTTAGCCACTTTTGATAGATTCCAAATGTAAGAAAATTCTGCATAACAATTACTGCCACAAATGTTATTGAAAATGAGGAGCTGCCATCTACAAGCACACTCCGTGGCCGTAGAAAAAGTCGGACTTCAACGAATGCGCCCGCGTCCTGTGCTGCCAGAAACATATCGTTTTGGGTCCGCCGCCAAGAAAACGCTAGCGCCGAATTACATCCCCAACCGGAGAGGAGCAGCAACACCACCATCACCATTGCAACAGTGCACAGGGATTCGGACAAGATCCTAATAAAAAGTTCCTTTGGACCAGCCATTGCACAACCCACGGATGACACTGATGAACAGCCTGCTCAGCCTGGAGCCATCAGAAATAAGCGTCTGTGTTCCGCTACAAACAGACCCACCAACTGAGAGTCCAAGTGAGGCAGTAAACGCTCCTCTAGCGTCAAAGACTGGGATGATGAAAAGACATAGCTTTCTTTTTACTCTTATATAAGATTATAAGATTAATGTATTATAATCTTTTATAATGTAATATACCCAAGGACTCGGATGATGAAAAGACGTAGCTTTCTTTTTACTCTTATATAGGATTTTAAGATTATTATAGTCAATAAGTCAAAGTTATATATAATAAATTATTTATAAATATTTGAAAATATTAAAAAAACTACAACAACATATAGACCACACGTATAGATAGATATTTGTTTCAGTTTTATGATTCCTGCGTCGTATATATGTATAAATTACACATATATCAACAGCCAGTTGTACCAAATTTAACATAAAAACTGCCTTCGCTCTTTAATTTTAATATTCGCCAAATATTCTGAAGTAAGATTAAGATTAACATCCAAGCTAGTGTGTACTTTAAATTTTCTCGAAAAATGGAGTGCATTTATATATATTAAAAATGTAAGAAAATAAATAATTTTCACATTTATGGCATTTATTACAAATTGCGCATTTCGCACGAAAAGTCAAAGCCAGCTAAGATAAATAAAAACATTTGCTTGGCTAAAAATTAAACTTTGCCCGTCCAAAAACTGCGAATGTCAAACAAGCATGTCATGGACTCTATGTCAAATGCTTTCAATACATACTATATATGAAAAATATATATGAAAACGGCCTTGCCCGTGGGACGTATGTTATAAAATCAATGTTCTCAAAAAAATTTGAAATGATTTTGAAACTGATCGGACAGTAAACAAACAACTTTCATGCAAACGTTTTTCGCCAATTTACCACCGTTGCGAGTGGAATTTCCCAAAACGCTGAAACACGTATTCATTACATTCTTATGTAGAGCTTTGGAAATAAGTTTGAAGCATATCGAACACAACTTAAAACTTCGCACAAAAAATCTTTGAGTAGCATTCCACCCGAAAAAGTTTGGGTTTGGGTTTTGTTTCATAAAAATATGAATACAAATGAATAATAATAAAAATGAATGTTAAACTTTTTATGTCATATAGTTTTTGCTCAGCATATTTCGAGGGGTTTTATTTTACTTATTTATTTGGTTTTTCTTTGGTGTTAAGCTCACGTTAAGCTGCCAATCAAAGTTGAAGTAACCTCAAAATAACGTACAATTACGTACGCCTTGGGCCCGCCAAGTGGCGCCACCTGTTGTTGGCATAAGCAGACGATAAAAGAACATGAAGAAGAACAAGCACAAAGTAAGCAAGCAACTTTGAGCGTTGCGTGTGTTATGTTGTGTTCTGTTCTGTTGTTACAGCTGGGTGTGTGAGTGTGTGCGTGTGTGTGAATTAAATTTAAACTGATTGCATGACTGCATCGAAATGTCAGTCAGTCAGTGTGTGTGTGTATGTGTGTGTTTGCGTTACGGCCTGTCAAGTGCCGGAAAATGTGCCACGCCTAGCGCCTGTGCCGCCGCCTTTTCATTAATACGTGTGCTGCTGTTACTGTTGTTGTTGTTGTTGTTATTCGGTAACTTTGGAGCTGCATAGACAAACAGTGAAGCGTCTGCAAAATGCCAGGAAGCAGCGATTAAAATCACTTTGCGTTTCGGGAAATTACAAAATTATGTTACTCGAGCAGCTCAAGCAGCCGGAAAATGCGCAGCAACAACGGCAACAACAGCAACGACGGCAGCTAGGGCCAAAGGTAATGTGCTTAATTGCGCCAGGTGCAATCCAAAAGCAAAAAACTTATGCCAGTCAAGCTAACAACAGCAAGAGCGCCAGCAAAAACAAATACAACAAAGCTGAAAAAGCGTTGCTGAGCAAAAATATGCAAAACTTTTGCCAAGAGAGGTGGGCGCAATTAAAATGCAAACAACTTATGAGCCCGAACCCGAACCCTGCCGCCGCCGCCGCTGCCGTCGACTTCACCCAGGACGCGCTATCCTGCAAAATTATTTCAAGCCAGCTGCTCGGCATCTCACGACCGCGTGTCCCGCCCATTATGTGGTGGGCGTTTGGTTTAGCTGGCCACTTGTTGCCCTGTAGCCAAGTGCCACATTTGGGGGTAGCAACTTATTGGTAAATATATAAATAGAACGGCATAAATAACAAGTATGCTTTAGTCGGGGTTTGTCCGACTGGCAGATACCCTATACGCAGCACTGGGATGCCATCACACGCAATACAACTATCTTTTGACAATTGTTATATCTCTTGATTCTGTAAGCTATTCAGGATAAATCGCTCTGAGATCTACGTATGCAGATCTGTAGTATCAGACATGGCTAGAGCGATGAGAAGGGCAGCCAGACAAATTGGAGTCGACATTTTAAGAGACTCTCTTAAGCTACTGCACCGAAGAGTTAACGCGTAAATGTCTTGAGCTACTATAAGCATTTTGTTAGAAGCGCTGAGAAAGGCTGCTGCGACATCTTAAAGTATGAGATCAAAATAATATTAGAGCAATAATAGGAAATGTTGTAGATTAGATAGGCAAAAATGGAACAAAAAGTATTAAGAGCGAGATAGATTAATGGAGAGAAAATGCGACGAAAGTGTACATAAAGAGAGAGAGTGAGAGAGAGAGAGAGAGCGAGAGAGAGGGAGAGAGAGACTGACAGCTAGTTATGTAAACAAAATACGTACATATTTCTAGTCAATATTCGTTTAGCATTAAATATACATTTTTAATGGAAAATGGAAAAATGGCAATTGAATTTAAATTTGACGAGACGGAAAAATAGATTTTCCAACATAATAAGTATGTGTATTGTTTCTTTAAAGAGCTACGCACTTATATATTACAAGTATACATAAAAGAAAAAGGAATTATGAAATTCTCTGTATAACTGGTATAAAAATGGAACGAACAAATCTTTTGGAAAGTTAGGCGGCCAGTTTTTGAATATTTAGCAGTCTGGCTTATATATGGCAAAGTTATATATATCCACAACTTCACTCTATAACTTAGAACTTTCGCACCTAAATTGGGATGAGAAACATATTTGGGTGAAATTTCAGAATGTTGAACCAAAAGGGACTAGTTTGGGTTTTGTTTCATTTTCAGTAGAAATTTTGCCAAAATCTCGGCCGTGTTATAATTTTAAAGGTGTTTTTTTATTTTTTATTGTTGTAACGAAAATTTGTCTATGTAAGTAAGTTTTTCTCGTTTTAAATGTTTTTCGCTCTTTAATATTGGGCAGTAGATGCCGCTGAGAGAGGCTCAAACAAAGACAAATTCGAACATGTTACTTAATTACCGACATAAGCCAAATTGGGCGAGGGGAGTGGTTGGTTGGGTCTAAGCAGATTATGGCTCAGTTATGCCACGCCCAAATCGAAGAAGTTTGGTTGTACAATGCGAAGCCCTAAGACAGACATGCAGCAGATGGGCGTGGCATATGCGCATTATAAACAAATTGACTGAAATTGTAAGCTGCACATTAAACGAAATGATACGAACTAAACTGTTTGGTCGAGAGGGGTGGGGGGGGGGGGGGGATGGCTGCTTGGTTGAGGAAATCGCTGGGTCTGGCTATAAAATAAAGTCAGTCGAGCTAACTCAAGGCAAAAGTTTTTCAATAAAGTAACGCCGCGCCGTGGCCAGGACAAAATCTTTTAACTAGTTGTAACTCGATGAAGTGCAGCAGCAGCAGCGGTTAGGCAAGGACAAATCTCTGGCATTGACAAGCCAGACAGAGGCGGGCAGTTAAGAAGGGGGAGGGGGAGGGGGCGGGGCAGCCTGGAGAAGAATAACTCAACACGACGAAATATGCATCGAAATTTACCAATTTACATGGCAAGTGGTCGACGGAGCTGTGGCAGTGTCTATAAAAAAATATTACAAATTTGGCAGCACACGCCGAGAGAGAAAGAGAGAGAGAGGGAGAGAAAAGGGGGAGAGGGGACGGAGGGCATTAGGAGAGCGAGTAAAGTGAAGCAGCGCAAGCAGAATGACAGTTGTTCAAGTTTTTAAAGAGCCATCAAATTGAAACAACAACTTGAACAAGAAGTGTGTCTGTCCCGCTTCCGCTTCCGCTCTCCCTTTCACTCTACCGCACAATCCAGCAATTCGCCCCGCATCTCTCGCATGCTGCCGCAGCATCATTTTTGCGCAAAATGTTTTGAGAGACAGCATTTCGCTCTGTTTGTCTGAGTCTGTGTGCGTTGAGCGCAAGCAAACAACGCCGCTGCTGCTGCTGCTGACGTCGCCGTCGCCGTCGGCAGCGACTGCACTTTGTCAAATATTTAAACGGCAGAAAAAGTTGCACTTTCTAATGCATAATTGTTTAGCTGCAGTCACTGGCAGCTGGCAAACTTGCAACTTGAGCAGCGGCAGGCAGCCAGCGTGGCATTTGAGCTAAATAATGTAGCATGCTTTTTTGGTGCCGACCCAGCTGAAAGAATTGCGCATGATATTGTGCGTGCTAGGCGCCATGTATTCGTAATAGATTCTCATAAAGAAAACTAGATATGCATTGCTTTATATGATTGCAGGCGAAGATTTCTCGGCTATGCTTGGGCCAAGTTTTTCATATTCTTCATATTTTTGACATCTGACTGTGTCAAAATATTTGCCCGCATTACTTCAACTTGTCCCTATTGCATTCCGTAAATTACGTCTCGATTAAATATTTTGCAAAGGTAAATTTATAAAATAAGGGGAAAATTGTGCAAATAAGAAAGACAAGGTTACAATAAAGAGTATATGGGCCAAGGCATGCGATTTCCAAAATTGTAAAGAAACGCATTCATCACTTCATAATAAACAGCTTTCAAAATGAGTTTGAAGCCAGTCGGTCGAAAATTGAAGCTTTTCACTTATTAGAGCAGTCCACTCAGCAGTTATGGACTCTTAGAAAATCGAAATCCCTTGCATTATATTCGTACACACATCTGTGAAGCCGTCTTTGAATCGTTTTCCGTTTTGCCTTGGCCTTGGTCCTCAAATATTCAGTTAGTTGGATTAATATGGATATAACTTACATAATTAATTAATCAGCATTACTCTAAAGCGGATTTCATTTCCCGTTTAAAAGGCAGGCAGCCATGAATTAAGCTGCAAAACATTTCGCAAACAGCTGATTCTTTGCCTTACAAATTCAGAAAAAGTAATGGGCAAAGAACTAAAGCGATTTCAGTTATTGCCATACTTTGGGACTTATGAGCCAAAAGTTATTAACATGACAAAATTTCCTGCAGGGCTTTGCTGAACTGCACATATTTGTATACACACATACATGTAAATATGTATATATCTCTGTGTGCGTGTGTGTGTGTATTCGTTTAGCATGTGTCCTTTAGCTGTCTTTATTTTCGCAATATTAAATTCATTAGTATGCGAAATTGTCCCGCAGCAAATACAAACACAAATACCAAGAAGTAGTTATGCGCGCGTGTGTGTGTTGCTGTGTGTGTGTGTGTGTGTTTGTATTTAGCCACAAGTCTGTCGCATAGAAGTGCTGCCCGAGCTGCTGATGAAGAGCTGGCACTTAACGGTACTTGTGTGCCTCAACGCAACAGGCGAGGGCAAACAATTCTCAGGAATTTCCATGAATATGCAAGGCCTTCAGATAATGCACACAATATTAATAATAATAATAGTGATTATTATTATTAGTAACTGAGCCAATATTAAACATAAATAATGCATATTTACATTGTGCTTAAGACACGCTCATTGCCCGATGCATCAACATCCTTATGGAGTAGAAGAAGCGTCCACAAATTGTTGGCTCTTAAACAGCTGTATTCCTGAGCTGAGCTGAGCTTTTCATATTTAAAATAAATGTACTTTAAATAATTATTGTGCAAGGAAGAACTATAAACAACTGCCGATTAGCTCTGGAGGAGTTCAAAGGTCTGACAGCAAGACATTGTATGACGTTCAAGTCTAATAACCCAATAAAAAGTTTTAATTTAAGATTTAAGAAGCTTTGATAATCGGATAAGATGCGAAGCAACAGCAAATGTCTGAACATCTGATATTATCTGTAGATACTACTAGAATCTACACTAGAATCACATAACATATTGTTCACACCTATGCAAATCTTTAACTTATTGCGAATTACAAGCGTCAAGAAACGGAAAAGATGTACAAACGTTAAATGACATTTGCAAGGGATACATATAAAAATATTCAAAATAGTCTGGATAGTGTCCCAGAATAGTTAATAGCTAGGAATATACTAAATAGTAAGTGCAGAGTATCAGCTAGACATTAACTGTCAATTGTTTAATTGCCAGTCCGCGTTTAGCTTCTAACGTTAGAGAAAGTGTGTGAGCAACTAACTAACTAACTAACTAACTAACTAGCTAACTATTAAATTAACTACTATAACAACAATTGAGACAATCATATTAATGTGGCTGATAATAATGTTGATAAATACGCGCGCATAATGAAGCATTAAAAATTCTCCATAAACACCAAACAAATGGCAACGGTTATGTTGCACTTAAACCAGCTAAGGGGGGTGCGGTGCGGTGCGGTGTGTTGTGGTGTGCGGGGGCACTCGCTTGTCTGATGAATAAGCGAGTGCTGAGTGCGACTATTAAACGAGTATAAAATATGAGTGCGATTTGAATGCCTCTCATGCAAGTCAAGTGCAGTGTGCGTGCAGTATTTGATAAATGCAAAAAAAAAAATACAAATAAAATACAAAAAAAAAATAAATAAAGAATCACACGCAATGAAAGTGTTTCTTTATGTTTCAACGAATTTTATGTATTTTTTTTTAGGTGCATTTTAATTGATGCAGTGCGTTTTTGATTTTTGTTTTTTGTTTTTGCATTCTTGATGCCCATACCAAAGCGAAATTCCTTGCGTTTATTGCCCGTGCCGTTGCCCATGCCCCTGTTGGGATTTCTAGCGCTCATGCCGGAGCTCGAGCCCGTTCCCGATCCCGATCCCATGCCAGCATGCGAAGCTCTCACCCGCAATATGCGCGGCTGCGCCAAACGCTTCACGCGCGGCTGCAGCGAAGCTGTCGCTTCAGTTGTTGCTGCTTTTTTTTTTTTTGGTATTAGTTCGATGTAGTTATGAATATGAATATATATATATATATATATACATATATATATATATATGTTAGGTGTGGTATGAATAGACAGAGACATAGACAATATATGAGAGTTGAATAGGGAGTAACAGAGAGAGAGAGAGAGGGGGCACCGTTTTAGTATTAAAATGGATTAGGCGCGCTCCAAAACTGTTAAGGAAGGGGGCGGGGCGGGGCGGGGTCGATTAGTTGGTATGCATATGGACCGGAATCATTTGAATGATTTGTTCGATTCCACGTGGTTGAGTGGTAACGCACTTGACTTACTTTTCACACGCAGCCAGGTGTAGGCAGATTTATCGCCGGCCTCATTGCTCGCCAGGCATTGGAACATGCCCTCATCCTCCAGCGTCAGTTTTTTAATTATCAAAGTATTATCAGCTTTCAGCGTGTATCTGCAATATGATTAACATCAATTAGTTGGAAGTACAAAAAAATGAAAAATAAAACGAACTCTCGTTTCGACTACGAGCTCTACGATTAAAATGCTTATGAAATAGCTGTGCTGGCATATTGGCACAGTTTTTTCTCTGTTAATTAAAGTGCTTGTGAGCTGTTCAGAATTCTAATTTAATATACTTTATATATTTACAGTAGCAGAAAGGAGTTGATAGAAGTGTGAAGAACAAGTTGCATCGTACCATGATTCAAACAGCCGAGTTGCATTTGCCTGTGCTGCACAACACTTAAAAGCGACTTGATGCGTGTTGTAAAACGCTTTCATTTAGTGTTGCTAAACACTTTCTTCACTTAAAGTGCGTGTTAGCAAACGCATTCTGAGAAAGATTTGCAATACTAAGTTTTGACAATTGAAAGTCAGTTATAACTCGATTTGTATACCCTCTTTTTGCTAGGCATCAGCAGATCAGGCACTAAAAGGCGACTTACAACACTTGAGCATTCCTCCACTAAATATGATATTAGTTAAGAGTACTTCCACTTACCCGCCAGTTTGTAACTGCGCCTCGATGCGTTCGGCATTGCGAAACCATTGAACCTGGGGCGTGGGATCTCCGACCACATCGCAGGGCAACATCACCTGACCCCCGAAATCGCCAAAGGTCTCGGCGCGCATGGCCGTAAAGAACATGGGCGGCTCTATGATCTGAACACGGGCGGTAGCCGTGACCGTTTGATAGCCGCCGCTGCGCAAACGCACCTGGCAGCTGTACTCGCCGGAATGCGAGCTATTGGCCTGCAGCAGGGCCAGGGTGCGATTCCATGGATCGTTCAGGGTGTGCGATACGCCGGCATTCTCTACGGGCAGGCCATCCTTCAGCCAGATGGTTTCCAGTTCGTGCAGGGGTCGTGCATTGGCGATGCATTGCAGCTCGGCCACGCCCTCGCCGCGCTTCAGTTTGAGATCCTGCGGCGGCACGATTATCTCGGGCGCCACCTCCACATAGGGATCGCCAGTGACATTCAGATGGACAAACGCGCTCATCTCCTCCTTGCCCAGCTGTGTGTTCATGGCACGTGCACGATACGCCTTCCGATCGCTCTCATCGGCGCTCAACACAATCAGCTGATTCGCCTGGGTGACTGCATATTTGATCTCATAGTTGAGTGGACCCTCCTCCGTTTGCCAAATGACAGATGGCTTCGGCACCGAATCAATCGCTGGCATATCAAATATGGCCGGGTGACCGCTGACAACCGTTAAACGACCCTCGGTTATGTTCTCGAAGATGCCCATGTCTGAAGAAGAAAGCAGTAAAAATAGATAAGTTAAAAACGGAGTAAAAAGATCGAAATATGCGAGAAATATAAAACCAATTCGGATTCAATATTCCGATTTATTTGTTTTTAGTTTGTTTTTTCTAAAAAATAAATGGAACTGAAACTCGAACTAAATAATATATTTATTGGAGTATTGGAGAAACCAAGGTTTGACCCCAGAATCTGAGCTCGAAGATAAAACAGATCCACAAAAAGCGGAACTGAAACCGGAACCAAACCATATTTAGATTTCAATATGACCTGAGTTCGTTAGTGTGGAAAAACAGGTACACGATTCGCAGGTAGCTGGTTCAAACGCTATAAGAAAATTAGAGTGCTTTTTATTCCTATTTTTTGTCTTGTTTCTTTTTTTTTTTTTTTTTATCAGGCCCAATTAGAATTTAATAGCCGCCAGTGACCTGAGATCTTCTTCAACTCCGGAGCAGCCCCCTTCTACCGAACCCACCCTCCCCCCCTTACCAATGTGCTCTTGTGTCACGCAAGCTAATTGAATCAAGCAGCGAACCAGCCTGGCCTGCGGGCTGGCAATTTTGTTTAACCTCTTATCAAGGGGCACAGCACAGCACAGCACAGTAACGCACTCCCCTCCCCTCCGCCTGGCGCCCTCCTCCTGGACTCTATTTAGCTGGGCTGGTGGTGCCACCCCCAAAAAGCGTCTATATAGCAGCTATGAGCGAGCCGAGCGAGCACTGAGTTCTAAAGGTTATTAGTTCAGTTTAAGCGCACTCTTACAATTAATTAAGTGCTCAAGATGCCGCTACAAGTCAAGTCAGCGCCGTCTTGGGCCACTCCTTTCGAGCACACGAGTTGTCGCCATCATCATCATCATCATCATCATCATCATCATCATCAGCGACGGCGACGGCATCGTGATTATCAAGTAGCTCGTCAGCTTCTTGGTTGGTGTGCCCGAAAAGAAGGTCACCAGCTTGTCAAGAGCTCGATTTATTAGGTTCAAGCAGTTGGGTAATGTGTGCACACACACGCATACACACACACACACATACATGCACACACTCACATGTGAGCGACAGCTCAAGTGTCGCTCAGACTCTTTCTCAGTCTCCCACTGTGGGTGTGCGTGTCTCTATCTCTGTGTGTGTGTGTGTTTGTCACACTTACTGCCTTCCAATTGTACGTTACTTGCTCTGTGACCCTATTGCCACAATGCTGGCTCTTGTTGCTGTTGCTGCTGTTGTTGTTGTAATTAAGTTCGCATTAAAGAAAAATTAGCAGCTATATGTACACAAGCCGAGTCGATATTGTTGTTGCCGCTGTGACAGGCTGTTGATTAGCAAACCTGCCCCCAATTGCCAGCTTGAAGTCCCTGTGAACCCCCCCCCCCCCCCCCATCCCCCACCCTCCCAACTTGAAAGTTGACACTTCTGCTACACATGAGGACTCTTCAACTGGAGTCAGCTAAGGCCCTGAAGCTGCCCCTTGTCCATGATTGGATCCGATTACGGCGCAATCTGATTGCGCTTAAGTGCTTTACCATTGCGAAAATGTATCTAAAATTAATTAACAGCTTCTAAATGATGTTGGCGCTTAATAAGCAATTAGGTTTCATTAACTATGAATTGTTACAATAATAGTTCTGCTGCGGTTGCTTTTAACAAACAAATATTGTTTGGGCACATTCCCAAATCGATTTTCGCTAAAAACTCACAAATTTCTTCTTTCACAAATTGTAGCATATTTTTAGGGGCTGAGTTTCTATTTTGTCTGTACAAAATCATGTTGGTTTTTATCTTCGACCAGAAAGTGCATTTCACAACGAGGGAACACTGAAAGGTGACAATCTTTCAACCAGCAAGGAACAGTGGAATGAAACATTCACTGAAAACAAGCGTAAAAGTAAGCAGTTCCGATTCTGGCTCCAGGATTCCATTAAATACTCGGATGAAGCATATGTATGTGAAAATCCTTAAATCAATAAGGAACACTGGAATGAAACATTCGCGTGAATAAAGGCGCTTTGAAGTAAAGCTTCGGTTACAGCCTGTTAGACGTGTTTTAACTTAACGTTTACGTTCAGCGAGACATCATTTAATACTAGACTGAAACAAACGTGAAAATCTTTAAACCAATAACAAACACTGGAATGAAACATTCGCTTGAACAAGACTTATAAACATGCTCTTGGCATTACTTTCACTTTTATCAGGACTTAATCGAACCCTGGTAAAAAATATGGGTAAAAATCTTTAAGCCAAATAAGGAACTTGAATGAAACATTCGATTGAATAAAACCGAGAAACTATACAACTATATACTTAGCTTTATCTTAACTTTTTTCCAGACTTAATTATACGCTGGAATGATAGATAGGTGAAAATATTTAAGGAACACTGGAATGAAACATGCGCTTGAACAAAGGCTTGAAAGTAAGCAATTTTAATTCCTTGCATATATATTCTTAGCTTTATCTTAACGCTTGTCCAGACTTAATCATACGCTGGAATGAAACATTGGTGGAAATCTTTAAGCCAATCACCTATTAGCCACATTGGAACAGTGGAACTAAACTTTTGACACTAATCGGTTAGTTATGTGGACCACATTTACAGAATTGAAGTGGGCTACGGCACAAGTTTGTGTACAAGTTTCTAGTCTTCTTGGAATTTTGAGTGCACCTCAAAAGTGTGGAAAATGTGTGCTGGCAATTTTATTAAAGTATTGAAAAGTTCGTCTTCAGTTTAGATGCCTCTCAAAGTTGACAGTTTTTCTTTTGGCTTTTTAGGTAAATACGTTAAAAGTTTATCATTAAGACAGAGCTATAATTTGCCCCTCATATATAAGCAGGAATGCCCTTAATTAACGTGGGTATTTTCGGTTTTTGGTTATTTTTTTTTGTCTGTCATTTGACGCCTACTCGTAAGGTACTACGCACGCTAGCATAATATTTTGCCACAACATATATTATATAATTAATGGGTAGGTGTTTTCCTTTTGTATAAGGATGTCATTCAAATGCAGCTGTTATGACATAATTATGAGCTTAGCTAACCGTTGCCTGTAGCTATTTATAAATATTCAATTGATTCAGCTGCGGTTATGTGTAGTTGCATAATTGTGGACGCAGCGAAATGAGAGCTCCGCTAAATGCCAGCTTATCTAACTAATTTACCTAATGCTGCACAGGTCGGGTTTTGGCTCCTCTTTTTTTTCACAGAGAGACTAGCTAAACAAAATATATGAATATATTTATTCGAGCTATAAATTGCTGCACAGAGACCTTTTTATGACAGTAGCCATTGAAATTGAAAGGATACCAGAGCTTTGCACAGCAACAGGCATATCCGACCACATAAAGCATATACACATATAGATGGGATAAAACATGCATATACATGTTTAAGCCAATAAAGAACATTGGAATAAAACATTCGCTGGGATCAGACGCGTTAAAGTATAGTAAAAACTATTGCTACTATAGATCTTGGACGAGTTTTTACCTAACTTTTACTATCATGTTCATCAAGACTTCATTAAATGCCGGAATGAAACATAAAGTTTGGGACGAAGGTCTGTCCTTCAAATCAACTAAAGCTAAATCCGTTTCTAGTTAAGGTCCCTTGCCCATATTTCAGAAATTTTGTTTTTATTGTAATTTAGATACAAATATATTTCACCTCTAAACAATTTAATTTAATTTGTACACACATTTGGATGCCAGATTGTAGCCCAGAAAGTAGTCATAACGATCGGACTATAAACATCGATCACAGTGTGAAAGCAGTGTAAAGAATCAGCACGAAACACAGTGTGCATGCGACTGTGAATGTGTGCGAAGAAGGAAAAGTTTCGCATTTAAGTTAAGTATCCTTCAGTTGGTCAGCCAATTGGGTTGTTCTATTATTAATGCATTTAATGAACGCCTTGAGCCGCAGGCAAGATGATTTTCAATTAACGGCATTTGAAGCCTTTGACCCCATTCAGCGGCGGTATCAAAAGCGACTAAGCCATTGGCCAAGCAGCTTATAATGCGCAATTTGTGCGTGTGTGTACCTGTGTACCTGTTATGATAGTTAGGTCCAAAATATGCCAATACATAATACAGAGACAGTTAGTTACAAAAGTTTTCACACACACAGTGGCCAGCCGGCTAATTAAAATGGCTTAGCGCCCATTTCGAAGATGGAACTCTTGATTTGGGAAACCAAGCCATACGATAACTGGCTACATAATATGACCCCAAAGAGGCCACTGATGTAAATACAAATGTGTGTGTGTGGGTGTGGGTGTACTTACAGGCAACAACAACATCGCTTTTCTCACTGAAAATCGAGCCAGCCTCATTCCTGGCAATGCACTGATAGCTGCCGGCATCCTCGCGCTTGGTGATGTGAATGCGATAAAATTGACTGGATGAATAATCGGCAACGGGTATGCCATCCTTGAGCCATCGATATGTGGGCTGCGGCGAACCTGTGAATAAAGTTCAAGAAAAGCGCATAAGTAAATCTATGTAAGTGCATGTACATATGTGTGTGTGTGTGTGCTGCTGCTGCTGCAGGAGCTGCTGCTAGGAGCAGCTGCAGGCGCCGCAGTCGAAGCTACAGTTGGGGGCAACATAGATAGTTGCCACAGCATGCGGCAAGCGGGCGGGGCCATGTGGCAACAGCAGCAATTCGCGCTCGTATTGTTGCATAATGAACATGTTTTTCAGACCCATATCTCTTCGACTTCTGCTGCTGCTTCTTCTTTTCTTTTTTGCGATTAAATCTTATGCTGGCCACGCCCGGCGCAAAAGAGGATATTACTTATAGTTTTCGCTCAGTGTGTGTGCGTGTGTGTGTCTGTGTGTCGGCTCGTTGACTATTTGTTTGAGCTTCCGTTGGCTATCGAGAGACCCGCAGCATGTTGCAAGGCTGCAAGCAACGGGCAACGGGCAACGGCCACTGGCTGGAACATGTCAGTAGGGAGCACAGTTTGCAGCAACTCGATTTGGCACACAATTTAGCCAAATGCGATCGGAGCCGGCAGCTAAATAAACGACTTTTTACTGTATTGTTGCAGCGACAGTTTTGATACCGATTTTCCGACAAGCATTTAATTTAAAGTTGATTTATATGCGGCAAAGTGTTGCACAGTTCCTGTTGCTCTCGCTACGGAATGAAATTCCAATTGCAATTTCTAAACAAAAATTGCATGTGGCCGTTGGCTGTGTGCTGGCAAACATCGGTTGCCCGTTGCCTGATGCCGGCTAAATGAAGCTTTGAATAAAATATTCGCTTTACCTAACTATAATATGCTCATTCCACAGCCAACCCGACTGATATCTAAACGCAAAATGTCGGCCGCCCCACGGCATGCAACAGGATGAGTCCAGTTGCTCTCACAGCTGCAATTGCAGCAATTGCTGCTTTTGCTGCTCTTTTAAACAGCCAAAAGTCGTTAGGCAGTGCAGCAGCCTCTGCATTTAGTTCCGATTCGAAATCAGATGGACAGGCCGCAGGGCAGCACATTTTAGCGAGCCAAGCGCGAAGCGAACACAACTTTAGCAAGTAATCCCATAGATTATGTAAAACACGCCGATCAACGACTTGCTAATGCCCTTTAAACAAATCAGGCGTGCTGTGTGCATTAAAAATAAATTAAAAACTTTTTAATTGAGCTCTTAGTGCAACACAACAACCATTTCAAGCAACTTTTCAACTTTAACAAACATATTTGGCGCTTAATTACACATTTCACACAGATTTCGGATATATATATAATCGCTTCTTAAGTATTTTTAAGAAGCTTGCCACGGCAACTTTTGTAGTTATAATAGTTTGTTGTGCATTTAACGATTCTGCATATTTTTCTTCGAAAGTCATTTCACATTCATGTTATTTTCAATTTGATAAGATTTACAATCTCATATACTTTTCCCACTAGAGCATAAATAAGGAATAGCATAAAATGCAATTTTAGCCACATTAAAAGAAAGCAAGTTTCCACATCAGCTATACATAAATTTATATACACATGTTCTCCTACAGGAACCATCTTGTCTTATCGAAATTTATCTATTGATAATCTAATATATTTGAAAAAAATTTAATTTTCTTAAAAACAACTAAACAATTTTGTTTTAATCTATATTTTTCCTATACATCTGGATATAATATATATATTATACAGATATCTATTTTTGAAAGGGAAATCAAAAGCGATCTTATTGATAAGCTAAGATTTCACTATAATGCCTTAACTCATTTGTTCATGATAAAGTAATATGTGAATGCTTCCTTATTTTATAGAAAGACTAGCGGGTATAACCCGGCCGGGTATGTTATAAAATCAATGTTCTCAAAAAAATTTGAAATGATTTTGAAACTGATCGGACGGTAAACACATAACTTTCATACAAACGTTTTCCGCCAATTTACCACCGTTGCGAGTGGAATTTCCCAAATCGCTGAAACACGTATTCATTACATTCTTATGTAGAGCTTTGAAAATAAGTTTGAAGCAAATCGGTCACAACTGAAAACTACGCACAAAAAATCTTTGAGTAGCATTCCACACGAAAAAGTTTGGATTCTGTGAAAAGTGTGAAACACGTCTCAAATGATTTTTCTTATAGATCTTTGGATACAAATTTGAGCGCGAAACGTCACCCACCAAATCTTTGACCTCCATTTCCACCAAGGAGGAATGGATTTTCCTAAAAGTGTGAAACACCCCTCGAATGAATTTGAATAAAGAGCTTTGAAAAAAGGTTTGGGGCCGATTGGATGCTAAACAAAAAAGTTAAATGCAAACGTTTTTCGCGATTTTTCCACACTTGCGGGTGGAATTTCCTGAATTCCAGTCTTAACGAGCACCTACATCACATAAGGTAACTACAGTGAAAATTTCAGCTTCCTAGCTCTTACGGCTTGGGCTGTGCGTTGATCACCAATCAGTCAGTCAGTCAGTCAGTCAGTCACTCAGTCAGTCAGTCAGTCAGTCAGGACAAACAGTTTTATATATAGAGATGTAGGCGTGCTTGCTTCAAAGGAAGGGAATGAATTGTTCAGTAAGGCACTAACTTTGCGATCGGAATTTATTTGAATGCTATTGCATTGGTGAACTATCATCGGCGAAGAAGTGTTCGACAAAACTCAAAGCAATTTTTACAATTTTATTGCTCAACTTTGGGCAAAAGAACGTTAGCAATATCGGCACAGACAGGTCGATTGCGGATCAGATTGTTACTTTTTAGGGAATGTACGTGGCACGTGAAATGCGACACAAATCGGCTATATACTTACTTTACATTTCGCTAAGATTTAAAAATTTCCCAGAGCATGCTCAAGTTTAGTATTTCAAACATGTCAACTTTTTGTTGTCTGCAAATTATTGAAGCAGCTGTTAATATTGCACAAAAATCAATATATACTCAGACAAGACAATATTACAGGGTATACACTATAAAAGCAGTAGCAGCAGAGAGAGACAGAGAGAGAGAGAGGGGGGGAGAGGGGGAGAGAGAGAGCGAGAGCGATAGAGATGTATAGAGAAAACGTGGCCAATGGCAATGGAATTGCATTTATTTGGCAGCACTTTGGCAGGCAGCAGACTAAATCGAATTGGGCAGAGACAGCCAAAGCTGAAATGCTAGACGTGGAAGAGCCAAAAACAGTGTAGTCCGTAAGAGCCAGTGCCAAAAAAAAAAAAAAAAAAAAAAAAAAAATAGAACGAGAAATAATAATAAAGGAAAAGTAAAACGCAGAAGGGAAAAAGTTCCTTCAAGTGTTGGCCGGCATAAAAAGTTGGCCGGCAAGCGCTGGCCAAAGTCTATTTGGGCATTTGGGCAATGACGCTGCTATAAAATTACAATTTGGGGAATTCTAAGGCAAATATACACACAGCACAAATGCAGCACACACACACACACACACACACGCACGCACACAGGCGCACTTAGTGCTCGCTTTGGTCAACAGCAGGAGCAGCATAAGGCTCAATGAAAAAGAAGCAGCAGCCGGACTCGGACGCAAAAGTAAATGCACTGAGAAAAACAAAACGACAAAAAAAAAAAAAAAGAAATAGCATTCTCCAGCGATATGTGTCAGCGTTAAATCGAAGTGAAAGCCCCAATAAGCAGAGCAGCCAACCGACCAACACACACACAAAAACACACGCACACACACACACCCAGTGAGTGGCCTCGGAGCCCAGTTCGTATCGCTGCCATCAAAGCCTTGTCGCTGCAGGGTCCACTCAAACAGACAGGAGTGTGCCAGTGTGTGCCTGTCTCTGTGTGTGTGTGTGTGTGCGTGTGTGTGTGTGGCACAAATGAGTTTTTAATAACTAAACTGACAAATCCTTTAAGCCTAAGCCATGCCCAAGTCAAAGTCCGGAGTGTGAGCAAAATCAACGATTGAAACGCATTGCAACTCGTTTCATTTTCAGGCACCTTTGAGAAATGGGAAATTGAACTACATACGTTAATGCGTGCGATTATCAGGATAATTCATGGTTATTTCATTCCATAAAAATCTAGTTTCAAATGTTGCTAACGGGCAGAAGAACGAGAAGCTTAGAGCTCATTGTTTGGATAAAATATATTTGTCGTTGTAGCCAAATCCATTTCCGTTTGGCTCTATGCATTGTAGGGACCAAGTTTCTTTTTCGATAACTCTCTTTAAAATCGATAACTGTTCGAAAACTGATCGATTTCGATAGCGTCATATGCCAATTATCGATTAATATTGTTTTTTCTATTTCATAGGTATTTAGTTAAAAATGGAATGGATAAGGGATTAGGCGCTCAGTTAAATATACGATTATTTTTAATTTGGATACGAGGTATCTTCTAGTCGGCTACAATGAAAGAACCTGCGCTTATGATTTCTAGGTATCCAGGTATATAAGTCAGTTGCTTTAAAATCTGGCACGTGATAATTTTAGTATTAAAGCTCGCTACGATAGATTTCAACTCTTTCACAGTAATTCGTTGAAGCGTATTGTGAACATTATGTGCGCTGTTTCGATGGGGCAGGGCAGTTAGGTGACTCTCTCACTCACTCAAAGGTTGGCAAAGGCTGTAAATGAAATTCGTTTTCGCACTCAGTGACTCAATCGCTCAATCAATCAATCGTTCAATCAGTCAATGTCTAAGCAAGCGACTGCATATAATTAAATTCAATAAACTGGCGATGCCACGCAACAAATTGCATTTGCTTGCTTCTATCTACTGCATGTGCTCCGTGTGTGTGTATGTGTGTGTGTGTGCGTAGTTAATGTATGTAATGATGTACGTGTGCGTGTGCGTTTGTGTGTCTGTGTGTGTGTGCACCTCATCCTGTTCCGCTGTTGCTGCTATTACTCAGTACTTGGCTCGCACAAATGTCGGAAATTGTTTGATTTGTGGCTGCCTTTTTGAAAAGCTCCAGAGTTGTCAAGTTCCAGTCTTATGATGGCTCGCAACTCGTCTACATGCTCGACTCTCTGCCACGAGAGCTGATGCTGCGCATTCATAACCTCAGCAGAACGACATCAAATGTTTTGTCACAAATTGTCAAGGGCCCTGATGACTTACAGCCGAGCACGATAATCTTCCTCTAATATCTCAGTTTGTCAATAGAAAGCACTACTGTACTTGCAGCTGCTGTTGTTGTTGTGTTGTTGCGGTTAGAGTTGTCGCAGTTGTTGTTGGTTTTTATTCATGTGTCCTCATCGATCTCTGGCTATTGTGTGTCTTACTCATAACTTGGGGATTTATTGACGTGGAAATCTGGGAATACCCTGTACTACTATGCAAATGCATAAGAGCTATATCAGAAAATTTGGGGAAAAAAAAACAACAGAGATATCTAAGTCTCACATTCCATGAATCCTTGTTCTTACTGACTGACTGATTGCTTTTTGGCAAATTCCACATGCAACTGTGGAATACCTTAACCTGAGCAAAGCCAGCCAATAGCCACGAGTATGCATATTTATGCAATTCATGTTATACATGGAAAACCAGGACATATCTCTAAGACTTAACGTTTATACATCTTATTCCTATATCTGTTGCCTTTTCTATATGAAGAAATCTCTTTCTTATTTGTTCCCTTCATAACCAATGAAGGAAGGAAGACTTAGAATAACTAAAAATTAAGATAATTTTGCTACAGACTATAGTATGTATATCTATTTACTCTATTAAAATATATATATATATGTATATATATATGCATACTAAATGTATGCACTAAATATTTTGGGCAATATTAGACCTTTAAATAAGTCCAAATTGTCCAAATGTTCAACTTTTGGACTATTAATCTATATCATAATCATAGACACATGTACAGGGCATGTGCTGGTCGTGCAGCCCTGATTATTTCTCATCATTTGTATTACAGGGCATATGCGAATCGCACAAACCGTTTCTAGCATTTTTATTTGTTATTTTATGGTTTTGGGGCCTGGACTTTCTTGTAGCACCTTTTTATTTGGCCTCAGTGTCGCAGGAGTCTAGCCTGTGTGTGTGTGTTTGTGTTTGTGTGTGCTGCTGCAACTCTGTGGCAAATGTTTGCTAAATTATGCACAGTGCAATGCGCCGACGCCAACGTCGCTCTTTGAGGGAGCAGCAGCAAAAGGCAAAAGCAGCCGCCAAGGGGACATCTGCCAAGTGTTTGCATAGATATACACATAGGTGTCAGTGTAAGTGTGTGTGTGTGTGTGTGTTTGCGTGTGTGTGTGTTTGTGTGTGTGTGTGTTATTGTTGTTGTTGCATTTGCACTCGAATTTACGTAAACTTAACAAAAACCTAGCGTACTCAAGTCAAGAGTGATTGACTAGGTAGATACTCTTCTTTACTCAGACCCATTCTATGCTAAATGAATTCTTGAGTAACTTCGGTCTTTGAGGTCCGATCTGTATGAAACTTATAGGTCTTAAATATGACACCCAAATGTGCAAGGCTTAATAGCTTTTAAAATTACTTGTGCTGTCAATTTGAAGGCAAATTAGAAGAGGGATCTTAAAAGAGGTTACGAGAGCTCTTTATAGTTCTTAAAAACTCTAAAAACCTTTTTATCAAAAAATAGGTCTCTTGTTTTTTTAATCTCTGAGATGGACGCGACGTAAGAACTGGGCTAAAGGAGGAACTGTCTGCATTTGCCTGTTGTATACAGCTGCAGAAAACTAGAATACCCCTTTAAGTCAATGGGCACAGGGTATAAAAAGTGCCTAAAAGGCTTTTCACAGCACGTTCATCTGGTGCTGCTTGCGACGCTTCGCTTCGCTTTGCTTTCCTTTGCCTCATCATGTTGCAGTTGTTTTCTTTTTCTCACTTTTGGGCCGGCCAGGCAGGCAGCACATTTCACTTTTATGCATTTCCATTGTTTACACATTCGTGTATCTTCGTTTTATGCTCTCATTCGCTTATCTATCATTCTCTCTTTGTCTCTGCTTTAACCACAACAGTTGGTCAGCCAGGCAGAGCTCTCAAGAAATCTGTGCAGCTCCTCAACACGACGTGCCACACGTGAGACAGCAATTGCTGAGGGTGGGGGGCAGAGACAGGGGCAGGCCCAGTGGCAGCACCATTTGGCCAAAACCTGTAAGTGTGTCAACTTTGCAGCTTACGTGGTGGAAGAAGGGGCCAGGGGGCAGGGTGGCGATTGCTGCAGAAGGGTCATAAAGAAAAGCGCAAACAGCAACAAAATTGCATGTCACATCAAAAAAAAAAGGGGGAGCACAGACTCGTAGATAAGCGAAATTAAAAATGAGCCACGATCCAGCACAATCTCATCCACTTCTCGCTCTCTCGCAGAGAGTTTCTCTCTCTCTTTCTCTCTCCCTTTTATGTGTGCCTCTTACTACGCTGTTGCATAACAAGCTTCGGGGAGCATATAGTAAATTGAAATTAGAAATTGAATATAAAAATCGAACCTTAAATCAAAGCAAAAACAAGCTGAACCTACGCACGAACCGAATCATTTTTTCGAAAATTGCAATAAAAAACTCGAGTTCGTTTACTAAACCATTAACAATTGTTACGATTCAGGTAAAAAAAAAAAAACAGTTAAATACTTTTTCCCAGCACTGTAAACCAAAATAAGGCTCAGCGAATGTCTTCATTTTTTACTGTGAAAAAATTCTCAAATCAAACCAAAGTGCAAAGGAACTAAATCCGTTTTTTTTCTTCAAAAATTGCAAATCCAGATGGGAGCTAAAAAGCCAAGTTCATGGATGTGAAAAAGCAGCTTTATGTACCAAACCCAAAGAAAGGGAGTTGGTTTGAGCCATAAACTGAACTATTAACAATAGTGCTTTTTTTTAATTCTGCCTGGTTACGGGGTTATTCGTTGTTTGAGTTTGGTATTTTATAATCACAGGGGAAACAAGTAATAGGCTCTGCCGGGAAGTGCCCGACTAAGGAGATACCCTGAATAGATTGCAAATCAATAAAGTTTCCTCAATTAGAATATTTGCCTACGCATTTGCTCGACAGCCATTCAAAAAACGGTAACAATTTCGATATCTATAAAATGAAAGATACGTGATCTGAATTTACTATTCCAGAAGTTACTTGTTTAGTTTGGTGAGTCTAGCTTTTAAGACCTAACAAATTTGCTGAAGAAACAGGATTTCGATATCGATTTGTATCGATTACTTGGAAATGGGGCAAGTTATCGATTGTCGGAAACAAACGGAACTATGACATGACGGACATGGTTAGATCGACTCGGCTCTTGATGCTGATCAAGAATATATATACTACATAGGATCGGAGAAACTTCCTTCTGCCAGTTACATAAATCTGCACAACTCATTATACTCTTTTAACCCATTTTTAATGGGTTCAGGATTGAGTAATATTCTAATTAATATCATTACTCATTGACAATGTGTAATAAGATTTGTTAAATGCATTTTCTCAGCTAGTACACAAATAAATATTGTAACAATCTATTGAGAAAGCATGGTTTTTTGCCTATTGCCTGTTTAGTTTTATGCGTACCTGTCCGACGATTCACAGCCACCCACTACAATTGCTGCCCACACGTATTGCTGTAAAATACTTTCTTTCAATTTGAATACTCTGTTGAAAAGATGGAAAACGGGTGTATAGGTTTGCGTTTACCCAGCGAGTGTATGGGTTTTACTTATGCCTGTATAAGATAGAGGGCTTAAGGGTCGGATTTGTGCTCGTGTATAAATATATATGCTTAGTCAGATAAATAATGCGCCCACTTGGATACGGCGGGAAAATCGCGGCAAGCCAACTCTTCGTCAGTTTTAAGGTTATAGCGTTCTTATTGGGCAGATTGATTGAAGATTTTCAAGCAAAAAAATACGAAGAAGAAAATAACTTTAACTTTTCGTCAGCTTGTTTCAATGCCTTAACAGAGTATTGCCCAATCGGCTTCGTTCCTACTGTTTTTTCTTCTTCTTGTTTATCCTGTATCTGGGCAGCAACAATACAGGCCTTTAACAACAGCCGGGAAATAGTACTAGCGCGAAAACAACAGGAATAACAATAAAAACAGGCACAAAAAACGCGAAGCCGCATTGTGAGCTTAAGAAAAAAAAAAAAAAAAAAAAACAAACCTTATGGAACAAATAGCGGCAAAACACACAAAAACAATACAATTTTTTTTCGCTTAGTAATGCTTCTTGCTGCTTTGTTTTTTTTTTTTTGGTTTTTTCTTGTTATTTATAAATTTTTGTAGTTGTTGTTAGTTTTGCGTGTTGACGCTTTAGATGGAAGGGATGTGGGAAAGCGGTCGCAAAACTCAAGACCCAAAAACGCCAGCTCCAAAAGTGGGTGTAAGCCACGCACGTTCGAAACACACTTGTGTGTGTGTTTTTCTTCTTCTTCTTTTGTCTCACGCCTGGCTGCTGGAACACGCCCAGCGAGCCGCCCATTTGCTGCCATGCTAGAAGTTCTCAGCGTTAGGTAGTGGCACTCGGCTACGGCAACGGCAACGGCTTTGTAGCCATAAAAGAGTCTTTGTTGCAAGTGAATGCGCCACATTTAAAACGCAGCTCGGCAACGCGGCCCACTCGTGTGCACGTCTCTGTCTCTCTCTCTCTCGGCTTCATTTTTGTTGGCTAGAAAACAATTCAACACACATTTTGCCAGGCTTTATGCTTATGACACAGCTAAGGTACGAGTGCTGCCACCGGGAAGTACTTGCAGCACTTGCAGCTCCCTGGTAGCTTGCTGGCATACTAGTTACATGCTCCCCCCCCCCTCTTTACCCCTTGCTCCTGCTCCTTTCAGCTTGTCGTAGATAATCGTGATTAACAGTTTTTACCTGTTTACCAAATCTGCTAACCGCAGTTTATCGCGCCATTCCGCCAGATGGCGCCACAAGACAACAACAATTAGAACAACAGTAGAGCAGAACAATCGCCTCTTGTTTCTGCCCTCTAAATCTCTTCGCATTCATTTGATAATAGTTCCGCAGCATCAACATTCTGTGGGGCAGCTTAAGCCGGCGCCCTAGAGTATGCTACACATTTGGTGGCATATTCCAGTTTACGATTTCACCAATTGCGCTTTAGCAGAGTTTGTCGAGTTGGAAAGAAGAACTCTTATATAGTTGATATAGTCTTTCTTTTGCAATTTTGATAGGATCACGACCTGGAGTCTTTGGCGAGAAGCCTGCCTGATTAGCGATCAAATCTCTGCTGTGTTGTAGATTATATAGCCAAAAAAAAACTCTACAAGAAAGGTACTACTTTATTTGATCAACATCTCAGACATAACGACATCTACAGCATAGGGATTTGAACCCTGATGTTCAAGAGGGCATACTTGAATATTTTATCAATCATGTACTGAAATGTTTCATCAGCCATCAACTTTGTAACTATTGACAAATTGTTCTATCATCAGCAAAGCTTGCTACCAATTATAGATTTGCAGGCCCTTGTCCATATAACCACTTGAGAATTATAAGCAACGAAAAACTGACAAAGCTAGCAAAACCAAAATAACCTGTTTAAATGGAAAGCGTTTCGCATAAACATATTTGCGAACTTACCTGAAATTGAGAACAAAAGTTTCTAAGCAAATTTTTAGAGAACCGCAAATGAATTCAATTGCAAAAGGGTATCTTATAGTCAGCCATAAGCCACACAAACTACATTGTTTAAGTTTTGTTCTTTGTTATTTTTATTCTCCGGTTTTTATTGTCATGAGCAGAAATGTTACAAAGCCACAAAACTTGCATTTCGTAGAGCGCCAAATGAAAAGCTGGCTGGTAAAAAATACAAAAAGAAGTTAAGTAAAAATAAAAAATGAAAAAAAAAAAAAGAGAGAAGCAAGTTTAGAAGCGGGAAGAAGCTGCAATGCCTATGCACACACGCACACACATATACTTAGTATACGCGTGCAGATTCGCATCCGCAAGCTCGCATCACAAGTATCTATGTATCTGTATCTATGCTGCTGGCGCGTGTGTGTTCATGCATCTGTGTGTTGACAATTGAAAGCGCCAAAGTGACTGAGTGCGTAAAGCGCCACAGCCATTGGCAATGCTTGTCGCGGCATGTGTGACACCATCAACAACAACACCATCAACAACAACAACAACAACAACAACAACAACAACAGCAACAAGAGCAATAACAAAAGCAACACCAAAGAGCAGCTAAAAAGATATGCATGCTTTGTTTTTGCATTTTGTTTATCTGTTGATTTTGATACCCTGCAGGGGGAATTTGACTTTTTTCTACGAAATGTGTGACGCATAGAAGGAGATATCGCCGTACCCTTCTATAGAGCATATATATTCTTGATCAGCATCAATAGCCGAGTCCACGCCCATTTTTTCGTCTAGCTGTTTCTATGCAAATGCATTAAAACTTTGCATAAGTTCGTCTTTCTCCCCCATGCTGTATATTTGTTGGATTAAACCGGATCGGATAACTGGGCACAATCGCTTAAAATGTATATTCTTGCACAAGAAACAAGCTCTACCAAGGTCCTCACATAGGAGTCAAATCCTAACAATATCCGACTTTAATAGCATAATGTAATACAGCTCTATGGAAAGAATCAATTGGTAAGTCAGTTTATGTATCTGCAAGTCTGTCTCTCTCTCTTTAAATGAAC
The DNA here is from genome assembly GCA_035045355.1 of Drosophila lacicola. Taxonomy (NCBI): domain Eukaryota; kingdom Metazoa; phylum Arthropoda; class Insecta; order Diptera; family Drosophilidae; genus Drosophila; species Drosophila lacicola. The sequence continues at coordinate 13,984,397 of JAWNPB010000148.1, forward strand.
CTTTATCAAAGTCAGCAATTACGCGCTTCACTAGTTTGTCCACATATCTGGCAAACTTTTTGCCGCATAGTCTACAAGTGTGTTCAATCTTCGGCGGGCTGATTTTTTCCCATTTTTTTTTTTCGCATTCGGTTTTCATATCTTTGCCCTTGGCCATTTTGCAGCTTGCGCAAAGTGCAGCGCTCTTCACGGCCTTCACTTACACATATACCCTATAACCCAAACACAACGAGCCTCTAGACCACATTCATGTATGCATGTATGCTGTGTGTGTGTGCGTGTGTGTGTGTAGTTATCTATGCAGATACACAGCTGAAACTGCTCAAATGGCCCGGCTATCAAAGGCCAATCATTTAGGGCTACAGGCAACTCGCCAGATTGTTGGATCAACGTTTGCATTGACGTGTTTCAAATGTTTTGAATGAATGTTACGTAAAAACGAACCCCAATGCAAAACTTCAAAAACACAGTAACCAATCAGCTTAATGCATGTTTTACTTAAAAATGTTGTATTAGATTTAAACGTGGTTTCTCTTAGATACGAAAGAACCCATTAAATGTGTGATATACGAAAACATCGCTCAGCTGCACTAGATACATTAGAACAAAAGATACAAAAGTATCTTTAAGTTAGGTTTGCATATTTTAGATACACAAGAGCCTGCGAAATAGTTAGGTATCTTTGAGATACCAACGTATTCTTGAAGTATAAGTACATAAAGAAAAGCACAAAGCAGAAGCTAAGTATATTGAGATAGAAATGTATTGATAAAATATAATTCAACAATTGAATTTAGAATGTAAATAACAAAGGTATAAAAGTATCTGCGAATGTAGAATTGAGTTAAGCCTAATGAGATAAAAAGTTATTGATGAACTATAAGGCAACAATAGTATCTAGAAAGATACAAAGGTATCAAGGAAGTGAAAAAGCAGGCAAGTATCTTTGAGATACAAACGCATTCGTCAAATACAAGAATACAAAAGTATCCGGAATGTAATCAACGGAATGTACAAAAGTATCCACAAAAAATACTTTTAATATACAACAATATCTTTGAGTTAAAAACGGTTGCCGTTCAGTAAAAGGATATCCAACTGCTCCACGTTGAAAATGATTGAAAATTTCGAACAATTTTGAAGACTTACAGAGCGTGTGAGCAGCTCGAAATTCGAGTTAACCTTCAGAGCATTTTTGGGCAAATAAAGTTGCCAAGGGACACACACAGACAGATGCAAAGGTATGCGTTCGGGTGAAAAGGCCTTTTAGCTCATCAATGAGCCAATATGCATTAATTTTTAAATATTTCACGGCTAATTGTGCGAATCGTGTGGCTATAAGGCACAAAGCCAATATCACACTCATGCACAAGCACACAGGGACAAACTGTTGCCACAAGGACATCAGGGCACGAAATTGTCTTGAGGGCACTTACAGGACTCCGGCCTGAACACAAACAGCAAACGGCAAAAGCTGATGACAAGGACCAGACCGAAACTGAGTCCCAAGTCCGACCTGCCAGCAGCCGGCTCATAACGAAATTTCGTTTTTTTTTTGGGACGAAACAATATGTAACCGATACTTGGAAATGTCAGACGCAGAAGGTTTAACCCACAGTCGAGCAACAGCACCTGTGAGTGTCTGTGTGTGCACGTGCGTGTGTGCGTGGTTCTGTATGGTTGCGGCTGTTGGTGGGCGTGGTTGTGGGCGTGTGCACGCCCTTAAGTGCCCCCTGCCTTGCTAGCAAAACGGCTCAGAGGATTATGCCGCTCTCTCGGGGGCTTCCCAAACGCTGGAAACCTCATAAAAGTTATTGTTTTTCTACTTCATTATCTTTCAAAAGCAAAAGGCGCCCGCTCATCCAAAACACAACCAACCCCCCCTCAGACACACAATGGAAAAGCTTGGGTGAAAAAAAAAATATGTCTTTTCGTTTATGGTTTTATTTTACATGACACTTGCCGCAATGCCCATTCGCCCGCCCACGAGATCCTTAAGCTGCACACTGTCAGGCATTTTGAAGGACAAGTGTAATGTTTAGACGCGCTCCACGCCCGAGTCGGTTCCATGTCCGAGGCTTAAGTTTCGAACTAACTTATTGTTGGATTCAACTTACCCAGCGCATGACACTGTAAAATCTTCGTGCGTCCTTCGCTAACAATGGATCCCGATGACGACGGATGCGTTGTAAAACGCGGCGCCTGTTGCTGTTGGTGCGATTGTCCTGCTTGAGCTCCGAGTTGTTGTAGTTGCTGCTGCTGTTGTTGTTGTTGTTGCTGTTGTTGTTGGGGAATGGCATCTGCAAGAGAAAAGTTGATGATGAGCATTTTCTTCAAGTTCTCAATGTAAACAAATTCCCAGAGCGTGGGCGTTTACTGTCGCGCACGACCCTGGCCATTTTCAAGGATCCTGGCGAGTGCATTTTAATTAGACGAGTTACTTTTACTAAATTGGCCAGGCAACAATTAGGCAGCTGACTTGATTGCATATTTTTGTCAAGCCAAGGTTGACGCCAGAACCGTTTGTGAGTTTTTAGCGCATTTAATGCCGAAAATTGCAAAAGCCATCAATTTATTTGTGTTTGTCATTCGCACACTGAATATATTTGTTGGTGCAAGCTGAGAGAAACTCAAATATATTTCAAATTCACACCCAAAAGTAAATAAATGTACATATTGAGTTTCTTTCTTTTCAAGTGCGAGTAGCAATTAAATTTTTAAATACGCCTCAATACCCAGCACTTTTACTTATTATTTTCGGCTCGGGTTTTGTTCAACTCTGCAAGTCAATTGTAAATTGTTATTTATTTGTTGAGTATTTTATTTACAATCTGCTAGACGTTAAACAATAAGTAAGCTTTAGAAGTGAAAAAACAATGGCATTATAAGTTTTCAATGATGGGCTGAAGTTCAGCCTGCGAGCAAACAGTTGGAAAGGTCCAGAGGATGGCTTCTGCGCAAATGGTAAATTGTTGAATTGATGAATATTCTTAAAGCTTACAAGCGTGCATATACAAAAGCGTGTGTGCATAGTTTTTTTTTAAATATAAAATTATTATTTAAATATTCCAAGTTTCGATTAAAAATATAGCGTAAGAGCGAATAAAAGAAAACCTCTTAAAGGGATGCGCAAAGAAATAACTTTTACACATCACTATATATAAAACTTATTGTCCGGACTGATTGACTGACTGACTCACTGACTGACTGACTGACTGACTGCTTGATTGACTGATTGACTGACTGACTGATTGATTGACTGACTGACTGAATAACTGGAGTTTATTTTTCGGATTTAAGATGCTCATCACAAGACTAATAAGGGCGGAGGCCGTTGATGCTAACTTGGTTCTTGGTTCGATGAACTTTAAACATATTTCCTGATAAAAGTGGAGTTCAAGATAGAATTCAACTTTTTACGGGCTGAAACTGGGTGTTAAATTATCTTAAATTTGTAGCACAATACCGAATCTCGTCAAAATTGGTTTAAAGGCAATTAGAAAAAAATTAATATTTGAAATTTGGAAAACTACCTTTAACGAATGCAATAGCTTTGACAACCAATTTGAATATCATATGAAACAGTATTAAATATAATTTGATTCAAAAGCGAGCATAATTCGGAATAAGGATAAATATCTATGTGCATTTTTAAATACACAGACATATGCAGAAAATGAATTATGATTAATGCTGTGCTGCGTGTGTGTGTGTGTGAGTTGGAACAAAAATCTCAATTTCATTTGCACACACAAAATTTCGAACATGCTGGGTAAAGAAATGTGCATGTTTTTGGCTGCATTTGTTACTATTGTGGTTGCACTCTGCTGTTGTTTTTGTGCATTCCAATAGACAAAGGAGACTTGTTCGAAATGCAATATGTCTATGGAAATATAAAATTGCCGTTTTAATAAATAATAAAAACCTTCGCATATTCTTTTATTGCAACAATGCAGCAGAACAAACTTAAAAAAAAAAAACAACAAACAACACACACAATTTTATTTTATTGGATTCAGAATCAAGTCCCCGCCCTCGTATCACCTTCACAGCACTAGCTCCCGAAAAAAAAAGAGGAGAACTCCGGGCAGTAACTTGCGCCGGGCAGTAATAAATCCAATAAATCCAAGTGACAACGACGACAACAACAACAACAACAACAGCAGCAGCAAAAACAATAAACAGAAAAGTCTAACCGAAGTGCTGGTTGGCTTCAGATTGTGCTGCTTTTATAAATATTTTTGCTGGTTGGGCTGACCCATTTTTTAGGGATTATAAATTCATTTTCAACGCAAAACATGCAAATATATTTTTCACATTTGGGCACACACACACACAACGCTACACAGTCAAAAGTAACAAACGCCCGCTACAGAGCAAGGTTATTGATAACCACGCAAGTAATTTGTTTATTTTTTCGCTCTATCAACAAAAACAACTGCGACAACAAGAGCAGTAACAACAACAATAACAACAACAACAGACAGCGACAGCAACAGAATGTAGTATCATATTCATAGAAAGTATATCCTTTGAAATGCTAAAAAGCACAGCGGCAAATGCGAAAATGCATTGAAAATTTAAATAGCAAATATTGGCAATGGCTTAAACTGACTAGAAAAAAATTGATTTCATTTTTAGCAACTGATTTGGCACAAATTTGAATACGATATTTTTATTATGACAAGCATCAAGCAAAAACCCGCCACAATTTAAAATTAATACTTTTACAGCAAATTATGTCAGTTAGATTCATAAGTATTTGGGCAATACAAGGATCTTCAAGATACAAATGTATCTGCTGCACATAAAAGTAAAATAAAATGTATATCTTTCTGTAAGATTCGAAAGTATTTGTACAATGGAAGGATCTCCAAGATACACATGTATCTGCTGCAAAAAACATACCTATAGGATTCAAAAGTGCTTGTACAATGCAAAGATCTTCAAGATGCAAATGTATCTGCTGTGCAGTGCAGAGATCTCAGAGATACAAATGTATTTGCTGCACACATAAGTAAAAAAAAAAAAAAAAAAAACCTAAAGATATCTGTGAGTTTCAAAAGTAATCTAGCTATAAAAAGTGGTCACAATGATATGCAGGATTACCTGTTAAGTACCTGTCCTTAAAAACTCAAAACATCTATATATCTATATCTATATAAATATCTATCTAAAATATCTATGATCTGGGCCATACAAGACTTTTGGTAATAAGTATTTACAAGAAGTATCTGAGTGACTTGTAGATTTGCCTGTTGCAAAACAAAGTTTTATAGAATATTGCTTGCTCCGACTACACTTCAAATGTATTTCAAACTTAAACATGATACACATGTTCATAAATGAACTATAAATAGTTAAAAACGATTTGAAACGTTTTAAGTTTTTACATAGACTAAGCGAGGCAAGCAGAAAACAAGAGCGCTCGACTGAAAGATACCCTGTACCCAGCAAACCAGCCAAGCAGAAAATCGATGTTTGTCGATCTTATCGGGTTTTCGATGTTATCGATTTTCATCGACATGAGCTATCGATTTTATCGGCATAAGCTTTCGGATTTATCAATACGAGTATTGGTTTTTTATCGATACGAATTAATGATTTTTATCGGTATGAGTTATCTATATATAGTGATACAATTTTTTATAGTTTCACAGACTTTCGGTCAGTACAGGACCGACAAACAAAAAGGCGACGAGCTGCTCCTTTGTGCCTGATACAAATATTTGCACAAACCCATTGTACCCTCTGTATAAACCATTTTCAATAAGGTACAGGGTATTAAAAATAGTATTTCACGTCATTTACATATTTTTATGGCCATGTTGCAAGCCCCAAAAGAACAACTGCAGCGTGCAATGTTGTGGCAATTAACAATTTAGTAGTGCTGAAAATCGGATTGGGCCAGCGAAAAAAATTCAAAATAAATATAAAAGAGGCGCACACATATGGCAAACATATGTTTGGTCGATTGGAACAGTCAAAGGCGGAGGCGGCTTTACGCATGGCCGATTAGCTGGGGCCCGATTATAGCGCAGCTCTCCTGTTGTTGCCAATTGCCATTGGCAATATAGAATTCTACTGTCTGTGGTCTTCTTACGCCCGACAATAGAGCGGGCGTTGTTCATTGCCGTTGCCATGCTGATGATGATGACGATGACGACAAGGACTTAAGTGTTGCTGTTGTGGGTGAGGGGCGCACAATTTGCCACCTGCCTAACACACGCACAAGCAGGCGTTAAATTGCCAATGTGTCCGGCACGCTCTTGACAAACGCTACGGCTTGTGGCATGCATGCATACACACACACACACACACACACACATGCAACAAACCCAAAAGGCAGCCCACACCCTTTGGCCGCCTGGCTTGCATTGAGTTTGCGGTTTTGCGCATGCGCAGCGGCCACACATACACTTTGAATGGCTTCTCGCCCTGAGAGACATTCGATATGTGGCATGCTACAGGCACACATATTAAAATATATATATATATGTCTCTTTATATACGTATATCTATATAGCTTGTAGCTTGTTCTGGTTGTCAAGTCTCCGTATGCAAAATGTTGCTATTTTTGGTGATGCGCTCAATTTACAGCACTTTGCCACACATACAAGAGACGCAGCAAGGACTTGCCACAGGAAACTATGTCGGGCATTATAAACCCGCCCGCACACTCACACACACACACTCGATTGTCGTCCCGTTGAGCTTTTGTTGAAATTCGTTTGTTTAATGTAAACGATGCCTGCCTCATCTGCATTGCCACTTACAAGTGGCACAAAATTTCAAGCCGCAGGCTCAAGTGGGGCAAGACTGCAACTTCCTTGCGGCATTCGTCGGCATCTGATGTTAATGATAAAACATTTACACACGCACACACACACACACGCACACACACACAACCACATGTGTGTGTGGCAGCTGCAATGAAATGCGATACGTTTTACTTCATCTCCCTGTTTTTCTTTTTTCTGCTTTATTTTTTGGGTTAGTTTTAAGTGGTTTTGGGCTACAGCAAGATGGGCAACGGGAACGTTTTGGCGTAAATGCATTTCGTTGCAGTTGGCTACAGTTTGTCACAGTTGCTGCTGCGGCTGCCGTTGACTGTCTTGTGGCAAGAAAGTCATCTCTCTCCCACACACACACACACACACACACACACATACACTGGCACACATGTTGCACTGTTTTTCCACATCCAATCGCTTAGTCTCGCTTTCTATCTTTACGTTCTGTTCCCACTGTGCGTATATGTACATATATTTATATAGAATTAATTCCCATTATAACGAAGTAGTGCTCAGAAGTGCCCAGCCCTGCACACAAACAGCTTTAACCACTAACAATATACACTTGATATTAGAAATTTGTCAAGAAATGTGTGTAACACATGGAAGACGTCCCCGATTCTGATTAAGTATACCTGTTTAAATGTTTATAGCTTCCGATTCCATAAAGTGTATGTGTCTATATGTCTATAGCTTTTATATATCTTCCGATTCCACCAAGTGTATGTTTATAGCCCCAGATTCCATAAACCATATTTATGTCTATATGTTTATAGCTTCCACATATGTAGCTTCCGATTCCATAAAGTGTATGTATGCCTATATGTTTGCAGATTCCGATTCCATAAAGTATTTTAATGCCTATCAGTTTAAAGCTTTCGATCTATCTTTCTGTTGCAGGCGCTGCATATATCGGACGCGGCCGAATCGAGCCATTTTATTAAATAGTTGCCATATGAATTATCGTTCAATTTTAAAGATCTTGTTAAAAAAACTTCTTTTTAAGTTACTTGGATTATGTTACTATGAATATGGGACAACTATATCATATAGCTTTATATAAAAAATCAGCTAAAAAGGAACTTTATTATGGAAAACGTTTTAGTTTCTCAATGTTTTCTAAATATTCATCTATATTCTCCTAACATAAGTAAACGAACGACTATATTCTATAAAAAATATCGTTCGGAAATAAAGCTTTTGTTTTAAGGTAATTCCAAGGCAATGGAATGTTATCTTCAGCGTGCCAAAGTTGAACGTACTTTCTGGTTTTCAAAGCATCCAATTGTGTAGAGACCGCAGACTTTACACTTTTGAATAGCTTCAAAACGTTAGAAACGTTTTTGGTTTAAAAACAAGAAACATATTTTGCCGAACGATTCAGCTGAGCTGATGCCACATTTGCATCCTTTGGGCAACATGTGAATCAGTTAGTGAACCACAAACCGATTATGTAGACCTCAAAATGCCTGGCTTTAAGTGTCGCTATTTGTTTTTTTTTTTTTCATGAGCATCTGCCGAACAATTGGACTTGAAGTGATCGGAAGCAATAAGTAATCCACTTATCTATTCATCTAATAATCATCTTATGGATTGCATTCTGTTTGTTTGTGCATGTCGGCCAAGCGTTTGCTCACGCCTGTCAATCATTTTGACTCCTGGTGTCAAGGTAAGAGCAAACCGCAGTCGTGGCTGCCAACCAACCAGCCAACCAACCAACCAACCAACCAACCCACCAACCCACCGGCCCAGGCCCGTGGCAGCAATCACACAGCTGGCAAACTAAATTTTCACAGTGCCTGCCAGCAGTTTTGCGGCACATCAATCAAATTTATATATATCTACACTTATACACACACATATGTAGACATGACTTTTTTTGTTTTGTTTTTTTTTTGCTGGTTTGGGGATCATTTGATTTTGTTTGCTTGCACTTCAGTCTTCTTCTTGTTGCTCTCCAGTGGCTCCCCCTCCAAAACTTAACCCTTTTAAAGAGGTTTTTTTTGACTATTACAATGCGCATTTGATTAGTTCTTGTCTGTGTGTGTGTGTGTGTGTGTGTGTGTGTGTGTGTGTGTGTGATTGATTGAATTGCTGCAGTTTAACAGACAGTTGAGCTTTTGAAAGGCACATGCAGAAAGAAAAAAAAAGTGCATTTTTAAATTTTCTAAAATCGCCATGATATGGATTTTTTTTTAATATTTTTAGCTTTTCATTTAAAAAAAAACTTTTAGATTATTGAAAAATTAAAAAACAAATATATTAATTAGAATTTTTTTCACTTAATGACAATTTTCTAAAATTTAGGTAAACTATTTTTTGTTTTAGTGTAGAGAGTGAATGCAGCGTTGAGGGTGTTAGAAGAAGTGTGTGTGTGTGGGGTAGAAGAAGGACACGCCCCTATGCAGCCGGCATTAACATATTTAATGAGCTCATTAAAGTCGCTTTAAAAATAGCAACAGAGCTGAACAACCCTCGCTGCTCCCCCTCCGTCCAGTCAATGATATTATAGGATATTATTATTTTTTTTGTTTCGGATAATTAGAGTCAAGACTCAATAAGCGCATTATTTATACGTGCGACCAAACGACAGTAACCACATGTGACGCCTTAAAATAACACAATTTGTGGTGCAACAATGCAGAGAAAGCAAGGCAGAGCGAGAGAGAGTGAGCGAAAGCAGAGCGAGTGAGTGAGGGGTATGTAAAGCAGCGCTGCTGTAGGGCAGTTGCTGACGTTGGAAACTTCCACTCAAGTGGCAATTGCATCCCCTCGTCTGCAGTTTTAAACCCCCTCCCCCCTCCCCCCTCCCCCATCCCACTGCCTACCAGGCAGGGCGCACGGCGATCCCATTTCCATTTCGAACCGCATGCCCCGCACCGCACAGCTGACGCTGTCACCATTGTCGTTTGTCACGGCGAACTGCACACCGAACCACGTTCCGTATACCCCTTCTTGCCCCTAAAACCCAGCCAACCCGCCAATCCACAATTCCAGCCCCATTTTCAATTCCGTTCTTTAGCTGGTGCTGCTCCTGCTGCTCACGTCTCATAAATTTCTGTGCTGTCGCTCGTCCGTCGCTTAATCCTGGCGCTCTTTGGTGCCACGTGAGAAATTGCACTTATCACATCTCAAAGCCCCCCTCCCCATCCCTCCTTCACTCTCTTCCGTTTCCCGACCCCTCTTTATACTTTTGTTTCGCCCTTTTTCTTTTTTTTCTCGCGTGCCATCCGAAGGCTCTTAATATGGTTTGGCTTAGTCCCAGATTTTCACATTTTCACATTTCAGTTTTGTGCACTTTTCACTGTTGATTGTTGAAGTGAAGCGCTTAAAGAGGAGGAGGCTGTGGGGTGCATCAAGGATTTCGCATAATGGTAATTAAACGTCGACTAACCAGACAACTAATTTTACAAAGGGAGAGAAAAGGGTAGAGAGAGAAAGAGTGAGAGGGGGGAAAGCGTGAGGAAGAAAGAGAGAGATAGACAGGGTAACAGAGAGAGAGAGAGAGAGAGAGAGGGAGACAGGCTAAAAAAAAGAGAAAGAGAGAGAAAGTAACAGAGAGATTAAGAGTAACAGAATGAGAGAGAGAGACAGGGTAACAAAGAAGAGAGAGAGAGAGAGAGAGAGAGAGAGAGAGAGAGAGAGAGAGAGAGAGAGATAGAGAGAGAGAGATACAGTGTAACAGAATGAGAGAGAGAGAGTCAGAGCAACAGAATGAGAGAGAGAGAGAGAGAGAGTCAGAGCAACAGAGGCAGAGAGAGAGAGAGAGAGAGAGAGAGAGGAACAGAGAAAAAGAGAGAGACAGAGAGAGAGAGAGAGAGAGAGAGAGAGAGACAGAGAGAGAGAGAGAGAGAGAGAATAAGATATTATTGGAAGAATAGCCAGAATAGTTCGAATATAAGTTAGAAATATATATTAAACTAGCAGGTATAACCCGGCCTTGCCCGTGGCACTTATTTTATAAAATCAATGTTTTCAAACAGCTTTGAAAATGATTTTGAAACTGATCGGACGGGAATCAAACAAACTTAAAATTCACCAAAAAAAACTTTGCAATGCATTTTCCACCAAAGAAGTTTAGATTTTGGAAAAAATGTGAAACACGTCTCAAATGATTTTTCTTATAGATCTTTGGAAATAAATTTGAACACAAAACGTCATCCACCAAATCTTCGACCCCCATTTGCACCAAGGAGGGATGGATTTTTCAAAAAGTGTGAAACACCCCTAAAATGAATTTGAACATAGATCTTTGAAAATGAGTTTGGGGCCGATCGGATGGTAAACAAAAAACTTTCATATAAACGTTTTCTGCCAATTTACTACTGTTGCGGGTGGAATTTCCCAATTCGATGAAATACGTATTCATTAAGTTCTTATGGAGAGCTTTGAAAATAAGCTTAAAGCAAATCGGACACAACTTAAAACCTCGCACAAAAAATCTTTGAGTCGCATTCCACCCGAAAAAGTTTGGATTCTGCGAAAAGTGTGAAACACGTCTCAAATGATTTTTCTTATAGATCTTTGGAAACGAATTTGAGCGCGAAACTTCACCCACCAAATCTTTGACCTCCATTTCCACCAAGGAGGAACGGATTTTTCGCAAGGTGTGAAACACCCCTCAAATGAATTTGAACAAAGATCTTTGAAAATAAGTTTGAGGCCGATCGGATGGTAAACAAAAAACTTTCATACAACCGTTTTCCGCCTATTTACCACTGTTGCGGGTGGAATTTCCCAAATCGCTGAGATACGTATTTATAAAGTTCTTATGTAGAGCTTTGAAAATAAGTTTGAAGCAAATCGGACACAACTTAAAACTTCGCCCAAAAAATCTTTGAATCGCATTCCCCCCGAAGAAGTTTGAATTCTGCGAAAAGTGAAAAACACGTCTCAAATGAATTTTCATATAGAAACTCGGAAATAAATTTGAGGGCGAAACGTCACCCACCAAATTTTTGACCCGCATTTCCACCAAGGAGTGATGCATTTTCCAAAAAGTGCGAAACACCCTTCAAATGAATTTGAACAAAGACCTTTGAAAATAAATTTGAGGCCGATCGGATGGTAAACAAAAAAGTTACATACAAACGTTTTTCGCGATTTTTCCACACTTGCGGGTGGAATTTCCCGAAACCCCGTCTTAACGTGCACCTACATCACATAAGGTAGCTACAGTGAAAATTTCAGCTTCCTAGCTCTTACGGTTTGGGCTGTGCGTTGATCACCAATCAGTCAGTCAGTCAGTCAGTCAGTCAGTCAGTCAGTCAGTCAGTCAGGACAAACAGTTTTATATATAGAGATTATTTGTATTTACTTAATGTTCTAATCAAATAATCAAAAAAAGAAATAAAATTTTTAAAGCGTATTTAGATTTAAGCTGAGCTTTGACCCTTCAGTAAGAATTGCAATATCTGATAACCATATTAAAAAGATAAATAAGCAAAGCATATGGGAAATATGAAAACTGCAAATAACCAAAGCGCAATAACTGATTTGCTGAATAGATTAATATATGTGTATATATACTGAAGGAAAGCGTTGCAAGGCCATCAAGCAACGGGGCGAATATCAAAGGAAAATTAAAAAAGAGTCAAAACAAATTCCAAAGCAAATCCAGAAATCAAATCAAGCGCAAATCGATGACTTTACAATGTCCCAATAGATTTGCTTCATAGCCGCAGAATTTCAATTTGTGAAGCCAGCAAAAAGAAAATGCAACAAAAATGAAGCGCTAGACGGCAGCACGAACTGCGGGCAAATGGCGGGGGTGGGTAATACTGTGCTAGGGGTACTTAAATGGCAAGCAATGCACACACACACACACACACACACACACACACACACACACACACACACACACACACACACACACACACATATGCATGCTACATATGTAAATATTTTGTGACAAATGAAGTGCAGCGGAACGGCAAGGACATGGCTTGTGCGGCAGAAGGGTGGCAGGAGAGGGCGGCCAGTGCAGGCCTCAAACAACTAGGCCGCAGTCTCCAGTGCATTTGAGCACAATAAAAACCAGCCACAACAACAACAACAATGGCAGCTGCAACATATATCGACGGGTGGCAAGTGCGCGGGCGGGCGGGGTGGGGGGTAGGGTTGTAAAAGTAAGCAAAACTATTAAAATGCCATTCGAAATTCTTGCGACTTGGCAAAGGACACGGACAAAGCGCCAAGTCAAGGCGTAAAGGCTACACATATGCACTTGAAAGTGTGCCCCCCCCACCCTGCCCCCACCCCACAACAACACCCTTTGCCCCCGCCGCTGCTTGTGCTCATGTGCAAGACGAAAACAAGAAAAACTTTGGCAATGCAGCTAAGAATCGCAAATGCTCTTAAATATAATTGCAACAAAAAAAACAAACAATTAATTATTAATTTCAATCAATTGTTTTTGAAGCCAAAGATTTGATAAGAAAATGAAAAAAAATACATATATATAGATATACTTCAGACTTACTTTTATTGGAGAATCAAATCGTATTTCATATTGGGAAAATATATTTCAAGATATAGAGAAATATTATTCCTCAATTAGGAAAATATGTTTCTCGATTTTTTAAATTTAATATTTTTTTATTTCTTAGTTTTCTGTAACACACACTAATAAAATTTATTTCTTGTTTCAATATCGAACAACAATTGAAGCCTTCAAACCTGTAAAACTTAAGTGTTGCGCATTTGAATGTTATTTATTTAAGCTTTACAACAACCATTTAAGTGAATATGTATTCGATGAGATAATCGGAATATAATTCCCAAAAGCGATACTTATCGATTACATAGCTTTGATTTGTTCTTAGAAGGCTTTTATGATTTCCCAATGCGATTGATGCTGTTCAGGAATATATAATATATATAGCTTAAGGCGTCGGGGAAATCTACTGCTACCTGTTACATACACTGGCACGAAACCTTTATGCTCTCTAATGCACATTCGCAATAGGTACAGGGTATACAAACTTTGCGACAAAGTTCAAAAAACTGTCGGGTATTGATTTTCACGTGTAATCTCTTATTTTCGTAGAGTAATTTTTTTTTATTTTTTTTTTTTTGTGAATGCCGGCAGCTGCAGCACGTTAAGTTCCATATATATTCCATATATATATATATATATATATATATATATATATATAAGTATAAATAAACGATTTGTGCTGCTCGCTTTTGGCCGGGTCTGGACGCCGTTGGCCACATTTCTTTGGCTGCGCTGTGCGGCCAAAGAAACGCAATGTGGCAAGAAACGCTTTGCGCTTGACTCATGTTTATTGAATTAATAAAAACAATTTTAAAAAATCAAGAAGGCGACCACGTTGTTGACGAAGGCGGCAGCGATGGCAACCATGGCGCTTGCTCATTTGGCCTTGGCCATCAGGTAAATTGTTTAATGATACCCATCGAAAATTCCGTTAAGAAAGGCATATCAATTTTGTGCAAACGTATGTGACAGGTCAAGTGAAGCGAACACGTGTGGCAAATAAAAGGAAGCGCTTGCTTAGCAATGGGCAATGGGTATCCTCCGGCATTTGGACACGCCAATCGTTGACGTCCTCGGACTTGGCCACGTAAGAGGACTCGATGGAACCCATTGGCTGGGACCAGTAAATGCTCAAGACACCGGCACACTACAGCTAATAGCATGGCAGATCGAATGCCCAGCTTGGCGCTGGGCTTAGGGTATCTCCATGTCGTCCAGCCTTTTGCATTCTCATTTCTCTTTGTTTTTTCTTAATTTTGTTCATATTATTTGTTGTTTATTTCTTTGTATTTTATTGGTATTTGGCGTTGGTTAATTCTGCTAACATGCCTGCAGCTGTTTCTTAAACTTAATCTGACGCTCAGCTTGTGGTCTCGAGCGGTTTTGAAGACCATCAGCATCTCTGTCCGTCTATCTGTCTGTCTGTCTTTTGCAGCTCAAATACCACAATAAGTAATAATATGCATATCGAGCAGCGAGCAGCGAGCAGCCGGAGCTGACAACCGGTTTTTAGCCAGCCAGTGTCCCGGCTTATAGCCTCCCAACTCAAGACGGAATTCACACGCAGCTGTTGCTCCTGCTGCTCCGTGGCACGGAATTGCATGCAATTTTTTCCAGGGCCGCTCTAAGCAACATCTTCATTATCAGCAGCCACAGCGGTAACAGCGTACTGAGCTTTTATTAGTCGGCTCTCACTCTCACGCTCATTACGCGAGGCAGCAGCAGCAGCAGCAAAGCCAACCCCATGCACCTACCAGTTCTTGGCGCCATAATGCGGCATAGAATATCTTTATGGAATAACATCTTCTAAACCGATTGTTTGTATTAGCCATAAGAAAGCTTTATGTTTGCCAAATACGCAAAGCTGACAAATTTAATGACCAGCTTATTATCAAATCCAGCTGAATTAGCTAGTTTTTAAAGACTTTGTGTGACGCTGCTTAGCACAAGCAGCGGGCGAAACTTGACAAGCTGTTGTTAAGCTGATTTTATTCCAAAAAAAAAAAAAAAAATGGCATTTACTTATTGTCAAGTCGAATAAAAAAGCTGTTTTGTACATATAATCGATGTGCTTGTATGAACCGATTTAAGTGCGGAGTTTACATTTATAATTTACCATTTGTCGAACACGGTTTAGTTGAACGAATGGGTAAGTTAGTCTGGGATGGAAAATGCGGGTAAAATGAACGGAAGCTTACTTTTTGGCTTCAAGCTTACGACTTATGGTTCTTTCTTCGATGGACTTTAAACATATTTTAAATAGAAGTGGGGCTTAAGATGGATTTGATACGCGCAAGGTCGGGCTATACCAGCTAGTATATATTTGGGAACTAGCCAATTTCTTTGAATGTTTGCAAATATGTTAAGTTTGTAGCCTTAGTTGTGCTTGATATGCCTTTGACTTTCCCAGTACTCAGCTTTCTCTCTCTCTCTCTCTCTCTTTTCACCAGCTCCATCGCTCTCCTTTTCCTCCTCTATCTCTCTCTCCCTCCGCCTTTTACCCGCCTCTCTTTCTCTCCGCTCCGCTTTCTATCTCCCAGTCGCACTGCCTCTGTTATTAAACACAATAAAGCCGTTATTACTTGAATTCATGAAAATCGCATAGAAAGGCTCTATTCATGCATTTAACACACAGTCACTCTGCTTTAATGAGAGACATTAAAAGAATGGCGTGTGGTTGTGTGCGTATTTTTATGTACGTATGGTAAGTAAATACAAATATGTTTAGCAATTAATTTTATATGGGCTGCAGGGCATTTAGATATGCATGTATTCTATGCTCTACATGTTGCAAGTCGGGGAAGTGTGTGTGTGTGTGTGTGTGTGTGTGTGTGTGTATGGGCAGGTGGATAGGTTTATTATGCATTGCCTTTCATGTTGTTTATTGTGCTTTTATTTTAATATGATTTTCAACAATTGTCTGTTGCGTGGTTGGCTGGTTGGTTGGCTCGTTGGTTGGTTCGCTGCCTGTTTGCCCGCCGGCTATTCGATGGTTTTCCATGTTTTCTGCTTTGCTGTCACATTTATTTTATTTATGTAGTTTTTTTCTTCTCAGAAATCTTTCAATGTTACTTGTTATTGTTGTTGTTGCTGTTGTTTTTGTTATTCTATGCGACACACAAACAAATATGTGTACATATATGAGCAACATGCATTTAGTTGCGAACGGGTGCGAGTTTCCCCTTTTGGGGTTTCCACTCTTATTATTTTGCTTCGTCTATTTTTTTTTTATGCTCTCGTATTTGTAGTTGAAGTTGCTTAGTTTCGAACAAGTTGTGTTAAATCTTCTTAGAATTATATGCTACATATACATAATTTTTATTTTATGAGCTCTTGTTGTTGCAGCTTTTTACTGGCATTGTTGCTGCTCTTGGCGCTGGCCCTTCGCCCCAGCCATTTCCATTGTTAACAGACCCAGTTTATAGGGTTTTGGCTTTTATTGCTCATTTGATGTTCACTCGTTGTTGTTGTTGGTTGTTGTTGTTCATATAAGAAGCTGCTGCTGTTGTTATTTTCTAAGAATCTGCCAGCCATGAGGGCGCAATATTAATTTTCAGCCTAATTTGTGTGGCTAGTCAAATTATTGTTAAAAATAAAATCTTTTTGTTATTGAATAGAAATTGCGATTTTCCTAATAGCGCCCACAATAATCATTCTGAGTGCAAGCTTTATGAGAGACTTGTGAATTCGGCACATTAAAGAGAATTATGTTTAGACCGAATTTTAAATTGTGATCTAGGCTTGAACACTTTGTAATATAAAACAACTAAGATTGCTCTAGTCGAAAGTGGCCGAGAGTCAAGCTAAAGATGTGTATCGATTACCGGAAACAAATTCGTAATTCGAAATTGACAACTTTTCAAATCATTAAAGTGCAATTCGCAGTTAAGAGTGGAATTGAGCTTTAAAACCGTAAGATTCCAAGCAGTTGAACAATTTTAGCTTATGCATGTCCTAGATTCTATTTTAACAAAAAAAAAAAAAAAGGAAAGAAGAAAACGCAAACTCCTTCAATTTTTATACTTAGATGCGCAGAAAAGCATTCTACTTATAAATGTACTTGTTCTTCCTGTTTTATGCACTCGAAATTCAACAAATTGCAGTTGCCGCTGCTGCGTTTGTTGTTGTTGTTGCACACACAACAAGGTCGCAGCAGCAGCAGCAGCACAGGCAGCAGAAGTTTCCAGCTGGCAGCTGGCAACATAATTAGCGCATTTTCGCAGCGACAGGCGGCAACAAAATTCGTCGTCGTCATCATCAACTTCAGCGTTCGTGTCGCTTGTCCGTGTCTGAGTAGCGTTGCACAGCAAGACGCCCACCCGAAAGTGGCAGCACTTGAGCGCAACTTGCAACATGCAACTTGCAACTGCATTTCCGGCTGCTGCTATTGCTGCTGGCAATGGCGGGTGATACGACGTGACATTGAAACAATGCCCGGCCCGGGCAGGCAGCCAGACGTGCCACCAGCTGTTGTAGCCACCCGCCTTTTCACCCCATTCCTCGCTGCTCCACCATGCCACATGCCGCATGCCACACGCCCCACGCTGCACTCTACTCGCTGCCTGAAGTAAAACTTATACGCTGTCATATTCTGCTTATGTATTATAATTAAGTTCTGTTGCCGCCGCTGAAGCGGAACCACGCGCACTGTTTCAGCAGCTGGCAACCCGCACGCCCCTCCTCCGTCACCCTCCTCCACCACCCTCCAGCTGAGTGCAATTTACAGCTCGATTAACTGTCACAATTGACGCGGTACTCAGATTACCAAACATTAGTGACATTAATTGCCGCCATATGCTAATCGAGTGTAGCGCCAAGAGGCACGAGGCACGAGGCTAACCTAGTTGCAACAGCAGAGGCAGCGGCAGAAGCAGCGCCAAATTCATCTTGTCGAATCCAATCTAAGCCCGGAACATTGCCCGCCCACAAGCTTGGCCAGAATCGGTTTTGGCCCGCAGCTTAAAGTGGCCGTTGGCAAAGTGAAATGCAGCATTCGCTGAAAAAAAAAAAAAAACAAAAATAAAACGAAAAAAAAACGCTAATTGAGCAAAGCAATTTATTTTCCTTGGCTGGACTCGGGCCTCCTCCAGAAACCACCACAACTGCCGATGCACCCCATCAGCATCAGCAGCATCAGCATCAGCAGCAGCAGCAGCCGCTGCCGCAACCGCAGCCGCCCTATTGAACCAATACTGGTTAGCGCAAAATGTTGGCCAATATTGATTTAAGAAATTGTTTTAAGCAAAATATATGTTGAGGCAGCCAACTGAAGCAGTTAGTGGGGCAACCAATATCTATGTATATATTTATAAGCATGCAGTGCATGTCAATTTGTGATTGAATTCTGCTGAGAGGAGGGGAAGAGTGCCAAGGTCAGCTATATACATATATGTATATGTACATACATATCGTAAGCTGCCTTTCCCATTGCAAAAAAGTAAACAGGGCATACATGGGGGCATCTCCGACGTCATAGAGCATATAAAATCTGGGTCCATCTAGCCTTATCCGCTAGCATCTGGGAAAGAGCTAGACTTGAAAGCAGCAAGAGCTTATCGATAGCTCGTCACATATCTCGTTCAAAACTATCGATAAAAATTGAGTTTAAGATTATGCTTTTTTAAACATAATCCAAAACTTAAAAGAGTTAAATGTATCAAAACTTGATTCGTAAGCTTGCGTATAGTCTACTAATATAAAAACTATTATAATTTTTTGGAGACCTTTCCCCATTCCCCCAGAGAGAAAGAGCCGTGCGCCTTGGTATAGACACTTGTCTAAGTCATATTCAGTTTATTAGATAAACAAAAAAATGTATTAAAAATGCATTTTCCAAAGCGAAGAAGAGCCTTGAGTTCAAGGATGTGCATATAGAAGAAAGCTAGAATCTTTTCTAGCAGATCGCCGAGTCGGGCACACTCGAAGAAGAGGCATGAGCTCAAGTATCTATGTATAGAAGAAAGCTAGAAATTTTTGCCAGGGCACTTGCTAGTCGAAGCATATGTTCGTGTATGTATCCATAGAAGAAAGCTAGACATCCCTCAAGAGCATCGTCTAGTCGGACCCACCCCACATTTGCACTTTATACTTGTTTCTTTTTGTTTGTTTGTTGTGTTCAATTTTTAGAGCAAAAAGTTTTTGTCGAACAGCACAACCACGAAGTTGGGCGTGATTTTTGGTTGGTAAGTAAACAAACTAAAGTGCAGAAATAGAATCTGTTTAAAGTTGTTTTTGGCTCGAAATTCGTGTGTTTTCAAATGAATCAACCCAATGCACACATGTGCCATGCACTATATATCCAACTTTCTGCCACAATCCGTTGAGCCATTCAACTTTTGTGATACTCTGTCTGAGTTTTGGGCGAATCTTGGTAAACTGACGCACGATTATTTGTCAGCAAGTCGATAAGATCTGTCGAACGGCTAAAAAGTCAACTGTCTTTAATCTTGGGCAGCTTTTTGTTTGCCAACTTCTTGGCTTTGTAATAAGGCATTAATCTGAGAAAGTTGTTGAGTACTTTGCTCTTAATCAGTTTGAAAATTCCTAAGAACTCTTGAACTTCAAGTCATGTCAGAAAATTTAATATTATTTACTCGATTGTCGGCCATATATCATAGGGTCAACTAACCCAGAGACTGTTAAGCGTAGTCAGATAAGTTTGGATCAGAAAAATTAGTTATTAGTTTCTGCTAGGACTCATCTATAAATAGATATATATATACATATATGTATACAACACATAACTATTTAGCATCTGGTATCTCTTCGTTCTCGAACTAATTAAATGGGTTATGAAAAATAAAAAAACCCAATTTTATTTTGCCTCTTATTTAGTTAGTAGACAGCTGTAGATTTAATGCCTAAAAAATGAATAAAACAGGCAATTTATTGCGCAGACAGATTTATGAAAAGTTATGCCGCAGGCAAAACCAAAAATATTCAGAATCCAATGTGCCGATTTATAAACAATTTGCAAATTTTAATTATTAAACGCAACAATTTGAACAGCCGCAAAAAGAGAAAAAGAAAAATGAACCAACAGCAGATCGTGCCCCAGTTGAGAAGGCACGACTTGCAGATACCCTCGAATCTTTATATGGGTGTGAATGTGTATCTTGGGCTTAAGTTAACATTAATCTTGAGCTGCGTTTAGATGGATTATGTATTAACAATATATATCTTTAATACATATATCAGACGGACAAAAGGAATATACATAGATACATTTTCTTCTTCTGGAATATACATATATATATAGTTTGACTTCTTCAGGAATATACATATATAAAGTTTGTCTTGTGGAATATATGTACATTTATACATAGTTTGTCTTCTTCAAGATTATATATATCTACTACTTTGTCTTCTTCAGGAATATACAAATATATAGTTTGTCTCCTTCAGGAATATACATATATATAGTTTTCCTTCTTGTGGAATACACGTATAGTTTGTCTTCTTCTGGGGTATATATATATACTTTGTCTTCTTCTGCCCATTACATACTTTTGCACAAATATACCCTTCTTATATTGTATACAAAGGGAAAACCAAGCAAAAAAAAATTAGCTAATGCCCAGAAATGCAATGAGTGCTCAAAGCAGATTGTTGTGGCTGAGTGAAGGAAGGAGTGGAGAGAGTGAGAGAGAGATGGAGAAAGAGAGAGAGAGAGAGAGCGAGAGAGGGAGAGGTGGCTGCTGTTCGATGTGTTGCTGCTGCGATTGTTGTTATTGTTAATTAGAATGAAACAGGCTAAAAATATTTATTGTTTATTTTGAGGAAGCTGCCAAAGTTCTGTGGAGTCCATTGCAATGAGCTGCTTTGAGTAAAAGCACCCCCCCCCCCCCCACCCCTCCTTCCACCGCACTCCCACTTCAGTGAAATACACAGACTGGGACACAGACACAGGCACTTGTCTTGTGCATGTGCGCAACATGTGCGGCAGGCATTGGAGGCAGTCAGGCTTAAATAAATGCTGAAATTTATGTTGCAGGTCAGCCAGTGAGGCAAGCTTAAACAAAGGCAATCAGAGCCGCAGCAGCAGTAAGCAGCTAGCAGGCAGCAAAAGGAGCCAAAGCAGCAGAACAAGTAAATCAGGTTTTGGCCAACGTCAACGTATTAACCTTTGTGTGCTGCAGCTCCCTTCCTGCCACTGCCGCCGCTGCTGCTGCTGCTGCTGAATTATTTCAAACATTTCATTTCATATAATAAAAGTGCAGGCAAGTAGAATCAGACGTTGTTTTACCTGAGCTGCCAGAGTGAGCGGCGCAGTGAACACATGCATACCACAGGCAGTGGCAGCTGCAAGCTCTGCAAGCCTTTGCTTGCAACCGTCGGCGACTTTTGTGGCCGCTTGTGGCAAGTGGCGCGCACACATACTCACACACCCCTTTTTGAGGTCGCCTCAAGTGGCTTATTTCCGCCTTTTTGCATGCGAGCCCCCTCGCTCACCCCCTTGCTCACCCCCCGGGGGCGCACTGGCCAGGGTCAGTTTCAACATATGCCAGGCGGGGCAGGCAGGCAGGCGGGCCGGCAGCAAAGCTGAAAAGTGGCACAAAATCAAAGCCAAAGTGAACGATCGCTGGACGCTTGCCACCCGACTGCTGTTGCTGCAACAAAGCGCCAAGTGTCGATAGCGCAACAGAGAACAAAAAAAAAAACAAGTAAAACAATAAAAAATGAGCCATGTTGCTGCCACACACACACACGCTCGCACACTCGCACACAATTGCATCTGGTTCAATTCGCCTTTTTGTTTTGCTCTTGTTCTTTTGTTGCCACCTCTCTCTCTCTCTCTCTCTGTCTAGCTCTGCTTGGACTTTTCTTTTGTGCCGCTGCTGCTTGCCTCCAGTTGCTGCCACGCTGCTGTCGCTTTTTGTGCCACAATCATTTTAACCCAAATTGTTATTGCTGCTGCCGCTGCTGTTGCTGCATTTTGCATTGCAATTTTCAGTTAGCACATGAAATATGTGTCGCTTAGTAGCTAGACAATGTCATGGCGAGGGGGGGGGGGGGGGGGGGTGGGGGGAGCGCAATAGTTTCTGGCAACGCTTGACATTTCGCTTACAGCAACCACCATAAAATCTCGAGACAGTTTCATTTTTTGTTAATTTGAAAAGGCAAAAAAAAAACCCAATTGGGCTTTCGGACAGCTTAAAATTTGAAAGCCGTTTCATTCTGAAAAGGCAGCAACTACCAAAAATCCATGAAGTAAATTATTTATGCTGTGAGTGCATTAAAAATTTACGAAAAAACCAGATACAGCTCGTGAGTCCCATCCTTCAACTCCCGTCTGTGCGAGTCTTCTTAAACGAACTTTGATTCAATTTCCCATAAACAAAAAAGATATTGTTATCGATAATTTATCGAAAATGTGCCATAAAAATATCGTTATCGAAAACATGTCGAAAGGCATATATCGGAGTTGTTATCGATCACAAAAATAGCTGTTATCGAGAAGCACAAATCGATATTGTTATCGATAACACGTCAACATCAACATCACATATAAATTGATTATATTTTTTGAGCTATCTATGCCGACCCCAGGCTCTGCTTAATTTTGCAAGATTCCATGGCTAATAGATATTGTATGTTCCAAGGTACAACAAAAACGGGTAGATCGTGTTGTCGATAATATATCGGTCTAGATGTACACTTAAATAACAGTTATCGATAACAACATATCGATAAAACACGCGCATAAATTGATTGATAATCTTACGAGCAACAGCACTCACGTCGGTAAAAAAAACGTCGATAAGGCCAGAAAAATATATGAAACTTATGTGAATAATTGTTTATATATTACACAAACATGTGTACGTTTTCTGTATATATGTATTGCATATATTGTATATGTGCACATACATATATTGAAACAATTCTTCTGAACAGTTACATTTTTTATATTCCATATATTTTTTAGCTAATACTGAAGCCCCGTTTATCGACTTATCCGCACTCAATTATCGAAATGTAATAAATAAAAGCCAATTCGATTAACATACGAACGTCTGTTGAAACAGCTGACGGGAACGCGTATTGACAATTGATATGCTAAGACAAATGTTATCGACGCACACGATTTATGACGAAACGCGCCCATTTAATCGAGCTGCTATCGAAATTTTCTAATGGCGCACATTTGAAATATACGAGTGTTTGTTGATGTGTTCCCGTTAAGTACTTGTGCATAAATAAATCGTTGCCGTGCTGTGAAAATGCCTGCCTCAGACATTTATCGCCCGCAGCTGCGCCGCAAACTGGGGCAACTATCACTACTAATAATATTGAAAGCATGTAATCAAGCACGGCAAAATGTGGCCCTTGGCTTGCTGTGGCACATAATGAAATTATCTACATTAGAATCAAGCGTAAATACACTTACTGAAGCGGCGTCTGGGCGATAATTTTGTATTTCTTTAGTCACAAAATTTGCGTAAATACAGAATGCAAAGGGTCTAGCATAAATGTGGAATATTCTGCTCCATTAAGTTTACTCAGTTGCTTGATTTACAAGCACTTAAATGAGTTTTCTGTTAGTTGTAGAAATACAGGAAATATCGATAACATATCGAAAACGGAATAAATATGGAACATTGTGCTCCATTCAGCTTACTCAGTTGCTTAATTTACGAGCATTTCGATGAATATCGAAAATATGTATGTAAAAATATCTTTAATCGGTCAAATATCGATAATTGCCTATCAAATAGAAGACACAAACAAAATATCAATAACATATCGAACACAAACCGATAACATTCCGTTGCATGTCAAGGCATTTGATTTGCATGAAGCAAAAATAACATTATTTTGAAATAAAACATAATGTATGTAGTTTTATCAAGCCATATGAAATGTTTACTCGATAAAATATCGATTTTAGTCCAACGAATATGACGTTAAGCGTAGTTTAATTCTACATTTTTTGCACCAACTTGTCAATACATTCAAAAGTCTATTAGCTTCTGCTTTGAGAACACTTTTTAAGGACTCGCAGCCAATTGTTGGGCGGGGAGCGTATAGGCTAGCCGGGCAACAGAAGTGTCTTAATTTAATTTCAACGATGATGTTGATAATGATGAAGACGACGGACGTGGACGTCTGGCGGCGGCAATCAGAGCAATCAGGCAATTCAATCAGCCAACACAGACGGTAAAATGGCAGCAAGTGCAGCAGCTTCACCCGCGGCCGGCTCATCTATCGACCGACCGACCGACAGACAGACCGACCGCCCGCCCGCCGCCGTCTGGCTGGCGCTATCGCTGGCATAATGTAGACGCATCTGGAAATGGGCATATATATGTTGTGTGTATACATCTCTAGTTTCTCCTGAGCATCAGACATATGTAGCACATATACATCCGAATGCAGTTAATTGTGTGAATATAGGGATTTACTTGTCTTTTGGCGACGCGCTTTTGGGAGGGGTCCGCTCGAAAACTTTGCCAGGAGCACAAGTTGTTGAAAACAACGTCGAAATTTGCAGACGGACTCACACAAGTTGCACGCTGGATTGTTCTTGTTCGTCTCGTTGTTGTTGCTGTAGTAAATTTGCGCCCTGGCGCATAATTCCAAAATAAGTTGCCCCCGGCCCTTGCCGCACATCGTGAGTGCAGTCAACTTTTGTTGTTATCGCTGGCAGCCAAAAGTTATACAGCCCCTTGCCACAGCACATCCAGCACACTCCCCCGCACACCCTCCTATCATCATCGACCAGACCTTACTACCAAGATTTGCCCTCCAACAACAATTCGTGCAGCAGCAATGTCGGCAACTCTTCGGGTCTGGGCGATAAGCAGCTGCGTTTTTATTTTAATTAACGCACCCAAGTGCAGCAGCCACAGACCCCAGAGCACAGGGGCACGGGTAGAGGAGAGCGTTGGTGGTGGTGGGCGGGGGTTGTGCCACAGTTATGAGGCACGTTATCTAATTATAAAAACAAAGCCAGACAAAGTCACTGGGAAACATGCATCACGTGCTTCGACTTGCCACACAAATATGCGTCTACATATTTTTTCACACTTGACTTCACAATGTGCTGCTTTTTTTTTGTGTTTTTTTTTTTGGGGATAAAGAACAAATGCACCAAAAATGTTGTCTAGAAAATATACAAAAAAAAAAAAAAAAAAAAAAAAAAACTAACTCATTTTACCAATACCAACAACAACAGACAGCGAAAGCAAAAACAGCTGCAAAAATGGCAAATGCGGCAACAAAATGTTGAGAGCTGAAAAGACCAAAAAAAAAAAAAACAAAAAACAAGTAGAAGAGCTCTAGATGGGCTTGCCCGACTAGAAGTAACCCTGTGCACAGAACCGAGCTGCTTTCCCTACATGCATAAGTAACTAAAACACACACAAGATTTAGCTTAAGTGATAAGTTTTTTTTGGGCATAAGATATCCAAAGAATAAAATATTCTTGATATGTGATACGAAAGTTTTTGCGAAGGCTTCAGCTTTAACCAAAGGGAGAACTCTTGGTGCGTATCGATAAATTATCGATTGAGTAGAAATTGTATGAGTTATCGATAGTATGAGGTAATCTTTATCTGCGCGAAGAAGCTGGCTCGCCTGCTGAGGCTGAGTCAAAGTATACCTACATAATTTATATGATCGACCTCCTTTTGCCTGTCACATACATGTGCATAAAACCATAATACCCTCCATTTTTTTATATATATAAATATATTTCATTTTCAATGGGCATAAAACAAGGCCCGCAAACATGAATGCAAAAAATCTTTTGAAACTTAACAACCACAACTATTCAGGTTCATTCATGAATGAATCATTTGCGTGGCTGTTTCATATATTGTTGCAAAGATTAAAGAAAAACAAAACTATACAAAGCTGATTGTTCAGCTTTTCTTTTCTTTTTATTTATTTTGATTTTTTTTTGTTCAACCCATTTAAGTCTGTGTTCGCGCTCCACTTAGATAATATGCAACAATAGCGATCAGCAGATTAACCCGTATATATTTTTATGTACGAAAAGGTATAAATACAGTTTTTTAAATTAGTAAGAAAATTGTTCATCAAGCAGCGAAATCAAGAAATTGTTTTTCCCATTTTCAAAAAAGAAATTCTTGCAAAAAATAGTCCAACGGATTCTGCAGAAAGATAATCATATTGTGCACAATATTTACCATGTACGTGGGAAAATGTGTTAAACAAGTTCAGGTGGCCCTGTTAAAGGCATTCAGTTGCAAGGGCTTAGATCAGCTGCAATCAAATGCAAGGCTAGCAAATTAGTTGGCCATTGCACAGGTAACTCAAAGCAAGTAAAGGAAACACAGACAGACACACACACACACGCATACACGTCCCACCTGGAAGCCCGACTGCGCCTGTAGCTAGTCGCATGCTTTGAAGCAGAAGAAGCATGAGGGTCCTGCCAAGGGACATTGCTTTGCATTACATTTTGGAATGCCTGGCAGCAATTATTTTCAGCAATTTCTCAAGCATATGCAACAGCCACGCCCACATATAGGGGCGCTCGATATTGCGAATGCTGTTTACCTTTGAACAGTTGCCAAAAACGAAAAAAAAAGTGAAAAGAGAGAAAAAAAAATTGATTGCTGTTAAACATTGTCATTGTCGTTTGAAATGCCGGTAATGTGTTTTTTTTTTCAATCAATTATTTTGCAGACACACAACAAAATATGAAGCTGCAGGCAGTAGCTGCTGCAAGTGATATGTGTGTGTGCGTGTGTAACATATATGCGTGTGTGTGCGATCAACAACCCTTTGAAGTGCTTTGCTACATTTATTTAAATGCGAATTTAAAGCGTTTGCAATACTCATCATTGCACAAAAACAAGTGCACAGACAGACACACATACACACGCATACATCGTTGACCACGCCCCCCGCCCCTGGCATAGTAAGCTTTTGACCGCATTTGAAATGATGCGCCAATTATGCTCGTATTTATGCCCGGAAAACTTATTTTTAGTAGGTTTTAAAGTTGCAAAAAAAAACCCTGTATTGCATGTTTGCAGCTGCTGCTAGACTATTAACTATCCTGTCAAACGATTGAAAAAGCAAAGTTGAAAAGTATTTTAATGACTGGGAAAATATATATGTAGTTTATTTTATTTATTATTAATATATTATTATATGTTATTATTGCTTTTCAATATAGTAAGCGATCGGATATTAGAAGTATCTAAAAGAATTCACAAATTATCCAGAACTAAATCAGATGGCAACTATTATTGCCGTTTACCAATACTATTCAATGCAAAGTGTACAAAAATCCCCTAAAATGCAAGCTATAAATATTATTAAAAAAAAATATATATAAATAAATATATTTGATATTTAGAACACAAGTGAGACAGAAATTCCATTAAATATACATTTATTGAATTAAAATTTAATTAAATATATATTTATTTAATTTAAATTAAATTAAATTAAATATAGATTAATTCAATTTAATTAATATATAGATTTATTCAATTTAATTTAATTTTAATATATAGAAAATGCATTTCTTTTGGAGGTTCGTTGGCCAACAGAAAATTGTAAGTCGGTTTCCGCCGAGCGAGAAAATTACTTTCTATACATTAATTAATAAAACAATAAGGAATCTATAAGTGTGCAAAATAACATAAAATATAACATATTTTGCCTTGTATTCAAAATAAAATACATGAACAAACCTCAAATAATAAATAAATAAAAAAATTAATTAAATTGAACTAATTTAGACTGAAGCTTTAAAGCAGGGGCCCCTCCACCCATCCACCGCCCTTTCAGCATAAAAAACGGCTAATTTATTTGAAATCAGAATTAATGAATAGCATTAGGCATTCGGCTTCAATCCATTTGATTGAAGGCTAGGTAGACGAACGTATTGAATAAACGTATTGATGGCTGTTGTGCAAACTTTGTAATGACTGTTGCTGCAAATTAAATGCAATGACAACAGAAACAGAGCCTCGGCAACAACAGCAGCGCAACAACAACGAACCGCTTGTCAATTCCAAAGATATAAATGCATATCAATTATACACGAACACACACACATAGGCACACACATGTAGAACTTACCAATGGAAATTTCATTCATCAATTTTATTTGTATTTTTTTTTTAGCTCTGCAAAGGGAAACGAAAATGATTTCCACAGCAGGAAAACAAACAAAACAAAACAAACACAAGAAGAGAGAAAAATGAAAAACAAAAACATTTCAACCAAATCAACACGTTTTTGTTGGCTTATGCGTCGATATGTGCAAATGTGTGTGTGCCTGTGTAACCACACACCAGCTTAGTAAATGCATGTGTGTGTGTGTGTGTGTGGGCGTGTGTAGCTGATTGTTGTTGTTGTTGCTGCTGATTGAATTGTGCACACGGAAAAGTCGAAAAGTTTGCAACGAGCTTCTAACATCAAATTCGAACCCATCTTCCGCCCTCTCTCTACCACACCCCCCCTCCCCATACCAGACTGTCTATGTAAGCATGTAAATTGGGGTTTTTGCGTGTTAATGTGCGTGCGTATGCGTGTGCGTGTGTGTGTTTCTGGCATGAATATATAATGAAAACTTTACACACTCAACAACTTCTCCAACACTGGAAAAAGACGGCTGCGTTGGCTGCGGCTGCTGCCTGTGTGAGGGGAGGTTTGGGCCAGACGCCTGCTAAATGCCAACATTCGCGTTTTCGCGACATTGACTTTGAAAATTAGTTTCGCCTGCCCACCAAAGTGCCCCCCGCCCCCCGCACCCTGCAGGCAATACCGCTCAAGCAACTCATCCACCTAGGTCGCAAATTGGTTTTGTTAATTAGGGTCGAGGGCGATGCCTGAGCGAAAACTGTGATTTACGCCCGTGTTAACAGTGATTTATAATAAGCTATTGCTACGATGCGTAATTAAAAACAGTATCAAGATGCCAAACCTGAGGATAAGCTAACTTGGCCTAAGGACGCATGCACAACTAGCATAAGCTGCC
Source organism: Drosophila lacicola (assembly GCA_035045355.1). Taxonomy (NCBI): domain Eukaryota; kingdom Metazoa; phylum Arthropoda; class Insecta; order Diptera; family Drosophilidae; genus Drosophila; species Drosophila lacicola. Next base: position 14,013,657 of record JAWNPB010000148.1, read on the forward strand.
AAAATTAGGCTGGAGTTGACATTTTGAATTTTAGAAATATTATTTTATATATTATTTAGATATATTTATAAAATAATTGAAAATATTTTTAAAATATTAATTGAAAATAAATATTTAAAAATTAAAAAATTAAACATTTACAAATAATTTACTATTCATTTTTACCCAAGGACCCGGAAAGCTGTCTTGTCTTGTTTAAATACTTATAATGTGAATATAATATTATCATGATCATGATCATGATCATTATCATTATCATTATCATTATCATTATCATTATCATGATCATTATCATGATCATGATCATGATCATGATCATTATCATTATCATTATCATTATCATTATCATTATCATTATCATTATCATTATCATTATCATTATCATTATCATTATCATTATCATTATCATTATCATTATCATTATCATTATCATTATCATTATCATTATCATTATCATTATCATTATCATTATCATTATCATTATCATTATCATTATCATTATCATTATCATTATCATTATCATTATCATTATCATTATCATTATCATTATCATTATCATTATCAATATGATTTTCATTTTCATTTTCATTTTCATTTTCATTTTCATTTTCATTTTCATTGTCATTGTCATTGTCATTGTCATTGTCATTGTCATTGTCATTGTCATTGTCATTGTCAGTGTCATTGTCATTGTCAGTGTCAGTGTCAGTGTCATTGTCATTGTCATTGTCATTGTCATTGTCATTGTCATTGTCATTGTCATTGTCATTGTCATTGTCATTGTCATTGTCATTGTCATTGTCATTGTCATTGTCATTGTCATTGTCATTGTCATTGTCATTGTCATTGTCATTGTCATTGTCATTGTCATTGTCATTATCATTATCATTATCATTATCATTATCATTATCATTATCATTATCATTATCATTATCATTATCATTATCATTATCATTATCATTATCATTATCATTATCATAATCATAATTATAATCATAATCATAATCATAATCATAATCATAATCATAATCATAATCATAATCATAATCATAATCATAATCATAATCATTATAATTATAATTATCATTATCATTATCATTATCATTATCATTATCATTATCATTATCATTATCATTGTCATTGTCATTATCATTATCAATGTCATTACCACTGTCATCGTCATTGTCATTGTCATTATTATGATAATGATTGAGTTTTTTTATACATTATTGTTGTTTTTATTGAGATTTTTATCATTTTTTTTATTATTTTTAATATTTATAAGCCACTTAACACGCTGCTTGGCGGTCTGACAGGTTGGAAATATATGTATTTATTTTATTG
>JAWNPB010000148.1:14020000-14265000 GCA_035045355.1 Drosophila lacicola
TGGGATTGGGGCGCCGTTGTGTGTAGGGAGGGAATGCTGTCCATCACCTAGAAGGGGTTGTGCCTCCCATTGTGTGTGTTTGTGTGTGCTTGTGTGTGTGCTTGTGTGTGTGCACATGACACATCGTATAAGACTTTTAACTCTGTGCTTGCCGATCAATGTTGAAAATAAATAAAGCATTACTTTTTCTTTTTCTTTCTTTTTTTTATTTACTTTAGCTTTATTGACACACAAAGGGGCACACGAATTTGATGCTTCAACGTGGCAGCGCAGGCAATTGAAGAAGCAGGAGAAAATATTTCTGGGAAATTCTAAAAATAAAGAAGACAAAAAAAATAAACTAATATAACAACTTGTGCTATGCATAAATTAATTAAATTAATTTAGCAAGACTACTTCAAAGCACAAAATTTTTTTGCTATTTTGAAAAGGAAAATAACACCGAGAAAATAGTTGTCCATATTAAAAACAGCTTAAATGAGCCCTGTGACTGTGGCTGTGACTCAATCGGGCTTATGTGAATATTAATTAAGTTTTCTTCGGCTTTTCTCAGGATTTATTTATTTTGTGTGAGTGTGAGCAAATGGACTCTGCCCAGCTTGCTTTGCCTTTTTTCATTGCATGCGGCTTAGAATTCTCAAGAAGTTTAGGTTTCAAAAGAGGCTGAAGGCTTATAACAAGTGATGTTGTTCTTGGAATATGGAATGGACTCTTGGCTCCTAGGAATTATCTACTAGATTAGAACCTAAAGCGGCTGAGATGTGCACTTTATAATTCTAAAGTTTCCACAAGCTATGTAAAAGAAGTCTGGGCATTACGAAAATGGAAGTTTAATATTAGATCTATCGCATTGAAGTCAACAACATTTTGTGTAAAATCTCTGCCTATAAATATCTCTTCTTCTCGTCGTGACTCCTGCGTTCGCCCTGCCACGAACTGTTAAATAGTTTAAGACAAACTTTAGATTTATAATTGATAAGATAATTATGCATGCATTTTAACAAATTTTGCGAATTATTTGCGAGCACTTTAACCCAAATTCATAATTTATATCAAAATTTTAAGGGATATTTGCTGTTGCTGTTGTCGCTTTCAAGTTTCGCCCGAGTCTTTTGGCAAGGCACCAAAATGGCAAACTTGCTCCCAAGACCATGGAGTACTCACACACCGATGGGCATTTGATTGAAGTCTAGCCCAATAGCTGCGGGTGTTTGTGTGTGTGTGTGTGTGTATTGCGTGTGCAGTGTTATAAACCCCATTACGGCGAGGATGGGGGTCGTGTTTCTGGCAGGCGCTCGACTGGGCTATATAAATAGGCCGCATCCAAAGTGAAATATGCAAAAATGTTATGTGAAATTAAATTATGTGCATATATTTGGCTGATTCTTCTTCCGTTCGCAGCGCGTCGTTCTTAAACAAAAACAAAATAAAATTGTTGTGCGCTGTTTATGTTCATTTCAACAATTTATTTTTTACCCTTATTGATTGCTCACGTGTAATGTGCATGTGTGTGTGTGTGTGTGTGTGCGAGTACCTTGCGTGCAGGTAACCTATTTATTATAAAGTTGTGCCAAAGACGTGTTAAGACAATTCATTCGCATAGCCAGCAACCGAGCTGGGGGCAACGCTAATGGACATAATTATTATGCCAGACGAAACGATGCAGAACCAAAGAGATAAAGAAAACGAAAGGGTATTTAACAATCCAAGGACGGGCGTTCACAGTTTATATATGTATGTATGTGCATGCATATAAAGCATAGTCGAACTAAACGACAATTAACGACAGTGTATGCTGGCCACGCTCAACGGGGGGCGTGGCCCGAACTGATCGAAGAAGCTGCTGCGACTGCACCCAAGGGCCTGCGTCTAATGACTTTTGAATGCATTTAAGCGACTACAGAGCCTAGCTGGAAACAGAATATGAAAAATAAAAAAACAAACAACCAACAAGAACTAAACAAAGAGAAACAGAATGGAAAACGGGGAAAACAAAATGGAGAGGGCAAGAATATTTCCATCGAGTACAAACGACGACAGAATATCCGACAAGTAGATAGAATTTCGAATAGATCTACAAAGGAGCTCTAGCTCCTAAGAAAAAAACTATGACGGCTTTCCTGTGACATGTGCCGTGCCCACTGTGGGCGTAGACATACAATCTTTGGGCGAAACCTGACCCATATATAACCCAAGTTTCTCCAACTCCGATTGCTCTAACCCAATATAGTACTTCCTTACCTTTTCAACGAGCATAAACAGACTATACCGAAGAGAGTCCTATTCCCACCTTAAAATCTTGTTAAGCATATTTACATATAGGCAATATTTTTTAGAAATTGTTTCAGTATTTTGACAGATCAAAACTTTTGAAGCAAACTCTATAAAACAGAAAAGGAAACCGATTTAAGCGAATATATATATATATATATATATATATGTATGTATATATATAAATTTTTTTTACACAGTTTCAACACATTCTTAAAATATCTTTAAACAAACTTTAAAGGATCGTTACACCCAAACCAACTTGAATGGTTGCCATTAAAATAAATTTAACAGTCAGTTTACAGAAACATGTGTAACAGCATATGTAAGACTTAACATGTCTGCTCGATTTTTTTAACAGATCCTTAACAGATCTTTGACAGATCCCTCACCGATTTTGAAGAGATCTGAGAGATACTTTGAGGTTATCGATTAAGTTAAGTAAGTATATGAAAGCAGAGTTTTATAGACAAATCTTTTCCTATCCGCATTATTATTTACTATCATAATTCTAGGGATCTTGTTAAAGATCTTCAGTAGTAAATATGTTAGCATAGTTTTCTTCATATACATATTCATATTCTATTATAGGGAACCTTTTTTCATATATTAAACAAATATGCTCGTTACTTGGCAAGTGCAGGGTATTCTACGCATGCATGGGCATTAGGGAATAGAAATGCTCAGTCACAAAAACAATCAATCGCTAAACATTGGCCCAAAAGGGCCAGCTTGTGTGCGTGGCGCATAGGGCGGACAGACAGCCACTGATGAGTAGCAAGAGCGACGTCATCGTCAACGTTGGCGGCCGAAAGTCAAAGGGCTTTATGCTAATTGGTTGTAAACTCTGCGCTCGTCTTCGTTCATATTACCTGCCCCGCAACACGCTGCCCCGTTGCCGTTGCAGGCAGCAACTGTGCGTGTGCGTGCGCGTTTGTGTGTGTGTGAGTGTGTGTGAGTGTGGGTTTTTCTTTATTTTGGTGTGCGTGCTTCAGCCTGTTCTTATTTTAAATATGAACTTCCTGTTTGCATTTCAACATGAGTTGGGCAGCAAACAGAAGAAATCGTTTGTTTATTTTTTTTCCTTTTTTTCCTCTGTGCTGCGCTGTGCTGTATTCAATTGACGTTCGCCGTAGGGTCAGCGGCTATTTTCCAGTGAATTTTAATCAGGCTTCATCATATCAATTAAATGGCCCACAGTTCAAGATCTTTTTGTATCGCTTATTGCATGCATTTACTCATTAAAAAGGAGCTCTTAATTGCAGTTACACTTAAGGAAAATGCTTCTTAAAATGTGTATCGATTGACAGTTTCGATAGTTGATATGCGAAGACAATCGTACTATCGATTGTTTTGAAAAACTTAGTTATGTGAGACCTTTCATAGTCTCGATAGTCGCTATCGATAGAGAAAAATTGTTATTAAAATACAAATCGATTCATACTTTCGATAGTCGATACTCGTAAGCAACAATATTATCGATAGTTTATGCAATTATCATAAGCTCAGCCAAATCTGAGTGTTGTGAAACTAATCATTTTTTCGATAGTCAATATCGATAGAGGAAAATTTAAATACAAATCGATTGATTAGTTCGACAGCAACGCGTAAGCAACGATATTATCGATAGTTTTAATACTTAATATAAGTTCATCAAAAACTTATTTTCGCGAAACTTTTCATCGCTTGATAGTTTCGATAGCTGATATCGATAAAGAAAGACAAATCGATTGATTAAATTGACATCAAAATTGTAGTGCTGTCAAACTTTTCATAATTTTGATAGTCGATAGGCTTTATCGATAGGTATAGGTGCAGTCCAGTGTTAAGCAGAAGCGTATCGACAATTCTTTAATAAAATTCATTTCACTGAAGCTTTAAGTTGTTTTCTTTGACTTACGAAGGGTTATTTCGAATAGCTGAAACTCGTTACTTCGAGTCTAAAACGCTCTCTTCCTTCTCTAGATTCCCTGGTGTCTCCCACTTCTGCGTTATTTATAAAGTCGTAGCTCTTATCCTTTTTCCGGATTATCTAAATAGTTGGGAACGTTTTGCAGCAATTTTCTCAACTGGGAGAACATGTGCATATTCTTCTGGCCCACGGTTCATCGGTGGTCACTCGACGCGAAGCAGCGGAGTTCTGCGGTTCGTTGTGCCATCTATGGCCACTTCGGGCTGCCATTCTGTACGTGGACTTTGACTTGACCAGTTGCCAGTTGCCAATTATGGTCATGTGGCATATTCACGTAAGAAGCGCTACGTAACTGCTTGCCACAAAAGGGGCAAAACACGTTTCAATGCGCGATGGCAAAATAATTTCGACAAGCGCCGCGAATATGTAGCAAATAGTTGTGCGTCCCCAGCAACACAAACAATAACAACAACAGCAACAACAACAACAAGCTTCGTTTGTCTGGCAGCCAATGTGTCTGACAGTCGCGTCTGTCCCGTCCGTGCCGCCGACCAAAACCATCTAAGCAAACAAACAGTTTCAATGTTGACGCTGGGAACGAGCGATGGGCGCCGCTTCCGTGTTTTTCGCTGCGTTTTTGCCGGGTTCTACTACACTTCTTTTTCTTCACTTTTTTTTCTCGCCCTTTTCATAAATGTACATATGTATATAGAGTATATGCAGGTTTATATGTACAGGTATATGTATGCTTGTGTAAATATGTATGCTCCTTTTTTTCATTAACAAACAGGAGCGTGCAGTAACTCCCCCTCCCAACGACCAGGAAGTACGCCACAATGCACACACATCCCGGAGCGAAGTCGAGGCAGCAGCGTCGCGGGGTAAATGAAAAAGTCGAGAAGCCTCGGAGGCAACCGTGGCCAACCATTTGAGGTTAGGTGAGCTTTAAAAAAAAATGAGGAAGAACCAAATACAAAACACACACACACACACACACCCACCTACACTGAAGACACGCATTAAAGCTGGAGGCGGCAGTTGCCACAACCAGTGGCAACATCAATCGACATTTGGTTGACCTACGCGCTTCTTATGCCCTATCAAAGGGTATTATAATTTAATTATAAAGTCTGCAGCAGCCAGATGACATGATTATATGGACAAGCTGATCTGTTCATCTGTCGCTTTCTATGATATCCCATTTGTTGATTAAGAGAGTTTCATAAATAATTACCATTGTTATGCATCGAAGGAGACGTCTCCATTAAGCATATATATTCCTGATCAGCAACAACATCTGCTGTTGCTTAGGCCTATCGATATAGATTCAGATATAAATGTATATGTTCCTCTTTGTGCTTCTATGCAAACTAGTCTTTCACTTTTATCCTCACAAAATGTTGCATAGCTGCGTTTACTTAACCGGAACGAGGCACTATATCATATAGATCGCTAGATCTTGTATGATAAACTTCTTTTGTTTTTCAAAATATCTTGACCAGAGTTTGTCATTTAAGAGTTTCATCATGCTTTTTAATTACGAGTATATTCTTGTGCATATCGGATTACCATATTATATAGCCCCATAGGAAGACTCAGCTTGCCTGACCAAACCTCACAATGAGGAGCCTGAGCAAGTGTATTTTCTCTTCGGCATGCCAAAGTTTTAATAGAAAGAGAAGCAGAAGAGTTTATGCATCTGTATTTCTCCAGTTCCTCACTTGAGTTCATTATTTTGCTGCTGTGCACATAACTAAATGCATTTCACTTTGGGCCGTTGATGTTGTGTTGTTTATGCGCCTTTTGACTGTGCAATTTGTGAATATCTTTGGCCAGCTACGTGTACACGAGTTTCTTTTGAAGTTAGATGATCACACAAACACACACACACAGCCAGAGACAGAGGCAGAGGCAAAGACAGAGGCTGTGACACATGTTTGTTTGGTAGAATAAAAGTTTCTTAATACTTGCCGCCAAACATCCGCCCTGTCCTTTTGATATGCTGATACACAAATCTATATATATATATATACATATATGTATATGTTTATAAATGTATATAGTTGGTCTGCTATCTCTTTACGAGCCGATGTTTTATGTGCTTCTTCTGCTTCTGGTCGCATTTTGTGTGTCAAACATGTGTGATATGCCCCAGTCCCAGTCCCAGTCTCAGTCCCAGTCTCAGTCCCAGTCTCAGTCCCAGCCGCCAACCCTAGCACCCAGTCCCATTCCTTTAGTCAACTATCTCGTCTGTGTGCACTCTTAATTATGAACCAAGCTGTTTTTTTTGAGCGCCGTAATCTGATTTATATGCGCCTCTTGGCATTTATGTTATGTCTCTTGTAATTACTCGTATTTTCATTGGACTCGGGCCCCTGACAACGCGCATGGTGTGAAATATATGCATGCCGGCCGCGCTGTCTGGGCCCAATATGAATGCACCATTTATGTAAGTGGGTTGGGTTAAAGATCAGCCCTGCGATCGCCTCGGGTCTGGGCAGGAGGTGAAGTCATTTGGTCACACAAATGGAGAGCTAGCTTAAGCTTAACTATTGAAAAAGTTGAAATGCCAGTCAGATGGTTGCTGTCAGAATTTAACCAACACTTTAACATGTTGTCAAACTCAATTTGAGCGGCAGGCAGAGTAGTGCGTGCCTTAATTAAAATCAATTACTTAATTTAGGCTCTTTAAGCATGTGAACTACAAACGACAAATTGAGTCCACAATATGCAAAGCACAATGCGTATATTTATGTTAAATATGGCTCATTACCAGGGCTGCAAAACCAACAAAAACCAACAAAATGTCGCTGGTTCTATTCACAGTTCGAACCAACTGCCTGCCTCAAGTTTCGCTTCGTGAACCAAACTTTGCACAAACTTGCGCCCAGATTCGGTTCGGTTTCAGTTTGTGTTCGTAGCAAAAGGTATTTCGGGCTCAATTCGCTTCGATTCGAACCTCGGTTTTGCAGACCTTATCCAGCTGTTGCCACAAAAGACAATACACAGTGCACAAACCGTGTTGTGCACTGTAAAGTTAAATGCATTCGAAAACAATGCGTAAAGCACAATACACACGTTAACCACTAACATGCATGCTTAATAATAACAGGGTTAATGATTCTCGCTATTTGGTTTCTTGGCACCACCCACCATCAATCGCATATGCATCACGCACAATGCAAATGAGTCATCCGGACCTGCCAGTCCGTCCAGTTGTTGGCTGCTTCGGGTGTAACTCAATTAAAGAGCAACAATATGGTATCATTGGATTGGCAAACTGGTAAACTGATACGAATTCTGTTTTGCGCGTCAAGCCATGGAAATGCAAAATACAAATACAGATGGTAATGGCTCGGGGTGTACGTTGATATGCTGTATGGGCTGGGCAACGATTACGAGCGACTCATATGCACGTAAACAAGAACTACAAAAAGGAGAAGCAGCAAAGAAAATAACAACAATTTCAACTTTAATTTACTCACTGACTCTCTGACTGACTGGCTAAATAACTGACTGACTGACTGACTGACTGACTGTGTAAGCGAATGATTATTGTATGCAGCGTGCTTCTTAACGAGCGAGAATAACAACAACTTAAATTTCAATTCACTAGTTGGCTGATTGATTGACTGAGCGACTGACTGAATGACTGACTGACTGAATGACTGACTGAATGACTGACTGAGTGACCGACTGACGGTGTAAGCGATTGATAAATGTATGGCATGTTTAATAACAAGCGAGAATAGCAACAAATTAAGCTTCAGGTTACTGACTGTCTGACTGACTGACTGACTGACTGAATGACTGACTGACTGTAAGCGACTGATAAATGTGTGCAGCGTGCTTCTTAAAGAGCGAGAATAACAACAACAAAAACTTTAATTCACTAGTTGGCTGATTGAATGACTGAGTGACTGATTGACTGAGTGACGGCGTAAGCGATTAATAACGTATGCAGCGTGTTTAATAACAAGAGAAAATAGCAACAACTTAAGCTTTAACTCACTGACTGACAGACAGACTGATTGACTGACTGACTGACTGATTGATTGAGTGATTGACTGCGTAAGCGACCGACAACTGTGTGCAGCTTGTCTTTTACAGAGCGAAAATAACAACTTAAGCTTTAATTCACTGATTGACTGATTGATTGACTGAGTGACTGACTGGCTGATTGATCGACTAACTAAGTGACTGACTGACTGATTGACTGTCTAAGCGACTATTAAATAGGTTCAATATGTTTATAGCGAATGTTTATAAAGAATAATAACCTAACCATTAATTCAATGACTGACTTGTAACCGACTGACTGATTGATTGACTGATAGACTCACTGATTGACTGACTGACCGTGTAGGCGACTGATAAATAGAGGCAGCATGTTTATAACGAGCGAAAACAAAAACTTAAACTTTAATTCACTGATTGACTGTGGGAGTGGCTGAATATGTAAGCGACTGATAAATGTGTGCAGCATGTTTTATAACAAGCGAATATTTTTTTTTTTTTAGGCGCGCATTAAATGAGCCGAGACATTTTTAATTGATGCTCAATTAAGCAACAGCCAAAGAGCAGGCAACAGCAACGACAACTTTGTTGGCGGTTGCTCTTATTTTGCTTCGCTTCTTTAACAGCAAAATTTAATGCCAACCTACAAAAAAAAAAAAAAAATTTGCTTTAAGAAAATTACAAAAGCAATGTGCATTTTGCGTGTGCGACCGCAGCGAAGCCCACCGACTGACGTTCGGGGCGTGGCCGGGTATAGATAGACTGTAAAATAATCAGACAAAAAGCTACTGAAAAAATGAATTAGAATTGAGGAGTGCTGAAAAATTAAACAATATAAAAATATATAGAAAATAAGCTAAATATGATGAAAATTAAGAAATAAATTGTATAATTGTTATATATAAAAATATTAATTAATAAAAACTTAAAAAATATATATATAAGCAGGAAGGTATTTTAAAGATTAAGAATATGTTAAGACTCTTATTATGATTATTATTATTCCAGCTTAGAAGAGGCTCAGAAAGTGAACATGGAGGACAATCCATAGGGTATATATAATTTGTAAATTCCATCGAAATACTTTATTTACTTTTTTGTTTATATTTGACTTTGATTTCTTTTCACAACTCAATTATTTTATGATCTCCATTTGTCAGCGCGTTCCGCGAATTCTATACAAAACAATTTGAAGCTTTCAAATGAAGGGTCAATTTGAACATAGTTCAAAGCAATTTCGATCAAATGCCGATAGCGAAAAGGAATTCATTTCAAATGTACAACTTTTTCTTTTTTTAAACCTGTATACAAAAATAAAGCCTTTGCAGCATCTTGATATGCATTTCGCTTTTTAGCGAGTGTATAAAAAATGAGCGGGAAACAAAACAAAACGAAATGTTGTTCCTGTGATTGTGACAAAAGGTCATTGAGATGGTCGCGAGGAGAGCAAGAAAACGAGAGAACTTTGAGCAAGCAAACAAAAAACAAGTCGCAGTGAGTGAGTGTTAGTGTGTGTGTGTGTGTGTGCGCTGTAAAAGGCAACCGTTATGCGAAGCAAATATTTGCGCAATGGCGCAAAAACACAAATGCACATAAAATGCGTTAGGCAAGAGGCAACTCGAGGAAAATTAACTTTGGCGAAATGGAAATGGAACAAAAAAAAAATAAAAAATTAAAAATTATAATTAAACGCAATCAAATTTTGAATAAATACTAAAAAGATACAACAACAAGAAGTAAACTAGTAAGCAGTAAACCGACTGGCAGATACCCTACACCCAAGCCACACAATATGGGAAATGTATACCAGAACTAGTTTATAATATTTAAAGGACTTAAATATGGTATCCAAAGTCATATCCCTTACATATCTTTCTTAAGATTTAATTTTTAAGGTAACAGAAAGAGATATCCAAGAAATAAGTGCAGGATTTTAAACATGTGTATACTAGAAGAGAACCCACATATGAATTATGGGGTCAATAGCTCTTAAAGTAATCATCGATATTTATCGAAAAACTAACGGTTAACAATTGTCTTCTTTTTGTGTAAGATACACGAGAATGTAAAATATTCCATATTGTGGAAATAGTTGCAATTGCATAAAAAAAACTTATTTTTAAAATCGATATTTTTCGACATTAGCAAAACAAGAAAGCCCTATAGGCTTCTTTCTATTTTAATTTGACATCTGCACAAAACCATCATGCCGCCTTTCACACATTCCTAATGTGTACAGGGTATAAGAGACATAAATTGAAATTAAATATAAGGCAAGTTGACGAGAAGATTGCGAACACCCTGGGCAAATAAAACAACAACAAAAAAATAAAACAAACAAACAATTATAATAAACGACCCAAGGCGCACATTTAGTTAGCACACACACACTTTCTTGGCAAATAGGCGTGGCAGAAATGGGAAATGGACTGTAAGTGTATTTCAGAAGCAGGTGCTCGGCGCCGAGGGTTCTATTCCAACAAACTCAAAAGAGCCCGAAGTAATTAAAGACAAATCTAAACTTAACTAACTGCAGTTTCCGTTACAGCTAGGAAAAAACTTGAAAACTCTAGACGAGACTAAAGAATTCAGCGCGAGTGTCCAAAAGTGCGGCATATCCTGTAGAGAACTTTTGCATAAACAAAGGTCTCTGAAACTAAGAAGTACAGATGCAGGACTTGTAATGTAAAAAGGGCGAACTATCAAATACCCTACTCAGCAGAAAGACACGAGAAGAAATTGCGATAATTTGCAGTCAACATGTTAAACATCATTTGAAACACAAATGCCAGATATTGAGGTTAGGTTTGAATGTGAGGTTAGGTATGATTTTTAAGTTGGGTTTAATTAGGTTAGATTTGATTTTGAGTTTAGGTCTATTTTGGGATCACGTTTGATTTAGAGGTAAGGTTTGATTTTGAAGCTAGGTTTGATTTTAAGATTAGGTTTTAAGACTAAGACTAAGACTGAGAAGATTCGGCTGAGCTCTTTCTTCTTGAAAAAAATCATTTAAAAAACGTGACTTCTTGAAAATATAAAAGAAAAATCACGACGAATTTTTGGAATACAAAAACGAACTTTTTATAGAAAATCTCTACCCTTAAGAATTGCAAAATTTGACTGAAAACTTCTTAAAATATCTTAATAAAATCATGGCGAATTTTTGGGTAACAAAATCAAACTATTTATAGAAGAATTTTACTTATAAGTATTACAAAATTTGACTCGAAACTTCTTGCAGATATTATAAAGAAATCACCTCGCACTCCGTGCAACTGAGAAAGTGCACAATTAACAAAATGCAATTAAAATTAAAATATGCCTCAATAAAAAAAAAAATATATATATATAAAAGAAAATACCTTTTAACTGCCTGTTAAATGCTTATGTAACTCCGTAATTTTCACCTGCTCAGAGTCAAGTTAACCACCAAAACCGCCCCCAACTCAGGCACTCGTAAATCGTTAGTTACATTTCATTAACAGTCGACGTTTCGCTGCATGCCACAGTAGAGTGGGAGGAGGGGAGGGGCATAGATGTGTAGAGGCAACATAAAGCAATTTTCAATTGAGTTAAATAGGCAAATATTTACAATTGCGCTTATCAGAGATGTACGCCTGGCTGCCGTTCAATTAACAGAGAAAACCGAAAAAAAAATATATATAAATAAACATTAAGTAATATTTATATGGGAAAAGAAATGAACCAACCGCTTTTGGTTGTGACCAATAGAAAGCGAAACAAAAATTGCCGCATTCAAAAAAAGTGCAAAAAAACAAATAAGTAGAAAAGAAAAAAGAGAGCCCACTTCAATACCTGAGAAGCTGCCGAAAGCTTTCACACAACAAAATCAACGTTGATAATGATGATGATGACAATGTTGTTGATGATGACCTGACACGCCCACATGCAGGGGGGGGGGGGGGGCTGCTTAAGTGCACAAGACAGACAATGGCAGAGGCCACCTTTTGACCAACCGAAAAATTGAGTAAAAACGATATCAGTGCACAGCAAGCGAGTAAAATCGAGCGGCATTGACAAAAGTCCAAACACAATTGAAGGCGGGTCACATAATAATTAATATACCAGCAGAATGTTGACTGTGCCCCAGACATGGACCAAAGGCAGCCAAGCAGCGCTGCCAAATTGTCGTCCGGTTTGGTTTCGTTCTGTTCGGTTCAGTTTGCTTCGGTTTGGTTTGGTTCCCTTGCGGCAGCTGCCACAAATTCCCACAGTGCCACAACCAGTGGGGCGTTGCAGAATGAGGCGGCTTCATTCTAGGCAGGTAATTATTGGCATACGCATACACCCACACACACACACACACACACACACACACACACACACACACACACACACGCGCGCAAATTGTGTTGTATGTTTAAAAATTTCCTTATTGCCGACTTTCTAAAACAAAAGAAAAGACTGCCAACCAGGCATATAAAAGTTGGTGAGACTACAGTGCGTTTGAGCAGTTAATGGACCTTTAACAAGGGAAATTTCACATAACAAGTTTCTATTATATTTATTAGATATTTATATGAAATCTATCGCCACTTGAAGACAATCAAATCACTTCGTTAGTTTGCCCGACTTTCCACATTTGTCAATGTAGATTTCGGTATGCACCTAGATTCGTCACATTAGAAATTAAATAAATTATATTCACATATATTTATTAATTTTTTAATTTGAATCCAGTCTAAGGTTCGGTTCATGTTACTTAATATATTGAAAATTATTCTTGTTATGTTTTAATATTTTTATTTCTTTCTCAGCTATAAAAATTAAGTTGTGAAAAGATTTTGCCAAAGTTTAGCATCGAATTTGGAACACTGTCCAAATTAAACATTTTTTAATAATAACAAAATTTTACCAAATTGTTTTCCCATTTTCCACTCAAAAAATACCTCAAAGAGACTGATACGATCGAAATTGAAACATAGTTGACTTTTCGTATTTATTTATCTTGGGTATATTTTATTTAATTTAATTATTTAATAAAACGCAATAATATATATATTAAATAATATCTCATTAAGCATAATGAGATCAGAATATATAGAAAAAACGTAATGGATAGTTTGTAAATCGCCCACTAGATGGCGACACATCAAACATGCATCCATTTAATTGTGTTGCCCCCGTAACAATTCAAAGTTCAAGCAATTGCCCGGCTGGTAACTTGAAAGGTAACTGTGAACACACGCACACACACGCACAAGCACGTGCACACACAATGCACAAGAAATGCAGTGAATGGCAGTATGCAAACTTTTAGCATTGACTGTGTCAGAGTGCCAGACGCAAAGTCTTTGGCCAAAGCGGACAAAAGTCAGAAGAATGCCACTGTTGTTGCTGTGTGTGTGTGTGAGTGAGTGTTGGGAGAGTGTGCGTGTGTGTTTGTGTGTGTGTGTGGGGGGGGGGGGGGGGGGGGGGGAGTGTGTGTCATGCTTGCAATTTATGTCAAATTAATTAAGATGTGCAGACAGACAAACGACAAAACTTGAATACAATACACAGAAAACAGCACAACGGAATACAACTTTTTATAGTTTGTTGGGGTTTCGGTGGGGGAGTGGCAGTGGGAGAGGAAGGAAGAAGTTAAGAAACAACGGGAACGCGGGCACTTAAACTTCGATTTAGCAGTTAACTGTGAGTCTGCATGTGTGTGTGTGTCTGCATGTGTGTCTGCATGTGTGTGCTACATGTGTTTCTGCATGTGTGTGCTACATGTGTTTCTGCATGTGTGTCTGCATGTGTTTCTGCATGTGTGACTGCATGTGTGACTGCATGTGTGAGTGTGTGGAACAAAACATGAAAAGCATTTGTCATATGGAGCTGCTGTTCTACTTGTTGTTGTTATTGTTGTTGTAACGGTGCGTAAACAAAATGTCACAAACGAGTTGAACAACATAATAATTATACCACACACACACACACTTACAATTCATACACATACATACGCATGCATACGATCACATACTTAGCTAAATAATTATGTAAGTGCAGTCAACATAAAAAAAAAAACTGCAGGCCGAAGATGAAATACCCTTAACTATCGACCATATGATATAGTAAACCAATTTGATAAGAATTTCTAGATATGTTAAGAGCACAATAATGCTCTTAATAGCTGAGTACAAAAACTAATTTTTCGACCAATTTTTTCAATATATTTTATAAATTAATAAACTAAAATATTATATATTATTAACTTTTAATCGAAAAAAAAGTTATTGAAACCCAAAATTTGAGCAATTGTTCCTATATGATATAGTGTTCGGATCCGCCCGATTTCAACATTTCTTGCCTGCAAAAGGTGCAAATGGCTGTATGGACTCGGCTTCAGAAACTATAGCCGGAAATCTCTCCATCTATTTGTTACACACAGAATGACAAAAGTACAATACCCTCTGCAAGGGTATGAACAAATCACAAACAAAAGATTAAAGCCTCGTGTAACGAAAGTTTATAATAAGCGTGGACGACAGCGATGGGTTGGGGCGCCGCAAAGTTGCGTCTCCAAAATTCAGGCAAAATCTCAGCCAGTCAAACAATGAAAATAACAAGCAGAAGAAGAAGAAGAGGAGGGGGAGGAAGAAGAAGAGGAACATTGACATAAGTCGCACACATGCAGCAGTGCAACGAGGCATGGAACGAAACAAAAACCGAAACAAACCAAAAAAAAAATGTGAAAGATTAAGAAATGTGGAACATGCCGAAGCAGTGCTGCGGCTCAAGGGTTGCCCACGTGCATTCCTCACAAATGCCAAGCGTTCCGGCGGCAAACTACAAATATCTCAACAATGATAGGGTCGCCAACAGCACAGATTGCGTTAACGGGTTGGCGGAGAGGTGGGGAGTCAAAGAGAGGGAGAGCCAGGATCTGAGAGATAAATAGCCACTGTGGGTGCTTGTCAGGCTGTGGAACAAGCCCAAAATGCAGTGTGTCATAGCTGTCAGCTTGGGTCAGTTAATCGGAAACTGGGAAATGCCAGCATAAGAGAGTGCGGAGGCTAAGGAACAAAAACAGTTGAATTGTCAGCTGTCCGAAGCACACGAAAAGGCACACACAAGCTACACATACACTCTACTATACAACCCATCAAGGATCAGCCAAGCACCCCTAAAGGAATGCTCGAAAGCTAGTAGAGGCCCAGGAAGAGCGAGAGAGAAAGATGGTTAGAGTGAAACAGACAGAAATATTGACAAAGAGAAAGAGAACTTTGCAGGAAGGGCGTATGATAGTTACAGAAAACATAGAGATAACTAGAGAGAGATTGGGGAGAGAAATACAGATAGATAGATAGAGAGAGAGAGAGAGAGAGAGAGAGAGAGAGAGAGAGAGAGAGAGAGAGAGAGAGAGAAGAGAGAGAGAGAGAGAGAGAGAGAGAGAAAGAAAGAGTGAGATAGCCAGAGAGAAGGACAGAGAGAGATATCTTGGAGAGACAAAGTTTGGTAGAGATGCAGAGTTAGGTAAAAGGAGAGAGACAAAGTAAGCTAGAAAGAAATAGAGAGAGAGACAGAGAGAGAGAAAGAGAGTGAGAGAGAGGGTGTGTGAGAGAGAGGGGGTGTGTGAGAGTGAAATAACATTAACTAGACAGAAAGAGAGAGAGAGAGAGAGAGAGAGAGAGAGAGAGAGATTGATTGAGATTGATCTAGAAAGAAACAAAGGGACATAGAGATAAGGAGCGAAAGAGAGTAAAAGGGCATGAGAGAGGCAAAGAAAAAAGATTATGTGAAATAGCGAAGTAGAGAGAGCTAGCTATAAAGAAAAGGAAACAGCTATATAGAAAGAAGGAGAAAAAGCTGAGAGAGCAAGTTTTGGCTGAAGACAACAGTCTACGTTCCACAGGTTCAAATACACAGCGTTTCATAGCAGTCGGGCTGAGTCCGGCAAACAGCAGATTAGACAGTAATTAAACGAGAGAGGCAGATTAAGAGAGAAACAGAGCCAGGGATTTAGGCAGCCAGTGTTGTCAAGTGTCTTAAACAAGCAGTGCCATAAAGGCCGCACATTAACCACACTAAACACAAACACACACATAGACAACCAAAGACTGACTTTTCACTATTTTCAAGCTGTAACATTAAATATCAAAAATTGGCAAAAACCAAAATTTATGATGTGGCATTAATGAATGCGACAAGTGTAATTGAATTTCAATTTGCCATCGCCATAAACATTATATTTCTACACGTACTTATATATGTATATATATATATATATATACAAGGATATAATAATAAATATGTATTTAAATATATGTACATTGATTATGTCTATTGTTTTACATTTGGCGTTTTGCATAATGCTTTCTGACATATGCACCAAGTAAATGGAAGCCGAGCTGCAATTAATTTTCGTCACATGCCACATACTACATATAGTGTGTGCATAAATTGACAATGGTGAAAATTATGAAAAGTCCATTGCTTTTGATTCTAATCAAATTAAATTGAATTTTATGCAAAAAAAAAAAAACAAAACTCTGAACAACTCAATTACGAACTTGCCGTCGCATTTGTTTACAATAATTATTATTGGCGAAAATATGACGTTGTGCCATATGCGTAAGCCTTTTTTCCGAGTATTTCCGTTCGTTCGCAAAGAACTTGTTTTGCATGCGCCACATTTTCATATCAAAAACCGGGCGACAAATGGAAATAACCAAGAGGCTGGAGCACTTGCTGTGAACACACTTGCGACAAACCAATAAGATTAGCTGTGCGAATCAATTGTAAATACAATTTACTTTTAGGCGATATAAGCTTTTTTTCAAGAAATTTCATTTTAATTCATTTTAAATAAAATTTAGGATTATCGAAAAGCAGCATACATTTAACTAGCTGCCAGAATTCTAGAGAGAATTGAATTTAAAAGATTGGAATTTTGAAAATTATTACCAAAATTATTAAAATTTAACAAGTAACAAACAGAATTTAGATATAATTTAAAAAAGCATGCATAACTATCAATAGTTTCCACGATTGTTATTGTGTTTTTCAGCACTAACTAAAACAATATATAAACCGTTAACAAACACTGGCCCTTAACACAATTGGCCAATGACCTTGCTGAGATATCTAAGCATGGCATCAATGCAGACCCAAGCACCACGCAAAGTCTAAATCAAAATTAATCAAATGACATTCGATATGTTTAAGACAAAATAATTGAATGATCAAATGTGTTAAATATGCACAAATATCGATAGTTACGACGATCGCAATATGGATCGTTTTGCAGCACTAACAAAACCCAATAAAAACCGTTAACAAACACTGGCCACTAATGTAATTGGCCCGTGCCCTTATTGAGATATCTAAGCATGGCATCAATGCAGACCCAAGCAGCACGCAACGTCTAAATCAAATATAATCGAATGCCATTCGATATGTTTATGACAAAATACTTGAATGATCATAATGCCTTTAATAAATATGAAACTAATGTGATTAATATGCCAGCTATGGACAGTCGGGTGTCGCTTTGCATAATAAGATGCGCATTTAGCTGGAAAATGGGCAGAGAACGAACCCGTTGACAACCGTCTAGCAAATCATTAATAATTCCAAAACCAATCGAATTGGTTTTTTGTTTTTTGTTTTCTGATTTTTTTTTTTTTTTGGATTTTTTTGTCCTCTCTGCTGTTCGTTTACATTTCCGTTTCTTGTTTACGGCCAACGGAGCGAAAGCAAAAAGCTGGCTTAAAGCAACGACGCTTGCACTTGGCAACAGTCGAGCCAATGAGTCAGTGAGTCGAGTCGAGTCAGTTGAGGTGGAGGCCAGAGATCAATATGCATGATTCATGCCAATGGCATGGCCCAACATTGAGAGGGCCCAAAAGCAAATGGCCGCTCGTTCTGGCCCACATTATGGCTAACAACATCAACGACAACGACAACGACAACGACAAAAGCGCAACAGCGACAATGGCACAGAGACACCTTTCATTAACTAATCGCCGGGCAACATCCATCATCGATACCACATTGGACACCTGACTGCCAATTGGTCGTGGGGGGGAGGGGGAGGGTGTGTGATAACCGGTATGAGAAGTCGTTGATGGGGCTAGGCCAACGCGCACAGCCTTTGATAGCCGATAAACGATAAGCAGCAGCAAAAGCAATGCTCAACACTGGCTCGCACATGACGCTCATTAGCTTCTCCCCAAAAAAATAAAAATATATATATACACATACATATATGCTATCAATATACCCTATATAATGTGTGCATCTATGTATGTATGTATACGAAATACTTTAATAACTTTTGTGCTTAAAGTCCGACAACTATGAAATTTACAGAGCATAAAGCTGGGCATCAAATAGATGAAGGTACCAAAAATCAGCACGTTTAATGGAAAGCTAAAGTATTTATCAAAAGTACAAAAATAATATGTTCCCAATATCTTGAACAACTCCTGCTTTTATCGATGTATATCAGCTTGAATTTGTTTTAACCCTCCCAACTGCGGGCTTAGCATTAAAAACTTAGAGTTTTATGGATTGCCTCTTGTTGATGTGCTTTAAATCTCAAGATTTTCCTGCTGTACTTGGCTCTTTGTGCTGATCAAGAATATATCTATATAATTTATGGCCTCGTCCCAACTACTCTGAGCACTTTTTATAACCCGCTCACACCTAGGGTATACGAAAAAAAAAAAGGCACTGCTCCCCCACATGCAAAGAGTTCTAAGTCGCTGGCCCAGCGATAAGCTGCAATTGTTTTTGTTATTTTTGTCTGTTTGGGCCATTATGATTATGCATGTGCCTGGGCTATTATTATGGCTCCGCGCGAGTGTGTGTGTATGTGTGTTTGTGTGTGCTTTGGCTGCCAAACAGGTTGCCATTGGCGGCCTTTGGGCGCGTATTTGACACAGAGTGGAGCCCAACGCTGGCGCTGGCCAACTGATAAAGCAACCGCCGACTACTAATCGCAATAATAATAAACCAGAGACAACAAACCCTGAGTACCAAAGCAACAAACGACATACCACAATCTACAACAACAACAGCAATTGTTAGCAATCGCGATTTTTTGTTTATACCCTGGCAGAGGTAATTCGAATGTGTAACACAGAGGGAAAGGCCTTAGGTATAAATATGAGGTATATAAATTTGCTTATAGAAGCAAAATCCGATTTATATTGGACTTCTAAATCGTCTAGCCAAAGAGAAACAATTGATTTAGCAAGATATCCCAACTTAGCTTTCCTCTTCTGCTTCATCACTTGGCTCTATAAACAATAAGAAATAAAGTATTAGTATATGAAACTCTTGTAAGGGTATTTAATGTTCGGCGTGCCTCAGATGGTCGTTCATTCTTGTTTGTCTGCTTGTTTGCTAAGAGCTTAACAAAAAAGTGGAACACATCGCTTGATTGGGGGTCGGAGAATGAATGTGAGTGCATTTTGTTTATTGTATAAAACTTTAAAAGTGTTTTCCACATTTGTTATCAACTTTTAACACAATTTTATGAATTTCGATTTCTGCAGTCATATATATAGCAAAGCCGGAACTTAAGAATCTAAAAAATATTATGTTCATAGAAAAATGTTGAGTAAAAGAAAAATATTAAGAAACCAAATGTGAATATATTTTTGGTTTTCTTGATCAAAGTCTTGGCCTTGGCTAAGCAGAATTAAATTATTTAACTAATTAATTGCATAATTTATATATATTTGTAATGTTTATATTTTTATTTATTATTTATATTTATATTTAATTGTATATAAATAACATTTATATTAAATATATATATATAAATATCATTTATATTTATATTTAATAATAATATTTATATATTATATTTATATTTATATATATATATTTTGTTTATTTATTTATAATTAAGTTAGTATACTAACAAATTGCAGCAAGGGGCAACAGCTTGATGCAACAAGATTAAAACAATGCCAAAAATATCTATTAAATTGCTTTGGAAAACGGATTTCTAGTACAACTAACTGTTGACCTGGGGCCAAGTGTGGCTCGAAAGTGTGCGCATGTTTTCTCCAGTGGCAAATCGCGACACACAGAGAGAGAGAGAGAGAGAGAGAGAGAGAGAGAGAGAGAGATAGAGAGAGAGGGCCCATTGCTATGGCACACTCAATAATTTTTTAGTTTTTGAATGCCTCGCTTTTCGTAGTATTTTTTTTAAATTCTTGTTTTTTTTTTTTACTCGGGCCGCATTTCAATTAGCATTGTGCCACTTGCAACAAAAAAAAAAAAACAAAAAAAAAACAAAAAAAAATAGAAAAAACAGCAACAAAAAATAGAGGGAAAAAAAAAACAATTAAATGGAAACTCACGAATAAAAATGCAATCAACTCAATTTTTATAGACAATAGCAAAAGTTGTTGCTGCCGCTGCGTGGCCTGCGCTGCATTTTGAGCACTCATAAATATATACATATAAATATTTTTACAATATTTGTTTCTGTTGCTGCGCTTAAGCATGGCTCGTTGCTAGTATTTAGCATTTATTAAGCAGCTAATGAGCTTACAACACATTCCACCGAGGCACGTACAGCAACAGCAGCAACAACAACAAATTGCAACTTGGCCACTTTTGTTTGGATTTGTCTATAAAGCCAAATACAAATAAATATATATGTATGTATATACATAAAACCACTACGAGAGGCTATAAGCGGCTGTTATTCAACTACGCTTGCAGACAATTGCAGAATTGTTTAGCTCGTTTGAGTTTTGGTCAAGAAAACTTTAAAATCTAAATCAATTTCCATGCCAAACTAGTAAAAGGTTCACTAGTCGGGAGTGCACGACTAGGGGATACCCCGAACCTTCTTGGTGGCGGTAGCTAAATCAAATGAAAGATACTTGATCTGAATATACTTTTCCAGAAGCATGTCAAGTTTGGTGAGTCTAGGTCTTAAAACCTAAGAGATTTGCTTAAAAAGCAGCATTTCGATATCGATTTTTATCGATTACTTGCAAACCGGGCAAGTTATCGATTATCGGAAACTAACTTGTACTGCGCGGTCACTAGGAGGAGCTATATGCCAAATTTCAAGTCTCTAGTTCCTATAGGCTCTGAGATTCTTGCGTTCATACATACGGACGGACGGGCAGACCGATGGAAATGTCCAGATCGACTCGGCTATTGATGCTGTTCAAGAATATATGTATGCTTTATAAGATCGGAGGTGCATACCTGCTGCCTGTTACATACATTTGCACAAATGTAGGGTATAATACCCTTTTAACCCATTTTCAATGGGTGCAGAATATAAAAAAACCTCATTGCACGATGTATCCAATATATGTATGTAGCTCTATGATATATTAGTCCGATGTGGATAAGATTAAGCTGATATGTGAGTAACATGTAAAGGGTAAAATTTGCTCAAAAGAACTTAGTTTTGAATCCTTAATTCCCATGACAATTATATTATGATATGGTGGTCCAATCCGATCCAACATATATACTGCCTGACCCATATAAACTTTCCTGACATAAGCTTTAAAGTGAGAGGCTCGACCCACCTGTTGCTGCTGATCAATAATATATATACCTTACAGGGTATATACATATATGTACACACTATCTATGCGATTCACATTTCGTATATATATGTATATATAGAGTAAAATACATGATAACAAGCAATTGTTTACTGACTTTTAAGCGAACTCACTAAACCAATATACCCATTTGCACTTTGTGAACAGAGTATATAAAGATTAAGAGAATACAAATTTGTTGTTAAACATTTGTTTGTACATTCACAATACGAAAAAGATTTATGTGCTGCGCTTTTGCCGCTGCTGTGGCAAGAGTTTTGTTTCTGTTGCAATTAATATTCGAAAGACGGACTCACAACTCGACACGGACGGCGCTGCCGTCGTCGCTGCTGCTGCTGCTGCATGGGCAAGCAAACTGGTTAACTGAGTGACGGACTGATTGACGGGCTGACTGACTAAGTGACTGACTAGCTGACTGACTGACTGACTGACTGACTGACTGACTGACTGGCTACAAGCCGCTGGCCAACGGCCACTGGCAGCGATCAAGGCCAAACAAGAATGCAGCAAACGCCGCCGCGGCATGCCACACTCGCACTGGCTGGTCACACTGCGTACCCCAACTTTGTCTTTCATGCACTGAACTGCCCAACGATTGTTCCTATGGCAGCTATATAATATAGAAGTGCAATAGTGAAACTAGTAAAAGTAAAGTTTGATTGAGATATTTTGATGAACAAGCCGGTGGTTTGTACAAGAATTCCATTTGAGACCGATCATACCTATGTCAGCTATATAATATAGTGATTCGATTCGGCCAATTTCGACATATGTATGTGCTGCCTGCAACGATGAAAGCTCTAAGACTGAAAGGCCAGTCAGTTTATATAGAAGCAGACAAAACAAACAGGCAGACAGATGGATTTAGTCAGCTTTAGATTCTGATCGAGAATATATATATATATATATATATACATATATACTTAAGGGGGGTTTAGAAGCATAATTGTTAAGCCTTCTTTTACCTATATTCAAATGTTACAGGGTATAAAGCAAGGCATATAAATGCTGTGTGCACGTGTGTGTGTGTGTGTATGATATATATATGTGTGTGTGTGTGCTGTGCGTGTGTGTACATTGTGTGCTTCGTATTCCAGGTGCAAATTGACGCAGTCAGAGTCCAAGCCCTAACTGCCATGTCGGCACGTGTGCGTGTGTGTTTGGGTGTGTGTGCGTGTGTGTTGGTGCAGCGACATTTCCACGGCCTCCGCTGCAGCTACGGTCATTAGACATTTCCGGCCATTGACTGCCCAGTGGAAACGCGATTGCCAAACAAATGCATAGAATATTGCTATTAGCTGAAAATCACGTTTCATTCGATTTTGCATAATCGTTTCAAAAAAACAAAAACAAAAACCAAATAAAAAAAGAAACCAATAAAAAAAATCAACAGCTAAGCAATTAAACCGTAATCAAAAGTCTTGTTTTCCCATAAAGCGCTGCTTTGGGCAGCATTAGGTAAGGCGGAAATGCACATATCGCCTAAATATAATTCGATTCCAGCTCAGGCTGGCCATAAAAAGCTTAGTAGTTAGCCAGTTATGGCTAGTTTAATAGCTAAACAGAAAAGCAACATAAAATTCTGCATATGCATGCCAAAGGCATGCTTTTGGCAGTGCTCTTAGCATGCATGCCGCTGCAACTGGGTAACGCATCATGCCCTGTCGGCATTTGCCATTCTAACTGCCAGCTGCTCCTCGGGCTCTGCCGCTCTGCTCCGCTCTGCGGCAAATACTCTGTTGCCTGCAGGTACATAGGCACAGTCGAGTGCAACAAACAGCGTACCTCGCCTCAACGGAATGGCTCTGCTGTTACCTCTGACCACTGACAACTGACCGCCGCTCTCGTTCGGTCACTCACATTGCTTTTGTTTGTCTGCGTCCGGCTCTGCATCAGCTTCTGCTGCTGCTTCTTCTTCTTTATCGCTTGCATGTGGCGTTATGGTCATATTCGTTAGATAAACGAGCATGCAATGCGCCAACTTGGCTAACTGTTTGGCACTCGCATTCGCGCAATTAGGTTCCCCCCCTCTCTTTTTTTTTTGTCATGTGCCTGTCAAAGTGCTTGTCAGTGGGAAAAAACCAGATTGCCTTAATTCCAGACATCGTTTGGCCAATAGATACCTAAAATGTTGTTTAATGCTCAACCGAACCAGTTCTATATTTATTCTAGCTCAATATCAGAAACATTCAGGTTAGACGCAGCACAAAAAGCATAGTATTTTAACACATTAGATAATTTTTTGGCGCTACAGTGAGCACCAAGTTAAGGTTTCGAAGCCCTGAAAGTAAAGTTTGAAACAGGCCTGTGAAAAGAGCTTGCTGAAAGAGCTTCAAGGCAGCGAGTTGGTTCACACCGTGAACTGAACCTCCAACAATTTTCTCGGCAAGCCTATTTTTTAAAGAAATGGGCAGCGCTTTTTTTTCGACTATTTTCAGCTCTGCCTCAGGAAATGCCATAAGCATAATAGTTATGGTGAGCCCTGTGTCAAATCTCTTGCACTCTGGCCACACTTAATTTAATCTGCCTGTTAAAAATCGAACAATCATTTGACAGTTTAACTGCCACACAAAGTGTTTACATAATTGAATTTGACATATTAAACTGCGTGTTATTTTAACAACAGATTCGTTAGTTTGTGTGCATCAGTTTCGGACAGCCCAAATTAAAACAAGTCAATGTTTAGTTGCAACAAAACCGAACTATTTCCGAAACAAAATCTAACAAAATTAAGGTAACACCATTTTTGTACCATCAACCATATGCAAATGTATGTAAGAGGCAGAAGAAAGCATCTCCGAACCGATTAAGTATATATATTCTTGATCAGCTGCCTGCCTGTCCGTATGTATGAACGCACGGATCTCCGAGCCTTTAAGAACTAGAGACTTGAAAGCAGGTCCTCCTCTTGCCCGCGCAGTATGGGGTTCTTTCCGATAATCGATAACTTGTCCCGTTTCCAAGTAATCGACGCAAATCGATATCGAAATTCTGTTTCTTGAGCAAATATCTTAGTTTTTAAGAGCTAGACTCACAAAACTTGACATGCTTCTAGAAAAGTATATTCAGATCAAGTATCCTTCATTTTCTAGCTATAGCACGTGCTGCATTTGGTGTTGGTAGCGGAAGGTTCAGGGTATCCCCTAGTCGGGCACTTTCGCACTCTTATTTGTTTTTTCGTTCTTTGTTGAAAATATTCAATATTTTGATTGCAAAGCATATTTAATAAAAAATACCTGTAGAATTTGTTTGACATTTGATTTAAAATTTCTTTAAAATAGAAAAAAAAAAAAATAAATAAATGAAAATCAATTGATGTTCGTTCTTCTTTTTCTTCTGCATCTTTTTCTTGTGCTTGGCGCATACTGTGAGCAGCACATTGTAAGGGAAAATTTATAGTTGTCATGCCTTTTGTAAGTGCAAAGCTTAAAATTGAGTTATCCGGACACGTTGCCAGCTATGCATATTGCCATATTGCAATTTGTTATGCCTGGGGACATGGGCTTTATTTATGGCCATTGACACGCCTTCTGGCTGGCAGCCCTTTGCTGTTATTTAGATTGCAAAGTCCTTCAAGGTGTCTGCAGTGGGGGGGAGAATAGGGGGGGGGGGGGGGATTTGCCTCTCTTTCTTGGTGGACGGGTAAGCTTGGCTCGGGGCTGGCCAGTTGGCCAATCATTTGCAGCGCACGGCTAATTTTATTATGCACATATTTAATATTCTTTTACACGCCTTATCAACTTTACATAGACTGAAATCTGAGTACGCGCCTTCTATTACCTGAAGGCGCGCACACAGACACACAGACACACAGACACATACACCCACAAGCTGTTGTTGTTTTTTGTTCATTTTGTTGCAATTCACCCGCAGCTACTCGGGCGGCTTGCATATTTTAGTTGGTGCTTTTAAATATTAAATAAGCCCCTAACAAAAACAACAACAAGCGCAACAAAAGCAACGACAGTTTCAGTGCTTGTGCACGTTGCAAGCTCGCACACACCTTCACACACACACACACACACACACACAGGTGCACACTCACCTGCCCAGTCTGTGTTGCAGCCCCCTCTTCAACACCTTGGGGCAGCCAGTTAGCATTTGAAGTTGCTCACTTAGTCGTTTTGTGTGCGCATTCTGACCCATGTCTCGCCAGCGTGCTCTCTCTCTCTCTCTCTCTCTCTCTCTCTCTCTCTGTCTCTCGCTCTCTCTCTTTTCCTTTCTCCCTCTCTTGCTCGCGCCCACCTGCCTGCATTTCGTAGACGTTGCAAGTCTTGCGGCTTTCTGGCAACGTGCCGTCGCCGTGTGCTCAGCGACCATCACTTGAGCTTCAACTGCAGCTCGAGTCGCCGCCAGAGACCCACAGCAACAACAACAACAACAAAGGCAACAACAACAGGCGCAACGTTGACGGCATTGTCTCATCTCGTGTTTTGCTGCTTTGGCTGCAACGTCATCTGCCGCCTGCCGCCTGCCCCATGCGGCATGTAGCCTATCATTGTGGCCACTTTTTTTAGTCCGGGCAGCATTTTAACTGCCTCCCCGCCTTGCGCCCTACGCCCTGCGCCTTACGCCCACTTGGTTTGTTATTGTGTTTTATGACGCCTGGACATGTGCTACAATATATTTTCATTTAGTTCCCATTGTCATTGTTTATATATCCTTTCTATTCTTATTCTTCCTTATTCGCGAGAATTAGCCGCCGTCCTCGTGCTTTTAATTTCTCGCATATTTTAAGCCTTGTCTTGCGGCGACTAAACTGGAAGATTTGTGGACTGTTTTAGCCAAAGTTGAACTTAATTGTGTGGAACGACTGGCAAGAAACACAACACTTTTTTTGTGCATTTGTGTGAGTGAGTTTATGTTATGTGAGCGCATAGTTGTGCGGAACAGCGGAATGGCACATATGCTTCGATAAGTATGTGGGTTGGTCAAGAGTTTGGTGACAGTTGCGAAACTGCGGAATGGAACAATAGAAGTTGTAATGCATTTGTTTGAATTTATGTTATATTGGCGCTTAGTTGCACGGAACAGCGGAATGGCACATATGCTTCGATAAGTGTGTGGGTTGGTCAAGAGTTTGGTAACAGTTGCGGAACAGCGGAATGGAACATTAAAATTTGTAATGCATTTGTGTGAGTGAATATGTGGTATATTAGCGCTTATTGTTCGGAACAGCGTCGAACCATATGCTTCCATAGGTGTGTGAGTTAGTTAACAGTTTGCTAGCATTTGCGGAACAGCGGACTGGAACATATGTTTAAAGTATGTGTCTGGGTTGGATAATAGCTTGGTAACATATACATTGAATGCAGTTGTCAACATTTGACTTTAGGCAGCTGAAACAAGTGGAATGAAACACATTTGTTTACATATATACATGTTTATCTCAAAGGAAAATATGTCTCAAATGTATGTAAGCTGGTAAGCATATTGATTTAACGGTTAAAACATGTGGAATGAAACACATATATTCTTAATACATATTAATTCCAGTTATGCACAACAGTGAAATGGAAAATGTGCATCTTATTTAAGTTTAGGTAGCTGAAACATGTGGAATGAAACGCTTTTTTTTAATATTTCGACATTCGGAGTGAATATTGTTGTAATAGAAATGCATTCAGATCCTTTTTATATCAATCAAATAAGTGCATAGCGAACCTGACTCACAAACTATCAAATTAAACATTATTTAGGCAATGGAAAGATGTTCAATTCCATCATAAAGGTATGCGTAAACTTCGGATATGTGCTCAGATATCGTAACAATTGTAAATTGATAGAGTTGCCACAGTTGATTAATTTTCCCCAACATGCTTTTCATCGGAAACGAAGTGGAAATGAAACCGTGAGACGGTGGCAATGAGACGGAATAACGTTTGCGGCTCGAACAAAAATCATCTGCATGGAAAAAAAAAAATATATTATTGAGCAACTTTCTGATGGAGGCCATTTAAATGAGCAATGGCCACTCCGGCAATTTGCATGGCTCGTGCCGCAACATTTTACACAGCGCCACAAAACCCCGCTGTAATTCGAATTGTTGACCGCCTGCTGATTTTTGGCTATTGGCGCATTGTTTTGTGCGAAAGCACTTTGCATATTTTTCGGGGCCCGGAACATCGGGGAACTGGGGATCAAATCGTATAATTGTTACTGTTATTGTTATTGTTGTTATTTATGCCGCCGCTGTTGCTGCTGCTGCTGCTGCTATTGCTGCTGCTATTGCTGCTGATGAGGCTACTGATGCAGCATGAAATGTGCAATGCGATTATATTGTCAATAGAAACGCATTAGAATAATGCAACAACATTTTTATAGCGTCGCACAGTGGAGCAAATGAGGCGCAACATAAATGACGGCTGGCAAATTAAAGGGACAAGCAGCAATATATGTACATATATAGATAGCCATAATCGATGTATCGATTGATGCGATCGATCGACTTAAACAGATCTCGAAACTGGGTTTTGTTTGCGTCCAGTTGTATACTTTTTACGGCAGTTGATCGACTGATCAAATTTATCGATAGTAGCAATCGATAAACTGTTTTAGCTCATAAAAACATTGCGATAACAGAAGTCAATAGCTTGGCAATGAGCACTGCATTTGAGGGAATAATTTACAACATATTTGTGATCAATTTTGTATTAACAAAATTTATCGATAGCAGCAATCGATAAGTTTGTACTGAAATCAGTTTTCTATTATAAGAACTTGGCGACAACAGTAGTCGATAGCTTGGCAATGGAGGAATGATTATATCAACAAAATTTATCGATAGCAGCAATCGATAAGTTTGTACTGAAATCAGTTTTCCATTCCAAAAACTTGGCGATAACAGCAATCAATAGTGGATTGGCACTGAGCACGGCCGTCGATCGACTGATCCATTTGCGGGCAGTTTTGTATCAATCAAATTTATCGATAACAGCAATCGATAACCCAAAACAGTATACTGCACTCGCTGCACAGCCGAATTTCGTCCACTGTGTTGTCGCATTTTGTGGGTCAATCAATTTGGTGCGCAGTAAAACAATCCGCTCAACAATGGCCGAAACCGAAATTTGATTTATCTAATGAGCCAAATAAACAAACAACACGACGAGCGCTAAACGAAAGCGCAGCAAACGCGACTGGGGCGTTAAACATGCATTTGCCATACGCCATGTGCCGGGAGCATTAGGAGTACGACAGGCTGGCTGCCCATTTATAAACATGCCGCCCGATAAACCAATACAATATTTGCACAAGTTTAGCACAGAATATGCAAGCCACAACAAATGCGCTTATGGGCTTAAAAGCCAACGCATTCAAAACTAGCAAATGCGACACAGTTTGAAAGCCACTTGAACAAAGATGTTGTGGCACACACACACACACAGTTGTTGTGGGTGGAAAATGGGCTACGTTTTGTGAATTGTCTGTCAGTCAAAAGACAAGGAAAAGTTTTCAAATCATGTCACAAACTCTTGACGCACCGAACCTCAGTCGCACAATTCTGGCAAAATTCAGTTATGGCATAGCCGAAGCTGTATATACACTACAAAATGTTAACAATTAGCTGACAGCAAAAGAACGCAAGAATGGTGTATATACAAATGAGGCTTAAAAATGAAAGATGCAGAGGTTTTTCTTATAATTCCCAAATGGTTTAAGCTGAAATTTAATGCAATAGTTGCCTAGAAAGAGAGTGAGAGTATCGCAACTAAGCTAAATAGATATGGCCACAGATAAATTTCACGTAATATTAAAAAATGAACACAAATAACTAAATAAATTGTACACAAAAGTTAAAAAGTTGAAAAGTAGGGTGTACCCAAAAAAGCAGAGTTGAAAAGCTATACCAATTAAGGTGCAAAGATAATTAAATTTTAGTTGTCCCACACACATCGATTCCTATGGATCAATTCCGGTTGTTCAGTTTTTGCCGAGGACTACAAGGGTTTACAAGCTGCCAGGCACGATTAAATTTACTTTCGCCATGCATTTTGCTTGAAAATGTAATTGTACGAAATCAAATCTGAGATAGACGCAATCAATTAATATTTTAAAATAAAAATTTCAATGAAAATATTTACTAAATATTAAATATTTGACGCTAAAATGAAAAACATATAATTATTAAAATAAAAACAAATAATATTGAATAATGAACGATAATATAGGAATACGTCGCTCACAAATTAAATTCAGAAAATTCCAATTACAAGCAGTTATTTTTTGAAGAAACACGCTTTCAATTTAAAGATATTTAGAAATGCAATTTCATTAGGCTTGAAAACATTTTAAATAAATATAATTTGAAACAAATAAGTAGGTATATTTTCAATAACCGAAGATTTAATACCCTTGTAAGCATTTCCCTTTTGCAGATTTCTGAGAATAGCGAAGCTCGTAAATTATAAGTTTGACGATAATATCTTGGTTAACACAATATTTTGTCATGCATAAACCCATTCTTGAACGAATTCTTCCTATATTGCTATATATATAATATATAATTATTAGTGCGATATTGACAGGATTTGGCTTACAGATAAGCGAAGTAGTTTAACTGATAAATGCCGAGTTTGCTCAGGATATCTTGATAAGCAAACAAGTTGTCCATACAAGCTATAGCAGCTATATGATATAGTGGTCCGATCCGTTCGTTCCGAAATATGAATACTGAATACAAAGACGGACAGAAATACGAGCCTATGCAAAGTTCTGAGAGACTAGTTCAGACGACAGACAGACGGACATGGCAATATGACTCGGCTGTTGATGCTGATCAAGAATATATGTATATACTTTATGGGGTTGGAGAGATGGCTGCTTCTATGCGTTACACACTTCATGACAAAAAGATTTTAAATCAAAGCGTCAGTTGTGAAGGCCAATTGTTATTTCTGAACAAAAAACAGTTATTGTTAGTTCTTATTTCTTATACCTTTTCTGCTTTGCTGCCTTTAAGCCAATTTATATTATTTACAGGGTATATGAAGAGAGTAAACCGCTTGCTATTGTTTTCCCACAAAGCGTCTTCGCTGTACTTTGTTTTCAATTTGAAAAGCGCGAAATAAAGTTCTTGAATTTGTGCACAGTTTGCAAAATTTGTCGAGCAAAATGTGTGTCAGAAAAAAATGCATATAATTATGCCTTTAGCTTATGCCCCCCCCCCCCCTGCATTCTGTGTAATTTGAGAAGTTGGTAATACCTGTGAGAGAAAACAAATTTTGCGACAGAAAAATTCACATGCAGCACAA
The DNA here is from genome assembly GCA_035045355.1 of Drosophila lacicola. Lineage (NCBI taxonomy): Eukaryota > Metazoa > Arthropoda > Insecta > Diptera > Drosophilidae > Drosophila > Drosophila lacicola. The sequence continues at coordinate 14,051,014 of JAWNPB010000148.1, forward strand.
AAAAAACACAAAACAATAAGAAATAAAAACAAGAAAAGGGAACAGAAAACTGAAAACACAAAATATGGCATAGAAAGTGGCAACAAACAGCTGCACAAACAAATTTGCGCTGTGGCGCCTTTTGTGCGCTTTGTGCCGGGTCAGTTACCAAAAATGGGGAACAAGAGTCCAAGAGAGTCCCCAAACAGGTGGCCCACAGCCCTTGCATAACTCTACTTGGGCCGACTCCGGCCAACTAGTGTTACAGACTAGACGGGAAAACGGGAAACGGGAGACATTTCAGCCTGTCTCTGCCCCATCAGCAGTTTTCATGGAGCTCAAAACGAGAAAAGAAAACAAAACAATTGCAAGGCCAGCGAAGCGTCAATTGCACTATGTAAATAATTATTGCGAAATTCTTAAATAAATCACATACTCGTATTCAACCACATGGCTGTTGAGAGAAAAAAAAAATAAATATTTTAAATATAAAAATAAACATATTACTAGAAATGTTGACGCTGCGTCGGCTTCTCTGGCACTTTTCGAGTTTTCAAGGTGTTCGAAAACTTAAGAAAAAATATGTGCAAAATGCAGAGCCTACATTTAATACAATTACAGGGTGTTCACAGACAGCATTAAATGCAATTACAGGCTATTCATATTGTGTTTTAATAATATGCAAAGCCTGCATTAAATGCAATTGCAGGGTATTCATATTGTGTGTTAATACGCAGAGCCTACATTAAACGCAATAACAGGGTATTCATATTGTGACAAATATTTAAAGATATTTATATTTACATACAAAAAAACAATAAATAAATATAAATCAACAAACTGAATACCTAACGAGCTCTCTGAATAAGAGTCTAATTAGACAAATCTACATATGTATGTATACATTTAATAAATATAACCCGGCTTTGCCCGTGTCAAATGTATGATGTGGTATCAAAATTGATTGTGCAATTCGCGCAAACTTCAGATAAATAAAAAACTTCAGACAGAAATAAAAATTGCCGCCAAAAGCTATGAAAACTTCAGAAACCATCAGGTTCACTCAGATCTTATTCCGGCTATTCACATGGTTTGTTCCTGACATTCAATCCTAACATTCCTGATAAGGTTCATATAAATGTTTCATCGTTTTCATTTGCCCACCTCAATTGATCAGAAGAAAAACACTTCTGTATTAATTTATCTTAAAAATTGCTGCTGAGTTTGAACCAGCGAACCGCCGCCTTATAGTCTAACATTCCTAATGAAGCTTACACAAATGTTCCGTCATTTTCATTGTCCGCCTCAATTGGTAACAAAAAAAAAAACACTTTCTAAATAAAAATTTAACAATAACTATTCAAATTGACAATTGTTGCTGAGTTTGAACCAGCGAGCTGCCGTTTATCAGTCCAACATTCGTGATAAGGCTCATATAAATGTTCCTTCATTTTCATTGTCCCATTCCACTTCTTCAAAAGAAAAACATTTCTGTTTTAATTTATCTGAAAACTAAAAGAATTGAAAATTGTAGTGCTGAGTTTGAGCCAGCGAGCTGCCGCTTATCAATCCAACCTTCCTGATGAGGCGCGTATTTATTTTCATTCAATAGAAATAAACCTATTTTCAGTTATCTAAAAACTATCCAAACTGACAATTGCTGCTGAGTTTGAACCAGCGCACTGCCGACGCACAGTACTTGTCCACAAAAATGAACTCTACCCAAAACTGATTTAAAGTACATACATGAAAGTCTATATTTAAATGGAATGCAATGAACATGAATGCCCGCCCGATTGAAGTCAATAGATGCTTCTAGTATTTAAGGAGTTGGAGTTTGAGCTTCTGTGGAGCCACTTCCAGGTCATCGCCTAGTCGAGCGCTATTCATTCATTCAAATACAACCAAATTGCTTCAAGAAAAATTTTATAGAGCTTCTGTTTGGCCGTTGAACGGAACGTTGCGAACATATTTGCATTCCCCTGGTTGGGTTTTGTGGACAGTTGAGTGTGCATTTCATATTCAAATTATGTACACACTTGCCCTGTTAATTAACTTGTTTGCAATATTTGATGTTTCGGTATTTGTTATTTGCTGCAACTCCCTGTCACATACATATTCATATTTGAATGGAAATCTGACTAAATTCAGTTATTTAACTGCTGATATTATACTATGCTTGGATTTTGATGAGGCAATTACGGGCCATTTATTCGTAATTATATGTTTTTGGCACTTTGGGCCAATCCGAAATGATTTAATTTGCACAAACACTTTGAAATTGTAATGAAATGGAATAGAACATTAGAATACTATAATATGGATTCTATTAATCGAGACTTTGGCAATGAGAACCAGCTTCATTTCAAGAGGTTGCGCTGGAAAATATAAAAAGGGTTAATACATATAAACTGTACAACAAAAAGATGGAATCTCGTGGAATAGAACACATTATATATTGAATGCATGATCGCTATTAATATGGAAGAAAACTTTATGGAATAGAACAGGAATGCTATGGAATGGAACGGCAATTGCATATAAAATGCAAAATACTTTAAAACAAAGAGTGGAATATCGTGGAATAGAACATCGAAGGCATTTTAACTTTTAACATGAGAGGTACAGTTTTGGAATAGAACAGGAATGCTATGGAATGGAACGAAAATTGCATAAAAACCGCAAGCTACATAAAGCACAGAGTGAAATATCGCGGAATAGAACACATTATGCATTGAATGCATAATAGCTATTTACATAGAAGGAAACGTTTTGGAATAGAACAGTAATGATATGGAATGGAACGAGTAATTAGTGAATGGTAGAAGTGCTGCATATAAATTGTAAACTACTCTAAAACAAAGTGTGGAATGGAACACATATATAAAGAGCATAAAACCTATTAACATGGAAGAAAGCATTATGGAACACAACAGGAATGCTATGGAATGGAACGGTCAATTTGTGAATGATTGAATAGAATAACAGCCATAAAGTGAAACGCCATAAGATAGATTGAAACGATATGGAATAAAACAAACGGAAGGGAGCAAAGGGAGAAAAAAAGGACAAGGCAAGACATGGAATAAAATGGACGTGAAATAATAAAGAATATTATTTGCATATGTATTAAATGCACAACAAAATTCTTTCAGTTGGTATTCCGTGCATGGAATAAACGGAATGAACCGAAGAAGAATAAAGAAAATTACATTAAATGCAATGATATGTCAATTAATAAAATGGAACAAAAAATAGCGAATGACAACGTGAACTTTGATTAATTCATGATAAATTATTTAATGCATGTTTATCAATTCGGTGCTTCCGAGTTGCAACAATAATAAACGAATGTGGAATGTTTGCTTTATCAGGTGAAACAATTTTTGTAATTAAATTTAACTCGAGACTTTTCACTTAAAATGAAAATAACTCAGCGGGAACAACCAATACATCGAAATAAAAATAAATGAATCCAACAATTTATTGTACACTAATCATTAACAATTATTAATAATTATTCTTGTATTGTGCACGAAATGCAAAAAAGTTGTGGATTAAATCCAACAACACAGCCCGTGGGATTAATTATTCTATAATCGAAGTAAACAAATTAGTGGAAAACTCAGTTGACAGCACTTAATTAGCCAGCCGTAAGCCCCAAGAATTACAGTTAGGCCCGCAAGTAATTGAACAGCTGCAACTTGTTCAACAAATCCCAATTTCAAAAGTTACTAATTAAAAGTTCTCACACAAAAGTTATTTCCACTTGGTTTAGGCATTTATTTTAAATTCAACTATTGTTCAGCAGCTGACAGAAAGCTCACTAATATGTAATGAGACATTCGAAAGGAATTTCCAAGTAGAATTACTTTGTATACCCTGTAAGCCTATAAGGCATAAGAAGGCATGCACAATGGATGAAGGAAACATCACCAATAAAAGTAAATTCAGACTAGATCTTGGGAGTAATCTTCCGGCCGGACACGGAGACTGTTATAAATCGAACAAAGTTCTCTTTATTTCTTGCGATTACTCCTCCCATTTTTTGATAAATATGTTCTTATATGGTATTAGCTGATCAGGATTATTTAACAATTATGTAAATTTCCTGATTAACCTTAAATTTAAATCATTTTATAGATCAATAATCTTTCATTTTTCGATTCGAATCTGAAATTCCTAAATATTTATCTACCAGGAGCCAAACCTTAGGCCAAGAGAGAGCAAACTATTCTGAAACCTAAACCTGACGAAAATGAAGGTTTGAACCGCAATCTTGGTTCAAAGCTAGAGTCACGAACCGAGTCTTAAGGCAAGCAGTCAGTTCAAGCCGTGAACCGAACCAGCGGCAACTTTCTTGAGTTTACAGCCCTGTTTTAATTTATATATCCCGAATTTTTTCAAGTTTCAAATACGATACATTATTTTGATTTATTTATTTCTTATTTCCCTTCAATTGTACTTTATTTAAAGAATGAAATTCGAATCAACCCTAATAAGAAAAAGCTTGCATGTTCCGTGTTTCTTTTTTTTTTTCGATATTTGGGGACTCGCTCATTTTTGTTGAACATTATCCGAGTAATCTAAGTACAATTGAATGAAAGCTAAACTTTATTCTATTCTTCTGCTTCTTATCGGACTCATTCGCTATCTGTCTGTGTGCTTCCTCTTCTTCTGCTCCATTTGCCAGTTTGGCTGTTTATTCGGTTGCGCATTTCATCTTGGAAAATCGTATGTTTGATGTGGACTCGTCTAACTTTTGTGCTGTCATTGCAGTTATTTACACAGTCAATACACACACACGCACACACACACGCTCATGCACACACACACACACACACACACAAAGACACTTTGAATTGTCGTTTTCTGTTTCTGGATTCTGTGAAAATATCAGCGACAAGGTGTTAAATATACATTTTTGTCATCAAACTCTTTGCCACCGAGTGCTACAGTGGATGCTGACTGGAGTGAACTTGATATTGTTATTCTAACTCGAATCAAATGAAATATGTTATAAATCAATTGTGCCTTCAGTTTAAATTTTTTTTCCAAAAGCCCCAAAAAAATATTTAAATTAATTCATAGAGTTTCATGGCACTGCTCTCCTGAATGGATCTTACCTGGAAATATTACACATTTCCATCAAAAACAACTATTTACTTTGATTTTATTGTATTTTTAACAGTTTGATGCTTTTTACCCTTTCAACCTTCAATATTGATCTATACAATATAGTTAACGCCTTTATCGATAATTCACTGTATTTTAAGCTCATTTGGACAGTTGTAAATCCAAATTAAGTGTGGTTTGAGTTTTTGGGGTCAGTTTGACTTAATTTGATAACAGCATCAACAACAACAACAAGACGACCAAAAAGAGCAATCAGTATTGCTGATCGAAATGCGTTGAGCTACTACTAAAACTCGCGCTACTCCCACTCCTGCTACTATTTGTGCTCCTCTTTCGCCTACAGAATGTCGCCCTGTTTTGCCTAATTTCCTGCTACGCTTTGAACCACCAACAAATTCCCACGGGCTGCTTGTTTTGTACATGTTTTCGAGACACACACAAAATACCAAAAACGAATGAGAAAAAAACATGAAAAAAAATATAACAACAACAAGAGAGGCAGAATATAAGTGGAAGAAGAAATGTATGCATGCAATGGGCAAGGGGCGGGGTAGGGGCAACGTGCAGAAGACAGAACTTACCCGCGTAACATGAGCAGCTGTCCAAGCTAAATGCGGCTATGCCGAGCAGTAGCAGCAGCAGCGGCAATAGCAGAGGCGGCGACGTCGATGGCGGCAGCATTTTGAGCCAAGCTGCTGCCGACGTTGTTGTTGGTTTTTTGATTCTTCCTTTTGCTGCGGCTGCTGCTGGTTTTTTGTTGACGCGCCGCAGCGACGACGCCAACGATCGTTGCTGCATTTGCGCCAGTTGTTGTTGTTTTTGTATTTGTAGCCTGTCTTTTACTTTAAGCTGCGGCGTTGCTTGTGCTTGTTCAATTTACAGTGTTTTTATTTTAATTTTTATTTAGTTTGTTTTTTCGTCTTTTCTTCGTTAAGCTATGCAAAAGTTTAGCTCTTTTTCAATTGCTTCAATTTCTATTCATTGACCATTTTCGCTAACATTTTTTTGGTATCTACAATAGACAACAACAAGCAGGGCGTGTGAGCTGAAGAGGCGGGCCCGAACAACACACACACAAACACACACACACAAGCAAACGCGGTAGAAGATGATGAGCAACAGAACGCAAACTAAAACAAATGCTAACGTCACTTTAATCTACCACTGCGCTTTGTGCTGTCCATTCGCACCAAAATTCACTCACTCGCTTACACACATGCACACCTGCCGCAGGTAGAAAGGCGAGCAAAAGAGAGCGAGCGCATGTGAGAGGCCAGGGCACGATCAGCGCGCCAAGCCAAAGCCAAAGCCAGCAGCGCAGTCAGCGTTTGTTTAATGGGAATTCTGCTTCTTCTTCTTTATATGTTGCTACTGCTGTTGTGTTGTGGCTTTTTGTTGAACCCTTTTCTTTTGGCTCTGCTGTCGACTGGTTGGCTGCAAGAACCCGTTTTTACATGCAATTCTTTCGTTTCAAGCTTGCTCGCTCCCACACACAGGCACACACACATTGAAACACACAAAAACTATGCACATTTATGCAAAATGCATATCTGAATGTAAATATATGTTTGTATGTATATCAGTTTTTAATAAAATTATTAACATTTGCTTTCTTATCGGCACGTTTTATATTGCGTTTATTGCCCATGCATTTCCATTTCATACAAATATTCAGGCACGCACACACAAACACTCGAGAAACAGAAAAAAAAACCAACAAAAACATTGAAAGATCATTGCGCGCTGGCCGCTGCCGATCGACGCGCCAGCAGCAAAGATACACACATAAGACATACAACGTTTTTTACCAGCTACGCTTTGGCTCTGCTTTCTCACGAACTACGACTACGCGAGCGACGACGACGGCGACGGCTATAACAGCGACGACGACGACGAGACACACACGGCAATCACTACCGTCCGGAACGCGCGCACAAAATAAACTGAAAACGCTGCCAGAAACATAACAAATGCAGCAACGCCAAGAGCTGTTGAGTGGGTTTCGTTAACAGAAAACTGTTACGATTGCCATGTTAACTTCACTTTTCCAATGTTTATGCTCAAATTAACTGCTCTGTCTCTGTCGGGCAGCACTCAATGTTAATGCTAACTCAAAATGGCACTGTTAGCGTGCGAAGGCACAGTGGCTCACAATCTTATAGCAAATAATGGCAATAGTTACTCAATTGAACATGCTCATAGTTGTTTTAACATTACAGATATTAATAAATAATAATTAATTGAGAATAAATTATAGCATACAAATCTCCCTTAACCCTTAATTCTGTCATAATTCTCGTAAATGTTTTTAGGAGAATTTAAATATTGTACAATCAAAGTTAAGCTAAGCGTATCACAGACAACAATGCTCTCACCACTGTCGCGCAACAGATGCTGCCTGCGTAGTGCATTTAACTCAAAATGCCACTCAAAGCAACTTAACTCGCGGAAAGCGCTCAAGTCAATCGCGGTTAAATTCAAAAGGTGAGCTAAGTGCAAATGCGAAATGCATGTAAAACCGAAAATGAAATTATACGCAAATAATAAATTAAATTTGCATATTTTGGAACTCTACTGGCACATTTATGAATAAAAAATATAGGAATTTTTGGTTGCACTCGGGAAAATGCGATGTTTACGAATTTTATTTTGTTGTAAGTTTGAGCCAATTAGCTGGTACTAAATAAGTTTTAATTAATTGCATTTGCATTTGCATTTTTATTGCTTTCTTCGACTTCTCAAATTAAAGGACATTTTCATATTTTTTTTTTGTTTTTTTTTTTTTTGAATGCTTCCACACAATTTTTCATCGCAATTGCTGTATGTAAAAACAAATACAACAATATGAGCTCTTTGTTCGCGTGTGTGTGTGTGTGCAATCATTTCAAAATGCACTTAAAAATTGCTGTCACATGTGTGTGTGAGTGTGCCCGCGGCTTTTGCTAGAGGTCAGGTCAACTTCGTCGCCTGCCAATTAAAACTTTTTATGCGCTGCGGCGACTACACACAGACGCCGCACACATATTCATATAAAAAAAAAAACTGTGCGTGTGTGTATGGATGTGTATTTTGTGGCGCGCTCCAAGTAACTTTATTAATGCGATTTCAGTTAATTAACAACAACAATTACTCACGCACACACGCACTCGCACTTAAAAAATAAAAAAAAAACTGCAAATAAGATAGAGCGCGACGGGGGTAAGAGAGAGCAAGCTGGCGTCGTGCTGGTGGCAAAAAAGAGTTGGTGTTACTTTTTACGGCTGATCAAAATGCATTTTCTGTCAAAAATACGTTCACACTCGCACCAACACAAGCACAAGCACAAGTAGATAACATTGATGTATTTGGCATTCACATAAGCATCCGTTAGCATCCGGCTTGAGTTCGCACTCAATGCGCGGCCCACTCCAATCATAACAGAGCATAGCAAACGGCAACACAGCAACACCAACCACTCGGCCGCCTAACGGTTCCCACGCATCGCTTTTGTTTTGAGTTCGTTTTTTGTCCACGCGCAACAAGTTGGTAGCGAGAGCGTCTGTGTGTGTGTGTGCGTGTGTGCTTAGACGAGCAATATCAAAAACACAGGCATTAAAAGTTGGCGCACAAAGTGTTGCCTACCTTTGGGAGCGTTGCAAAATTAACGAGTTTCGCTCAAAGCGCACACTGAAACGGTCGTCCTATCTATATTTCTGGAAGAAACAGACAGAAACAGTTCGAGTCTGAGCGAAGAGTTTGAATGACGCCAATCTGTTACTGGCATACGTGCACGCAAAGCAAAAACGAAACTATATTGCATTGGCTCTTTCAAAGCACAGGAAACTCGAACAAACAAAAAAAAAAAAACAAATAAACAAACAAAACAAAAAAAAGAAAAAGGAAATGATTATCTTCTGTTGACCAGGCTCGTCTGGCTTTTTGTCTCTGGCACACTGGGTATCATATACAGCGAAATTGGGTTAGACAGGAAACCTGCAGTTCTGACTCTTAAATACCTTAAAATGGTCATATTAATATAGTATTATGATCATATTTTTATTATTACTATCAATTTTAATTTCTTTTTTATTTTTAACAGTACTTTTTATTAATTATAAACATTTTTTTAATAGCACTAGGGGCTACTCCTAACCAACAAATACATCAGTTCCTGAATAATTGAGAATTACAATATTATAATTATTTATTCAATATTCTTTTTATATTTTAAACGATTTTCTTTTCTTCAACTTTTTACATTGATCAGATAGTAAATTACAGTATGTTTAAAAATCGAAACTTTTTCTAATCATTAGTCAAAAACTATCGCAAATATATCTTTCAGGCGATACCTATTCCCTGCCAGCATGAACTAAACAAATTTGTTACTATCGCAAATGTATCTTCCAGGCGACACCAACTCTATTTCCAGCTTTACCAAATCAACTCAGTCGAAACTATTTCCTAAGCATGAACTAAATATATTAGCTACTATCGCAAAAGTCTCTTTCAGGCGATACATTCTGGCTCGATAGAGTGATATTAGCATATGCATCGAGAGATGGGCATGCAGAAGGGCGAATTTTTGATCCTATTTTGATGTTGCCTCTGCACTTGATAGCGCCTTTTATACCAGAATTATGATCTATATGAGCATGCTGTGAAATTTCTATTGAAAACCGATTTGCAACATTTGTGTTAAGCCGCTCATTTGGCCGAATGGGCATTAATACCTTGAATACCTGTAGCTATAATACCCAACCTGTGGCAACCGGCAACCACAGTGGAGCCGAGTCGGCTCTGACGGATCAAGAGTCGTCGGGCCGACAATTACAATTCACTAATGAAACTGTGCTGTTCATCGTCAATGGGCATGGGTCACAGGAGCTCAGCTGTCGCCTACACACTGCCCCAGCTATTGGTTGGTTGGTCAGTCGGTCGGTTGGTTGGTCGGTTGATTGGGTGGACTTAGGTGGATGCATTCAGGTGGTTGCCGCCCATTATACTGACCTGTGGCCATGCATTTCCACATGGGCGACTGCTTGCCCAGTCACACATAACTTGGCAGTCGAATTGATTTGAAATGTGCTTTAAGAATTATGCTCCAGCACAGCAGCTGCTGCAACTACAACTACGGCTACAGTATCGATACGCCCCAGTATCCAGGACATCCCAGCCGTTCCATGGAAATCGAACATCGGGGCGGGGATATTATCTATTTGTGTCTGTACGTGACCATCGATATGCCACACAGAACTGAAGGTGTTATCCGACACTCGTTGCTGACTAGTTTGTTGACATAAATCACAGAACCAACGCAAAAATACAGCAAAACAAATCCCGATTGAGCAGCAGAACGAATCGTTAGTACATTTACCCCTATTTCGTAAAATCTATTTGCGTAAATGGCTACCAATTTTTGGCCAATCAATATGCAACCGAGTGTCCAAAGACTTAACAAAATATCACGAATTCTTAATAACAGATTTTCAGAGCAAACAACTGGGCAGGCGTTTCAAGTTATGGAAAACTTTTGTTCTGCTTTATAATAATAAAGTACAATAAGATATATATGTATATATATATTAAAGTTAGGTGTACAAATTTAAGAAAAATTATTAATGAATAACAATAATAATGCATAAGAATTGTAAAAAAAAATAACAATAATAATAATATGAATAATAATAATATAAATAAAAGAAAATAATTATAAGAATTAAATTAATAAGAGTAATAAAAATAATAATAAATAATTCTAATAATATTGATAATAATAATAATAATAATAATAACAATAATAAAGTAGATACAAATATTTTAATGTATTAGAAATGTAAAAATTTATCTATCAGATGGGATACATCGAAAAGATAAAAAAACTATATATAGACACAGAATTTGTTAATATATAAAAAATAAATTCATCAAATAGGTTTTTTTTTAAATTTTTCTAAATATATATTAATATTTTTCTATATATATATTAACAAAATGTTTGTTAATATATATTTTTTTTGAAGTTTAATTAAAAGTTTCCTCAAAATTATTAGACAGAAAATCAAATAAATATATTATCATTTAATATTTTTTTATCATAAAATCAATTATAAATAAATGTTGTTTAAATATATTTAGAGTATAAAGCATGTATTTTTCTTATCGTAAAAACAATTTATAAAAATATTATTAATAGACTATATTGTATTTTATAATTAGTTCAATAAAAATGCACAAGGAAAAATCGAAAAAGAAATACCTAATTATTTATTTTAAAAAAGCATTGATTTATTTACTAAAACTCAAAAACTTAATCGTAAAAAAGCAGTTTATAAATAAATTCAAAATGATCGTAAAGTTAATCAACAATTTTTTAAAATTTGTTCGATAAAAATCACCAAGTCAATTTTTATTCACCTAAAAATCGGAGTTTTTGAATTTTTTAGCATTTTTAAAATAATTAAAAAATTTTAAAAAAAAATTGAAAAAAGGCCATTAAATATCATTTAATTGGTTACTTAAATATCGTTGAAAATATTGTAAAAAAACCATTTTTAAAACTATTTTTCACAGATATTTACTTAGCTGGCTCGAGATCAAAGAATCGCAATATTTTCTAAGTTCAGCTTAAGCTTTAGCTAAACTATCCGACATGTAAATACATAAAATAGATATTTGATTTCACGGAGAATCTCATCCAAAATCAACAATTATGAGCTGCAGGGCTTTCGAGCTCTCTGACGGCACTTGAAAGGACATCTTCAGGTGTCAGTTTGAGCAATAGGAAAACGTTCTCAACGACCTGACAAATTGCTAATAACCATTGAGTAGGGCATCAAAAGAGAGATAGAGAGAGGGAGAGCGAGAGAGAGGGAGAGAGAGAAAGCAAACATTGCAAAACAGAGCTCATTGAAAAGGCGGCAGCTGTCAAATTTATTTGCGCATGAAAATCCAATTGCAGCATGTGCGCTGCTCAATTCCGCAAACTCCGCAAACTCCTCAACTGTTCAACTGTGCAACTGCCTGACTGTTCAACTGTGCAACTGTGCAACTGTGCAACTGTGCAACTGTGCAACTGTCCACTGTCCACTGTCCAGTTGGCCATTTGTCCTGTGTTCTGGCCACTTTAGTTGAGGAGCAACAAGTGTGCAGACAGCTTGACAGCGCGATAGTCGCTAGACATGCTCATACAATTGACATGGCGCCCTTTTCCTCTGCCTTATGTGTGTGTGTGTGTGTGTGTTTGTCCAGTGCTGGGACACATCTGAACACACACCTAGCCCCACTCCCCCTTCGCCTAGTGCATTGCGTTTTACTGGCAGCCATGAAATTCGCATGCATTCGCACTCGGCTTCAGTTGGCTGACCCCGTCGTCGCATTGGATTTGTGTAGCTGGCGCCATCTGTTGCAGGAAACGGGCAAACACGCACCATGACACGTTTGGCTAATCGAATATGAACTGCAGTCAAATGAAGCGCAGCAGACAAATGCAATTTCCCAGCTCACATTTGACCAGGCCATAACAATCGCATATATGCAACCGAAGCCTGTTGCACGACCCTTCAAACCCTTCGGCCCGACAAGAGGCCTGTATCCAACTGTCCAACTGTCCAACTGTCCCTGGGTCTCACGTGCATATGCGTATAGGTGTCGATTGGCTAGAAAACCGCACATCAATGGCTAAAGGAGAAGGCGGCCTAGCTCTGGCACTTAACACCTGTGCTGGATACGACACTTATCGAGCTATTAAATCGCTTTGCAGCAGTTGTCAAGACCGGCAATTATTAGCCCCCAATACGACCCCAGAGTGCGGTTGGCCCTTCTTAGCTGTATAACATTCAATTGATTAGGGCGAAATTCATGTGTTGGATTGATTGACACGCTCGCAATATTGATTTGTAATTGACTGAAGCATGCAACGGGCTTTGTTTCAAGTCAAGTTAAACTTGCAACTTGCGCACTTTAAAGTGCACTTGAAGCTGTCCTCCATTGTCACAGGATGGCAATTGTTAATTAGTATCTATATCAATGTATCTTTTTGTTTTTTTATTCATTTTGTCTAAACTTTCATTTTTCAGTCTCGTTTCGGCAACCTAACCTTAAAAGTCTCTCATTCTGTACTGTACTGTAATTCAGTAGCATAACCTCAAAGCTGTGTAACTTTTGAGGTTATGTTAATGAACATTTCACAATTTTGAGGTTATGCTGCTGTAACTTGTTTTAATTGGTGGTCATAAAATTTTGGTAAAGTTGCGCTTTTTTGGACTTAATAAACTCAGACAAACGGGCGGAAATTATGAAATTAATAAAAAACCAACAATTGCACGAACCGAGCGTATTTAAAGGCTTTTTATCAACTGCTTACAGAAAGTTCTATGGATTTGCGGTTATGTTGTGTAATTACAACAATGAATGACTTTTGAGGTTATTGAACGATGCTTCGTTTTGAGGTTAGGTTTTGCTTCATAAGAGTCTGTTATATTCGTGGATTCAGCGAATTAACAAGTGCGTAGAATAAAATTGTTTTCATTTATATAAGTAGGCATAAATGTATTATAAGTGTAAGTAGAAGGTGACTAACATAACCTCACAACAAAATACCAACGTTTGAGGTTATGATTTCTTATTGGCTTCAAATTGGACTCAGATATTAGTGTAAATATGTGTATTTATATGCTTTATAATTAGCATAAACATATTATAGGTACTGGTATTAGTTAACAAACATAACCCCAAATTAAATTACCAACATTTGAGGTTAGGTTAATTTATCGGCTGCAATTCAGACTCAAATATCTCGCTGAATATATGCATATATATGCTTTAAAATGAGCAAAAACTTATTATAAGTATAAGAATTAGTTTAAAAACCTAACCCCAAAATAAAATACCAACATTTGAGGTCAAAATATAGCGCTCAATATATGCGTGTTTATACTTTATTATGAGTCTAAACTTATTATAAATATTAGTACTCGCAAGGTTCTTAAATTAGAGCCTAACCCCAAAATAGAATACCAACATTTGAGGTTATGTTGATTAATATGGAAATATTTTGGACCAGGATGCATACGTAATTTTATGTATATATGTATATGCATTAAATTGAGCATAAGCATATTAGTATTATTTTATAAACACTACCCCGAAATAAAATACCAGCATTTAAGGTTATGTTGATTATTTGGATACAATTTACTAGGAAAAATAGCTTAATATACGTATGTAAATACTTAAAAATGAGCCTCAACTATAACTAATTCTAACAGTTTATAAACCTTGCCCCATATTAAAATACCATTATGTGAGGTTATGTTGAGACTTTGCCTGCGGTTTGGACTGAAATATCTTGCTATATATATATGCATGCATCTACTTTATAATGATATATGCGTATTATTGCTACGCTACATCATCTTCAATGTGCTGCATATCTGTTGACAAAATGCCAGGACCTCCTGTTAGGGTGCACACATGTGTTTTAGTAGACGCTGGAACTTGGCTTAGCTTGATGACAGACATGGATAAGCCAAGCTGTTGCGCTCTTCCTCTCTGGCTAGCTGCTGACCACAACAAGTGAAGACTTTCGGAAGGGGAAACAGCAGGAGCAGCAGCAGCAGCAGGAGCAGCAGCTGCATTGCGACAAGTTGCCTGCCGCACGCTCCATCAACTGGTGTCCAATTTGTTATGGACAGGTAAAAATGGCGATGCACGGCAACATAAATCACAGTGGCCCATGGCCGGAGACGCAACTGGATACACTGGAGTGCCGCCGCAGAGATGTTACCCGGTTACCCCGGTTCCACGACGCTGGGGCATTGTATGCCCCATTGTAACCGTTTGTCAATTATGTTTCGCATGCAGTTAAAACGTTGCATTTCCGTCCATGCCGCTGGGCGACGCGACGCGACGCGCCCGAAGAACAAAGCCGGCGCAAAACAAAAGCATAAGCTGTCGCCTGTCGGGCTGCCTTGGGGTTGGGGTTGGGGTCGGGCTTGTGGCTGTCGGACCCAAGCCCATTCCCCTCTCCCCTCTCCCATCCGCATCCACATCCCCGGACCCGGCCCCAGCCGACTGGCTAGCTGGCAGACATTTGCCTGGCCGGAAGTTTGCGCTGACATTCATTACCATAATTCACAACAGCTTAAAACATTTATGTGGCTGCTGCTTACGGCCACGCCTACGCTGGGCGCAGCCCCTCCCGCCTCTCTTGTTGTGTTGTTGTGTGCATGGATTATGTGCAGAGAAAGGGGTATATAAAATGGAGGCAACTTGAAAATTTGTTGCAATTATTTTAACTGCTTGGGAATTGCACGACAACAACAACAGCTCCATTCCCATTCCCATTCCCAGCCCCACCCCCTCCTCCCCATAAAACTTGGGCCGAGTGGGCCGGTTCTGCTGCACTTTTGCACTTTACAACTTGTTTATTTTTCTTCCTTTTTTTTGCTAACTCTTCTTGCTTCACGTGGACTAAGGGCTAAGCCGGCGCCAGTCACTGCCAAAACCCTCCACCCCCTATCCCACAACCCCCCCCCCCCCCCCCATCTCGTGCAGCCATCAAGTGCTAGAAATCCACTTCTGGTCGAATTCGCACTCAGTAACAATGTCAATTTTTTGTGCCCCCGCCTCCCTACGCCCAAAAAAGGTCTTAAAACAAAGTTCAACTCGAAGAAAAAAACAACCAACAAATATGACAACTTGCAGCTGCCTCATTATGCACAAGGCTAACCAGGACGAGTTTTGCGTCCAGTTAAACCAATTCGCAATGTTTAAGACTCAAGCTTAGCTTTAATCAAGATAATCAAGAACGATTTTCGATAATTATCGATAAGCTTGACAAAAACTGGCGACCTCTTTAAATGCTTGGCAAACTATTTTAATATAAACCAAATTAAACTAAATTTAAACCAAAAAATTAAGGCTCGTCGAAGATTAAATACACTTGCAGACTTTCACTTTGCAGATATGTGAGAATCACCGAGAGATGGACGGACATATATCAACTCGGCTGTTCATACTGATCTAGAATATATATATATTTTATGGGATATATCTTCTTCTATGCGCTACACATTTCACATTTCAACTATAACAACTATAACAACTATAAGTTAAGCTTCGGCAAACCAAAGTTTGCATACTTGTAGAAATATGATTTAAGGTTTTTCCAGATAAGCGAAAAGAATTGAGAGTGTTTGTTGAGAAGATCTTGGCAGAAATCAGAAAAGTTTCCCCATACAAAATCTTAATCCAATTCTTCTTCCCAAGTTGATAAGATGCGGTTTATATGTGAGAGTAAACAATAAAAATGTTTATACAACAACTTTATATTCGTCCGATCAAGCCTATGGCAGCTATATGATATAGTGCTTCGATCCGGTATAAACTGAAAGACGTGTTTGCATAGAAACAGGCAGACGAACAGATATGGCTATATCCGAGTCTATATATCTAGATCTGAACAACAGCAGAGCGTTCTGGTCGCAAGGATCTCAAAACATATAAGAGCTAGAGACTTGAAATTTTTGCTGTAGGTCCTCCTAGTCCCCGCGCAGATCGAGTTTGTTCCCGATATTCGATAACTTGTCCCGTTTCCAAGTAATCGATAAAAATCGATATCGAAATTCTGTTTTTTGGGAAATTTCGGTAAATAATATGAGCTAGAGTCACCAAACTTGACATGTATATACAGTATATCAAGTATTTTTCATTTTATACCTATCGCCTGTCGGAAGAAGAGAGTTCAGGGTATCCCCTAGTCGGGAGCTCCCGACTAGAATCTCTTACTTGTTTCAATTATGCTAATCAATAGATTCATGTTAGCCTTATCGAACAGCTTAAATTTATAGAACCTATGGAAAAGATTGCTCGAAGGGCCTGTCATATTTTGCAGCCCGAAAAAAAACGCTCATTTTTTTAATTTTGCTGCTCCTTAGAATTATTATAATAATATTTATTTATTTTTTTCTAATATTGATTCGTTATAAATAAATGTTCATCTTTAAAAATTTCCTTCGAAATATCTGGCAATATATATCGGAAAACCTATGAAATGTTTCGATCTGCTGAAATAAATTTGTTTTTCAGTTTTTCAGATTTTCAGCGAATTCAGAATCTGCAATTCAAATCAAATTTCGGAACTAAAATCTGAAGGCAATGTAATCAACATCCGGAAATGGAATTCAGTGCAATGCAGTGACAGATGGGACGGGCGGCAGGAGGAGGGGCTGATAGGAGCCTGGGGGCTGTTTGTGGGGGGGCGGGGCTGGTGGGGCTAGAGGGGCTGCTGTTGGGTGCCGGCTGTAAGTTAATTATATGAATCTCTCGCAACAATTGGGACGACGGCTGTTTGAATGGCCACAGATTTATGAGCAGCTAATTCAGAAAACCTAATTTGTTGGAAACTTAAATAAGTTGCTGTTGTTGCTGCCACCTGCCACGTGGCAGATGCGACAACTTGATGCTGTGACAACTTGATGCGTGCTGCTGCTGCTGCAACTAGTGTTGTGATGTTTTTAATGGATATGCGGCAGATGTGCGAGTGTGTGTGTGTGTGTGTGGGCTGTGTGTGGGCTGTGTGTGGCTTGTGCGTGGAAATGCGAACATGGGCTGGCTATTTCACACGCATGTAATTCCATATGCAAATGGAGCTGTGCCCCGGCTACAGCTGCAGCTTATCTACGGCACAAACAATGGCGCAACCACACACACACACACACACACACTCACACACTCGGCAGGTGTGTGGCAGTTGCAATGAAAATGAAAATGTTTGCAAATCAAAAGGCAAGCCGACGACGAGCTGACGCTTCAACGCAGAGAGGCTAAGCTGCGGCAGCCGGAGATGGCCGCGCCGAGATATTCACAAACTGGGCAAGGGGTTGCATTTGGCGGAAGGGGGGGGGGGGGGGTTGGGGCGGGTTGGTAAACTTGCTGCATTGAGGTGCACACAATAGTTGCACGTATTCATTTCAAGCGTTTTATGCGCTGCTCGCTTTTGTTTTTACTGCGTCCTCTCACATGTCCGCACGGTCTGACACAGTTTTTTGTTGGCCATTCTCCTGCTCACCTACACACATATGCATATGCATATACTCCCGTCTATATGTATGTATAATATATATTTATATGCATGTTTATTTCTATGTAACACTCGCCTCGTGGCCAACACGACGACATGGCCCCGCTGTGCCCCTGCCAGACCCCCCCACCCCACCCCCTTAGGACTTGGCTGGAACTGACTTGGCGTGCCAGCGCGCTGACAGTAAATGCTGAAAATTGAGTGCAACTTGTCGTAACTTTATTTCAAATATATGCGGAAAGGACTAACCAGACAATGCACAACACGCGCACACACACAAACACAAACACACACACACACACACACACACACAGCCTGCCAGTGTGAATCGTTGCGGCGCTCAATCGACACTCCAGACTGGCGACAAAAATTTCCACATCTTTTATGCAAACGAACCTGCTTCAATCTCTATATATAAAATATACTGACTGACTGATTGAGTAACTGACTGACTGACTGACTGAGTGATTGACTGATTGACTGACTGACTGACTGATTGATGACCAGGTCACAGCCCAAACCATATAAGCTTAAAAACTGAAAATTGTGCTCTACTTGGCTAAAGACTAAAGGCGCACGCTAATTCCACCTGTTACTGTGGAAAATAGGCGAACAACTCTTGTAAGAAACTTTTTTATTCATCATTCGATTCTTATTCTGCTGAAAATGTGCGAAAGACCGATATTCGCTACTTATTTGTTTACCATCTGATTCTAATTCTGGGTGAATTTATGCTCTAGCTAGCATGTGAGCAGTTCCACCTAAAACTGTGGAAAATTGGCGGACAACTGTTGTATGCTACATTAATGGTTAACAACCGATTCCTCTTCTGTTGAAAATTGGCAAAAACTATTGCTTGCAGCTTATTGGCTTTTTATTCGATCAACTTCAAACTAATTTTTAAAGATCTTTGTTTAAATTCTTTTTCAGATGCGTTTCACACTTTTCGAAAAATCCACCTCTACCCAAAATTTCACAAACAATGTTGGTTAAGGTATGGACAACTTGATGAGACTTTGTGCGGCGATTAAAAAACCGCCTTGGGTTGATAATGGGGAGCTAATTTCAATTTAATACGAGCAGCTTGAAGCTTATTTCACGGACACAGGTGGAAAGCGGGTGGGAAGGCTGGAAATTACTAATCAGCGACGAAATTAACGAAAAGTTTAAAAGGAACTGCTTTTAAAGCACAGCATAAATATTCTCGGCTAGAGGATACTATTAATTTTGGTTGTCCAACAGCTTGTCAATGGGACTGAAAACTGCACAGTTTAAAAAAGCACGAGCTCGAGCTACTGATCCATCACCAACTGACACATAAAATGAAATCAATTTAGCTAGTTTTGTAGCCTGGACCAAGGCACGTGTCGGTGTCGGTGTGTCTGTGTGTGTGTGTGTGCGCGTATGTCTGTGTGTGTTGGATGTTAAGTGTTTTGCAACAAAGTTTTTGCGTGCTTTTGTCTGACGACTACCGCTTGGTAGCGTCGACCATGCCCAATCCCAATCCCAAGCCCGTTCCCATTCCCATTCCCATTCCTCTAGCCACTTGGTTAGCCAGGCATCCGCTCTCGTCTGCATAAGCCCGACTTCTGGCTGACTGTCGCCGAAGCAGGCAGTCAATTCCCACCCACACGTAATATGTGTGTAGACAACGTCGAAGACGATTGCACCCGGTTGCAGCTTCGGTAATAGTCATAAGTTAACTGCGAAATTGCTTAAATTTTATGCCCTCTCTCCCCCCACCATCACCCACTACCGCCACATTAGACAGGGCAGTTCTGCGACTGGTTGCAAGCTGCAAACAACTTAAAGATGACTTTAGCTTTAAGTTAAACAGTTAGTTAAACTTCTACAGCAGTTGTTGGACAAGCGCAGCCACCCCGAGGCACCGCCCCACAACCACTCGCCAATCAATTGGCAATCAATGAGTGCTGCACACTACATTAGAATCAATGGACTCCACCTAGGCTAGTGCTGAGCGTGCTCCGTGATTTCTAACGTGACACGAAGCTGAGAGCATTAAGCAAATATGATAAATAATAATAAATAAGTTAAACAAAAGAGCAAAGGCCAGCTGGCAAAGAAACGACAAGCCTAAAAGACCTCACTTGACGGCATGAAAATCGCAGAGAAGGGCGTTATTAGCGTGAAAGCAGGGAAAGGAAAACAGTAAATGAGCGAGAGTGCGAGTGAAGGCAAATGCACAGATTATAAGCCAAGCTTATATTACAAAAAAATAATATAAATTATTTTGATAAAGGAAAAGAGTGTGACCCTTTACAAATATAAGTCAAAAATGTCTCATAAAAAGATAAAGATATCATGGTAATACTTCAACTTTGACAGACGGACATGACATTTGCATCCATATTGATTGAAGCTGTGTTCATTTGTCACATCTATAAAAATGCTGTTCACATTTGCATTGACGATAAGTCGTGCTGAATATATTGAAGACGTGTCCATCTCTAGTCGGCAGCCAAACAATGGCAGCCCCAGCTCCATGGCCAAGCCAGTATGCCAACGCGATGGCCAGCTCACAAGTCCTTGTCCATGTTCATGTCCAGCATCATTGTGTAGTAACAATAAATTGCAAACATTTCCACTTTTGCCATTCACTTGAACGTCGTCGCTGAGTGGACTGAGAGCTATAAAACTATGGAACTGCGAACTGGGAGCTGGGCTGATTGGGTGATTGGATGATTGGCTTGGCATGAGTTGCCTGCTGGCGCTAAGTATCAATAACCAGCCAACTGTGGGGGGTGTTGGGATAGATGCAGACAGCGTGGATCAGTTGCTGCAGTTGCTGCCAAAAAATTTGCTGGCCATTAAGTGCGATGGATATGGCCAGTCAGCCATTTGATTTCATTTGCAATCTGCTCGAGTTGACGCTTGGGCGTTAGTTAACCATTGCCTTATACTGTGTTTTTTTTTTGGTTTGTTTATTTTTTTTTTTTGCTAAATGCACGCAATTAAAGCCCGTCGCCCACCTCGGGAGGTGTGGAGGAGCGTGGAGGCTGGCTGCAGGCTTTGGTTTAAGTGCTGCCCTCTATGACAAATTGTGCATTAAACGATTTTTCTTACGCTTTGTTGGCAGATTCGTTTTTGTATGCATACCAAAGAACTAATATTTGTTTTCTTTCTTGCTGTTTCTTAACATTTTCCATTTTTTCCTTTCGCTTTTTTTTTTCTGCATTCCTAACGGCAAGCCGTTGGGCGGGCGTTCAGCAGAATCGAAGGACCAGGCACCACAAAGTGTTCGGCTCTGGAGTCTTACACATCCATTAACATCCCCAATCCCAATCCCAATCCCAGTCCCAATCCGCCTTGGCATCAAAAATGTACATCGAGTGCGGAGACGACTTCTTCTTTGAGTTTGCATATCTTTGCTTGGCAACCAATTTGAATACAGTAATACCAACAAAAACAAAAAGCTATATATGTAAAATGTTCACATATCATGTCCAAAACTCATCGATTTCTTAATGCTCTTCCATCAGATATTTATGTCTGAGTGTTATTTTACTTTATCTATTTTATATATAAAATATAAACTATATATAAATTGACCTTTCATGCGAAATATAATTAAATGATAATTAAATAAATAATTTTTAACTGAAGCATCATCTTTATCTACTTTAAGAAAAAATTTTTCCAATATTTTTCGAAAATACCAAAAATATTATAATTCGAAAAAATAACAATTATATTACTTTCAGAAAAATTTCAAAAACAATATTTTTCGAAAAAATATCACAATAATTATTTTTCGAAAATATACCAAAAAAAAATTTTTAAATTTACTCTACTAAAAATATTTTTCGAAAATATAAAAACGTATTTTCTTTCGAAAAAATATTATTTTTGAAAAATATATCCAACAATTTTTTTTTTTAATATAATAATAAATCAAAAACAAAATATGGAAGTAATATTTTCTCTTCAAGGAATTTTCTTTTACTCTGATTTTATAGCCAGCCAAACGTTTACGAATGTCGCACAAAGCAGGAAACAAGAGAGCAAAATGTAAAGAAATAAAATGGCAAGAAAATGGCCTCTGCCTTAAAGAATTCCCACTTTCATGAAGTCATGAAATCCGTGTGTTAAGCACAGCTTTATATAAAAACATTGAATATAATATAATAAAAATGAATGCATTTAATATTACACTAAGGCTACAGAAAAAATGTGATTTCCAGCTGAATAAACAGAACGCGCTGTCGCTATGAAAATGCGTAAATATGATATGATTCATGACTATTCAAACGGATAACAGCCTGATGGCCTTATGGCCTTATGGACGCCAGCTTTTTGACCAAATCACAAATCCCCAGATTTAAGTAAGCGTATATCAAAGACCAATTGTTTGCATAGCAAACGCTTGAACAGACCCTGAGCTCTGGGCGGGCGAACTATGGCCAGAAGGCAACTACAGCGCGGCGGGCAGCCACGATATGAAGAGCTTGGTCCTTTGAAACTTAACACCAGGTGAGCAGAGCCTTTGTTAGTTCAAACCTAGACCAAACTATACAAAAAAATATATCTAGTCAGAGAAAGGAATTTTGTGATTGGCTTCGACTGTGAAGCAACTAGCATGAGCCGGGCCAGTTGCAGAGACTGGCACAAATTCTATTGCCTTTGACTTTTACTTTGTGGTGCAGTGTGAAAAACAACAAAACAATGAAATATTTCCAAAATATGATTAAATACCAAACAAAGCCGAACATACCAAAGGTTACTGGTTAAACAATGAACAAGTAACACAAAACAAGAGACAACAATTTCGTAAAAAGATGTCAAATTGAACAAATAACTCAATAAATAGAGCAGATATTTACTTGGAGAATATATCAACATTATGTGAGGATATTTGTTGTTTAGTTAAAATTTGTCATAGATTATGAGTTTTGATATATTCATGTATGTCTGTATATATCACCCTTACCCAAGTCTAAAGCCCTTATCTATATATAAATATATATGCAAGCATGTAATACATATTATTCACTTACCCAAAATTTCAATATCATTTTTGCTTGTAAGGTTGAAAAATGTGAGGCTTGCTTGAATTCATGAGATTCGCATAGAAGGTCAATATTTAAAATTACGTACGCAGCGAAAAGTAAGCTTAGTCTCCAAAAGCATACTAAGTACACTAGGGCAAAAATGTGTATTAAGGTTTTTTATATTCTTATTAGAGAATTTCATTGTTACATTTTACTCTTCATCCATTTTACGCCAGTGGAAAATTGTTTAAACCGAACTACTTTGAACCCCCATTTGCAGCTATCACAGTGGATTTTCGGAAGCGATGAATTACGTTCAAACGAATATTTTACATAAATGAGAGATTGAAGTTGATTGAACGAAAAGCCCGTACGTTTTGGCGTGTGCGTCGATTACCAATCAATCAATTAATCAGCCAGACAATCAGTCAAGATAAAGAGTATTAAGTTCTTATATAAGTTATACCCTTACAAAGAGTAAGAGTACAAAGAGTAAGCACACATTTTTCAGCTCATCTATATTTTATCTGGATAACATGTTGATTTTAGCTGGCGTTGCAAACATTGCCTTAGGCCAATGGTTTAATAGGTATTTGTATTAATGAATTAAATGCAATTGTATGAGTAAATATGGTGTTTATGCATTATACAAATGTACACACACACATACATATGTACATATGCTCAATTCACACTTGGCGTAACTGCAAAAGCTATTCATATGTACAATTACACGCACACGCACGTACACACACGTACTCGCACTCACAGCTGCTGCTGTGAGGCCCATGTAACTGTATGTTAAACGTATTTGTTTTTTTTTTATAACTTTTACCATGTGTTGCACTTCTGCACAAACAGAAAAACATAAAATAAAAACAGGAAAAAAAAAAACAACAACAAGAAGACGAACGCACAGAAAAAAATTGTGTTGTAAACGAGGAATTTATGCGGAATAAATAATATGCACTATTTATGAACTGTACTTCATGCGAGAAATTAATCGCTTTAAATAAAAGCAAATAAACAACCAGCAAGAATGAAAATCAGCAAAAAATATATAAAAAAAAAAAATTAAAAAAATATTGAGAAAAGAAGATCGTTTGATGAGCGACGCCGATTACAATGCGAGAAGGTTGTTAAAGGTTAAAGCTGCACTTTTTGGCGTTGCCACCTCACCGCCCATGCATCCCATGCAGTTTATTTGTGCGAATAGCAAATATACCAATTAACATGCATCAACAGTTATAATTGACTTGACTGTCTGTGGCATAAAAACTATTCAAATTCTTTTTGCACTTGTTTTTACATTTTTTAACTATATTATAAGCCGGACCGTGAATCGTATTAGTCACCTGAAGGCGAAGGCATTAATTAAAACACCAAACCGAACCGACAACAACTTTCACTTGCGCCTGCAGCCATAATTAAAATAGTACTCGCAGAATTGTTAGAGATTAGAGACGAGAGAGGTTGCTTTTATCGATCCTTTGAGCAGAATAACCCAAGTACTTCTTTTCTTATGCATAAGTCATGTATTCAGTTCATTTTCCTTAATATAAATAAGTAAAACTCTTCGTTAGGCCTAGCATTGCTTAAATCGAGCAAATTACATCAACTCTATTTATTTCCTAATACACTCTCTTTACTCCACCTCCATCACGTTCTCTGACTATATTTAATAAGCTTTCAACTTCATGTCGTTTATAAGTGTATTGTGTTTTCTATTGTTTAACATTTGCTTTTGTGAATAGCTTATTAACATGTTCATGTTCATTATTCACATTTGCATACGCACAATTATATTTTTCACGCAAATGCGATCTGAATAGAGTTGCAGCTTGGGAAATTAAATTGCAGAGAAATATTTATTTTTGCACTTAATTAGAATGCCATGGAACACTAGAATTTTTTTCCTACCATCATACAACGTTTGATGCCTGTACGAAGTGAAGCAGTATGGGTTATTTTAATTTAATCTCACAATATGTAACTGCTGACTAAAACTTGGTAGTATTATTAATATATAGGTTAGGCTGAAATTATCGATTGCTCGCGACATTTCCATGACATCGATATGAATCGAATTGCGAATTAGGTTCAACAGCTCACAGGAGCAAATGGACATTTAACTTTCCAAATATCTCCCCTGTTCCATAATTTTTAAATGTAATAATAAACATTTATTGAAGGGTATATTATAGCCTGGCAGACCAATAATAATTGTTTTTTATCCGTTTTGCATTTTTGCTTAGCCATGCGAAAAAGTTTACACATAAAAAACTATATGATAGATACTCCACTTAAACAAAATTATTTAGCGTGCCTGCATATATGAATGAACGAGAGTATATCCATTAATATTTTTACATATTTATATGTCTATGTACATATATATTTGTAAGTGGACAGAATTTATGTGTGCAAGCACAGACCCACAGCGATCTAATGACATTGTCGGGCATTTATTGGAAAACTTTCACTGCAACTAGAGTGTAAGATAAATAAACAAATATATCAATGTTGAAATGTTTTCACTGCAACTAGTTTTGCTTGCCATATGAATATATGAATATTGAGAAGGAAACCTTTTATTACCAAACAGTACTGGGGTCTTGTCATGGCATAGATGGGACAGCATTTGAATTTACAAGTTTCGAGTGCAATTCTGTGTACAGAGGGATTTCTGTTTGAAATTCTCTCGAGCCGACAATTTGGGCAACTTTTTAGATTATGCATAATAGAACGAGTACACAAAATTAAAACAATTTTCACTTAGTTTAGCTGACCACATTAGTTACCTTTAACTTCGAGCTATATTTAAAATTTTAGTTGTATTTATTAAGTCAGCCAAACTGTTATTTGTCTATATTTGTGCTGTTTTTGAAGAAATACGTTTTGTTATTGTATTAAAACATTATCAGAATAAAAAGAAATAAAGCCTCAATTAATTTTTTATATAAACCATTTGAACAATTTTTATTATTCGTATTGGAAAACTCATGAAAACATTATGATTCGGAGTCCTATTATGTTCGATATTTATTTGAAAAAAACATCGTTGAGCTCGGCAATCGATTGCTCAGTATCGATTACAACATCTGCTCTAATCGATGCTCAGATATTCTCGCTCATCTCTAGTGTTGAACAATAAGAAGATAAATGTAAAAGCTGATCCATAAATATTGATTTTAAATTGTGCAGCTGATATTGTTATAAAGAAATCGATTCAACGGTAACGAATATTACATGCACTATATTAACACCAAAATGCAAAACAAACGTATGCATTTTAAGTGAAATTTGTGTCAAAACTGAGTCTGATCCAGTTGAGCCTCTCGTTTGCTTTGGCCAATTGCAAGTGGACTTTAAGAATGTAATTCTCATTTTGTTTTTATTATGACGACAGTCAAAGCAAAATCCTCAACCATAGCCAAGGATTTGTGTTCACTTCAGTCAGTCAGTCCGTCAGTCAGTCAATATGCCAGAGTCCTGTCATATCGCCTTTGAGCATTCCGAATGAATAATTGAAACAAATGCAGGCAACTTTTGAAGCACATGTACATCACAATGTGTCCGCTTCCACTTCTCGAAGCCAACAAATGTGCCCACAACCCGCGCCCCACGCCCCGCGCCTCAGCACATCCATCAAAGCAAGGACATTCGGCTAAATTTGGTAAATTGCTCTAGAGTGGCATTTTGGCACTTGATTTTCCACAATAATACTTTGATGTCGGGTTTTCTTAATCTGCCCAATTGTGCACAATATTATTTTGTTATATTACGTCCCTGACTAAAATTGTATTAAATTACCTTAAAGTTTTCAATAAAACCCACTCGGAATGCCCCGTCAACATTCACGGAATTTGAGAAAAGAATGTAAAGATTTTTATGGTCAAAAGAATTTAATAGATTTTAAATTAATTGTTTGTTTTTCATATAACATTGTTAAATTTAAGAACTGAAAATGTTGCATATTTTTCGTAGAAACTTTAACTAGTTCCCACCATTATAAACGAGGATCACTCGAAATATAGTTTATTATGAATTTAAACTAATTTGTTTTCTCTTATTTTCCACCATTTTATTTGGATAAACCCAATTTTCTTTTTAAAAAACTCAAAATTTTGAAGAGGAAAAAATGCAGACTAGCTTTTCAAAAGGAAAAACTATGGATAAGGAAAATTTAGGTGCTTGGTCGAATTCGCCGTCAGTTTTAATAATAGCATAAAAGTTTAAGTACGCAAATGCAGGTGCTGCTGACCCAAAGCAGGTGTCTATAATTACTTAATTTGGTAAGCAACCCAACTGTCTGGCTTCCCTCATGATAATTTCATATATGCCGTCTACTAGTGCAGCGTTGCCAACAAGTATAAAAGCCATGTCAGGTGTGGACATCTTAAACACTTGGACCGGCAACTGGCATCGGTAGACATGTTCAGGCGCAAGAAGCAGGAGCACGATTTGTACACCTTTGATGATCTGACACGATTCCCGATGGTGTTTTACAAAACAATTGGCGAGGATCTGTACTCGGAGCGGGACAAGAATCTGGTGCGTCGCTATTTGCTGCGCTTGTATCTGGTGTTGGGCTTTCTCAACTTCAATGCGTATGTTGTGGGCGAGATCGCCTACTTTATAGTGCATATAACATCGACAACGACCCTGCTGGAGGCGACCGCTGTGGCGCCCTGTATTGGCTTCAGTTTCATGGCCGATTTCAAGCAGTTCGGTTTGACGGTGAATCGGAAAACATTGGTCAAACTTCTGGACGATCTGAATGAAATATTTCCGATAACGATGGAGAAACAGAAAGCGTATCATGTGGCCTACTATAATAAGCACATGAATCGCGTCATGTGGCTATTCACCATACTCTGCATGACATACACCTCATCATTCAGTTTCTATCCGGCCATCAAGTCGACAATTAAGTATTACTTTATGGGCTCCGAGATATTTGAGCGTAATTACGGCTTTCATATACTCTTTCCTTACGATGCCGAAACGGATATAACCGTCTATTGGTTCTCCTATTGGGGACTCGCCCATTGCGCCTATGTGGCCGGCGTCTCCTATGTGTGTGTGGATCTAGTGCTCATCACCACCATCACCCAGCTGACCATGCATTTCAATTACATGGCCGATATGCTTCACGAATACGATGGGGATGCCCACACCGAAGATGAGAATCTTAAATTTGCCCAGGATCTTGTGGTTTATCATTCGCGTGCCTTGGAGTAAGTACTGTCTGGTATTACAAATGAGAAATTATATGTATATATTCTGCTATACTCCACATACCCTATAGTTGTTCAGCTTCACAGTATTATCAATTGAAAGCTAGTTAAAGAACCTTCCGGTTCCATTATAAACCAATTCCTTTTAGCTGGCAGCAGCACAGCTATCAAATAAATGTATGTATAAATAAAAATGTTTGTCGAGAAGCAAACTTTCATGGTTTTAAAATTTGAGGCATGGCAACTCTGGTTGTATGCTGAAAAGTTCAAACTAAATTTGTCCGAATTAAAAAAACAAAACGCACACATGCGGCTGAAAAATGGTAAAAAAAAAACCTGTCATTTGCAACATTTTTTTGCTTTTTATTCAGCCAACTGAAACTCACTTTTAAATATCTATGACATTTGCGGAAAATCCACGTCGCTGTATTAAAAAAAGCAGGTTATTTTGGCTACAGCTGGCAAATGAGTGTAAAAGTATTATTTATAATTGGATGAAAAATGTTGTCCTAATGAGCTGGAAAAACATTTTTTTTACTAACTAAAAAATAAGCAAAAAAATACATATTACAATATTTGGCGTTTTTAATTATATGAGCTCCAACCGTAGATAAATAATTGGGTCCTTGCATAAAAATTTGATTGACTTTACGTTTCGGTTGACTCGAGCTACCAATTAATTAAAAGCCACAGTGTTGTAGTTTATCTCGAGCAAAAAAAAAAAAAAATTAAGAAAATAAATCCTTTTTTGATTAATGTCAGCTTTCGTTGTGCCGAGATTGTTAGAAATTTGTGAAAGTTTTACGCGTTTTAAATTTGATTTATCGCTTTCTACAATTTGGATAGATTTTGATAATGAAAATATGACTTTATTGTACATAATATGTCTATAAGATAATTTTACTTTTGTTTTTCTTGCAGCCTTAGCGAGGAGGTGAACAACATTTTCAGCTTTACAATTCTGTGGAATTTCATAGCCGCCTCTTTGGTCATTTGCTTTGCTGGCTTTCAAATCACCGCCTCCAACGTGGAGGATATTGTGCTCTATTTCATATTCTTCTCGGCATCGCTGGTGCAGGTGTTTGTTGTGTGCTATTATGGCGACGAGATGATCTCATCGGTGAGTACGCATGCTCTAGCTAGAAAAAATATTAATTTCATTTCCCATTTAGAGCTCTCGTATTGGCGACTCGGCGTTCAATCACAATTGGCTGAGCTGCGGCTCGAAATACAAGCAGATCATGCGTTATATTATAATGCGCAGCCAGAAGCCCGCCTCTATACGTCCGCCCACATTTCCGCCCATCTCGTTTAACACGTTCATGAAGGTAATCAGCATGTCGTATCAATTTTTTGCCCTACTGCGCACCACATACTATGGCTGAGCCTTAATACTCTACTAACCACACTTTAAATTCTTTATGTAGATTGCATGTTAATAAATTAAACAGCTGATTAACACACTAAAACTAACAATGGGGCTCGCATTAAGTTGAGAAATTTAATCAATTCTATGATTTCTTTCTTTAGATTGGATACAGATATAACTAGATATATAAGATTGCATGGGATATAACAAATATCCCATCCAATGTTGGGAATCTCCTAAATAATGTCTTTAACAAAAAGTTTTCTAATATAAGAAAGAATATGGGAAGGTATCTGATAAGTAAAATATTCTCCATCTAGCTCTTATAATTCTCGAGTTATGCTTAAATAAAACTTAAGATCGATATTTAACGAAGCCTTTTGATAATTATCGGAATGATGCGATATTTATCGTTACTATGAAAACGAGACAGCGAAAACTTGGCTCAAAATATGTTTTCTCAACATTTATTATTCACAGACGAACAGACATAGCCGGATAGTCCCTGCCTATCCTCTCGATCAAGAATTACATCCTTTGTTATTTTCTTCTGCCTGTTGCACATATTTGCCAAAAAAAATCCTTTAAAGCCATTTCCAAAGGCTTGCGACTTTTTGACATTTAAATTGAATTTAATTGCACACATAAAATTGTCAGTTAAGCATTTGCCTTCAAGTTGTTAACTATACCAGGCTTATTTCAATCGTTAAGCAATTAAATTTAAGTTAATTTGCATAGTCAATTTGCAATCTGCACATTGTTATCATATTTCTTGACTCATCAAGTGTTTGCTTTAATAGCTCGATAGCAAATCCATTCAGTTGCCTTAGCCAATTGTGAGGCGTGGGAAATATGTAGTTTGTCTGCCGCACTCATAATTGGGCTCATCGTTTATGTATTTATTTGTTAAGCCTACAAATATATCAAATGACGCTTTGGCAATTTATGGCATTAGCTGACTGGCTGAGTAAAATGTTCACACCTTGGATGGTTATTGCAATTATGTATTTATGACATTTTCTGGTGTATGGGAATCGCACGTGTTTCGCTTGAATTTCATCTTCATATTAATTTTAAAGAGCTGCAAAAACTTTAGGGCTTTGCATCAATCCAAAGCTATTTATTCATATATAAATGTATATATGTGTGAAATTTGTTAATTTGTATTTGTGGTGTATTTGCATATGCCCATTTTCTTTTTGCTTAGTTTCATGTGCGCTGCAGCTGTCAATTGCGACTTGTTTGTTGTTGTAATTTTTAATTGCATATCAGCAATTAATAAATATTTACACATAACTTTTCCCACACACACACACACGCACACGATTAACACCCGCACGATAACTCATACGCACAGTCGCTCAGTTGTCTGTCTGCTTTTAAATAATAATCAATAAATGTCAAATGCAATCAAAGTCCATAAAACCTGAGTGTGCTTCGAGTGCCGCTGTGTGTATGTGTGCGTGTGTGTGTGTGTGTGTTTGACGAAGGGTGGGCCGAGGGCGGAGCCGGGGCACTCTCAAATGGTTTCCATAATTATGACCCTTGCCAGGATTAGCTAAAGTCCTGCATGTCGCACTCTGTCACAAGTTTATTTACATTTTAAAAGCCATGAAATTCAAATAGAGGGGCGATTTTTTTTTTTTAAAAAAAGGACAGTAAAGCTATTAAATAAAGTAAGATTAACTTGATTTGGACGGAAAGACTTGGCTTTGAATAATTTATAGTGTCAGATATTTTTTAAAGCGCATTTTCTTTGCATCTTAACCTCTAAAGTTAGCTGCGATTAGTCTTGAAATGAGCCTAATGCATTAAATGTTAGATATGTTTGTGATGTCTACCATTATTCTCTGATTGACAATATATGCGAAAGGTCTTTATTTTCCGTTTTAAATATATCTGATATGTAGTTGACAGATGATGGCTGCTGCCACAGCAGCTCATCAAATCCTAAATTCAAAACGAATTTGAAATTCCATTCGGGGACACGTACATTCACGCTCATTTAAAACTTGATATTATTGCTGGGCTGCTCCAAAACCAAATGCGTCCCAAATTGTTGTCAGCTAAGTAGTTGTCGTTATTGTAGTTGTTGTTTGTGTCCTTTGGCGGTTACAAGTTTGTTGTAAGGCAGCCTCAACGTGCCCACATACCCACACACAACACACACACCACAACACACACACACACACACACAACTCATGCAAGCTTACATACATAGTTGAAGTCCCAAATGCGCCACTAATTTGTGGGCATGTTTAATGCTTGCCTGGCTTTTTATGACCATCTTCTGACGAATCCGTTAAGACGGCATCTTATACACTCGAGCACACGTGCCAGCTGCCAGTTATTATCAATTTGGGGCTTCAAACAGCATTTTACCAGGTACAGTTGTGCTGCCTGTCAGCTAGCTATTCTACCTAAATAGTTACTCGTCTGTATTTATTTAATAATTTTGTAGTTTGTAGTCTCTAATACCTGTGCACTCGCTTCGACTTTTGTGTTCACGCCTGTGACTTTATCTAAATAATAATAATCGTAACTGTAACATTTATCCTCAGGATAAATTTCATTGAAGCCGCTATAAGTTATGAACAAAGAACATTTCCCTTTAAAATCTGCTTCGCACATTGTGTGTTTATCCTAGGCATATTTAATTTTAAGATCTCGGGCTTAGGTCTTTCCCATCTAGTAACTTACTATCTAACCTAACAAAAAATACAATTGTATTAATTTGTTGAACGGGGAATGTTCAATTAATTTTGGTATATTTTATATGCTCGTTTCTGCCAAAATGCATTCAACTTTCAATAAATTCATTTCGATTCATCATCTGAGGTTTCCGACTTGATGTCGGGTGTATCCTCGCGATTGGCAAAAGCGCCATCTATGGGCCAAGTATTGCGACGCTTGCCACCCAACTTTACGATATTCTCATTCTCCTTGTTGAGCACCGCCACGATGACCTTTTGCACCAGCTTCTTGGCCTCGGTCAATATTGGTTCTTTGGATTTTTTGGGCTCCGGCGGCATATCATCTTCGGACTTGAAATGGGCATCGCTCGCACTGTAATCGTCAGAGCGCAGATCATCCTCCATATCATGATCAAAGTAATTCTCCTGCACATTGCGCTGTAGTTCGTCAAATTGAAGATTGGATTGAGCCTCATCTGTTGGGTGATACTTGCTATGGCGGCTTTCCACATCGCTGGCCGTGACCTCGCCCTCCGATGATATCAGAATGGATTCATCGTCATCGGAGCCATCGGTGGGATACGAGTAGCCAAGCAAGCAAATGGTTGCATTGCCCATCGACTCAAGCACTACGCGTTCGCCCTTGCTGAAGTTCAAGTCGAGTGCCGTTTGCGGCGTACCGTGCGATAAGGTTGCCACAACATATTTCTCATTCTTGATCGTCATATATAATTTGGCATATTCTCCCTCATCAATTGCCACACTAGAGATGTGAAATGCCTTGGTCACTTGCTGGGTGTACTTACAGTACGGTTTCATAATTAATCCATAGAACGAGGACATCTTCAAGTGCTTGGTTCTTTGGTTCTTCTATACACTAGTTAAGCTTTCAGGCTATTCTATTTAGCCACGTGGCAGTAACTGCTGATGGGCACAGCTTACAAGTTATCGATAGCTATCGATTAATCGCATGTGCGAGCACGGACGCAGAATAGCTTTCCAAAAACCAGGAATCTTTGTGAAGAAGTCATTGTCATATTGTAACTGCGACTTGTCTGCGTTACTTTGGACCATTGAAAATGTCGTGAGTCGCTACTTGAGAGAAGGAAATACCCAGTTTGACAACCCTAACGAATATTTAAAGTAAACTTTATCTTAGGGAATAACTGATTTAATTGTTATACCTTTTCAGAGAGTATTATCAATTTGTCACGAAATCAGACTCTTGCAACGCTATAAGGAATATATATTATTGATTAGTATCAGAACCTGAGTCGCGTCTGTTTCTAGGCAAAAGATTCTCTCAGTTTGTGCCTGATGCAGGCACCGATTGGAGATCAAGATCTTTAAGAAAATTTAGTTTTTGTATATGAAACTTCTTGATTTATCCAATATATATGAGTATAATCTTATCAACATCGGCTTACTATATTATATAGCTGTTAGGGAAGAATTGTTAAAAAAAAATAATAGGGTTTTTGTGTGAACTTTTGCTTGAGATCTCTATTTTTCAATATATCTAAATAAATCTTGGCTTATATTTATATACATATATATATATATATATATATATGATTTGTATTTAAATATATATGTACTTCAACAAATATATATACCATATCTTGTTGAAAAAAAAACTCTTGTATAATAACAACTCTTTGCTAGTTAAATGTCTGTAAGGGTACTCAGACTTTGGCAAGCTGGGACAAACTTTCTTATACCCTTGCCTCAACAAGGCACTATAATTTTGCCATAAAATGTGTAATCCATAGAAGGAGACATCTTCGAAGACATTTTCGAGCTGCAATATTCTCACGTATCTGCAAAAGGTAAATGCTTACAATTAAATCTTCGGCGTGCCGGTAATAGCCTTGCTCTCTCGTTCTTGTCTTGTTTTGTAATTTGAATTTGCAATCAAATATAATATGTAAACAAGGAGAAAAAAATACCAAAAAAATTCGTAACGTTTTGTGCCCGAATCGACCCAAAAATTCTCGAGTTAAGTATAATTCGTACTTAATTTCATTGAAGCTCTAAAAGGTTAATATTTTTGAATCAAGTACAAAAAAGTTCGTTTTAGCAGGATATGTACTTAATTCAAAAATATATATATATGATATACATAGATATAAAATATGTTTACTGCGAGAATCCCATAAAAAATAAATACATGAGCAGATTATTTTTTCAATAATTGTTAGACACGATGCGGGGCTTACGAAATGGATATATGCATATGTAAGCACGCATATATATATATATACATATATATATACATATATATATATATATATATATGTATGTATATATATTCGCAATTGTTGCTCGTCTATTTTTGGACCTATTGACTATGTATTTTTTTTTTGTATATTTATGATGTGCTTTCTGGCCTGGTTAATGATGCAGCTGCCAATTGAACTTTGATATGCCATGTTTTATGATGTGGCAGGCGAAGCTGTTGCCCGTAGGAGCCGCCACAGAGCTCCCAAGTCGCCTGAGCATAAATCATGGCTGCCAGCAACGGGTAACCCGCACACACACACACACACACACACACACCCACACACATACACGAAGTGAGAGAAAGAGAAAATCATATTACACATTTTTAACAGCGAAATTTTGTGAAAGTAGGTAAAAGTAATATGCATATGCGGGTGTGGATGTGAGTGTGTGTGTAAGTGTGAGTGGGAGTGTGTGTGTGTGTGGGAGTGTGTGGGAGTGTATGTGTGCTGCATACTTATGTGCATGTTTAGTAGCTTTAATAACTTCACTTACACTATTCTCATATTCATATTCATATCTATTTAGGGAAACACGTGCGACATTCTGGTCTTCGCTTCCCTGCCTCATTGTCTGTATGTGCCACATGTGTGAGTGTGTGTGTGTGTGTGTGTGTGGCACCCGAGGCTGTGGCTGCAGCTGAAGCTGGGGCTGCGAGTGTGTGGCGCCTAGCATCGTGCGCTCTGAGTGCCTGTTGGGTATTTGCACATTTTAACGGATTTAATATGAAAATTAACAGTCACACAGATACACACACACACGCCGCTGCTGCTATTGTGTGTGTTCGTGTGTGTGTGTGTGTGTGTGGGTGTGTGTTCGAGTAATTTGCGTTCGTAATAATGAATCCTGGCCGAAGGAACTTAGACCTGGTTAATGCCGCCTTGTCAGCAGCTGCACTTAGTTGAAAAACTTCTTAAAATAGCAACAGCAGCAGCCGCTGTTGTCGCTGTCGTTAGTTCGCCCCCCTCCCCCCCATCCCCTTAATACTACAGTAGCTACCATGCCGCCCCCCTCACTCCGCCTCTTTACCATCAATTTAACAGCCCCAGCCCCCATTAACCCGTTGCTCCTAACATTTGCAAGTTAAACAATTATTCAAGACGTGACTTTTTGGCATTTAAATATTTATGCGCACACGTTTTGCAAACGGCACACACACACTCGCACACACACACACGCACACACTCGCACAACAACTGTCACAATGTAACATTTATGTTAAATTGACGCTGCCTAAAGGCGCAGAAATTCGTTTGTTTGTTTGTTTTGCATTTCCCAAATGTGGTGTCTTTGAAATTCTGTCTTAAATTATAAACACATTTCATGGCATTTTCAAACGATAACATTTAATATTTATGATGACATCGTGTACTCCTACAAAGCCCAATAATAAGTATATAGGGCCACGTAAGCGCTTAGTTTCATATCTCGGCTACTATTTCAGTTATGCTACTTAATTTGGTAGCTGTTGGCAAATTTGATGAAAACTAACGATTATATGCTTCTATAATTTTCCGCTATACTCTACCACAAAAGTAGCCTAATTTTAACATAACGACCTTCACAGCTAGAGTAGCTCGCAAGAATTGTGCCTTAGGTCCTTTATACTTAGCTTAGTGCCTCGTCCTTCACAGCTTGCGTAGCTCGAGATAATTGTTCCTAAGGTCCTTCACAGCTCGAGTATCTCGCCAACAATTTACCCACAACGGTGTCTTTCAATTGTTTTCCGCGAAAACCTTCCTTGTTGATTGTTTTCATGCAATGGGTTTTCTCTATATGGCATTTCCATATAATTTTCTCTATCTCGCAATTACATATATCAGGAATTGTATAATAAAAGAAATTTACCCACAACGGTGTCTTTCAATTGTTTTCCGCGAAAACCTTCCTTGTTGATTGTTTTCATGCAATGGGTTTTCTCTATATGGCATTTCCATATAATTTTCTCTATCTCGCAATTACATATATCAGGAATTGTATAATAAATAAAGATAGTAAAATAATAAACTTAAGAAAATAAATAAAATAAAAATAAAAGTAACTATAATAAAAATAAAAAATAAGAAAAAAAAATAAAAATTAGAGAAATAAAATAATAATAGTAATGCAATTAAAAGTAAAAGATAAAAAAAACAATAAAAAAATATATAACAAAATAAATAAAAAATAAAATTAATAATGATAAAAAGAATTAATTTGAAATAAAAAAAAAAATTATAAAAAATGCCAAAAAATATAAAATTATAAAAAAATGACAAAAAATATAAAATTATAAAAAATGACAAAAAATATAAATTAAATAATAATAATAAAATTAATGGATAACAAATAGTAAAAAGAAAAGAAAAAGTAGTAATAAAAAAATGCACAATTAAAAATGACAATAATAAAATATATGAAATGAAAAAGAATTATATATATAATTATACATATACATACATGCCTCGTCAAAGCCCATGTTTGGCATACTTTTTGAGCTAATGCCACATTATATTGTTATTGAAGCGTGGCATATGTGTTCCATTTGGCAAAATGCCTTTAAAATTGATCATTACACGATTTAAAGGTGAAAACGTTGTTTTAGAAGCTTGCTAATTTCCTGCAACAGCCAAACAAACGTAAATGTAAATGCATTCAAATGACAGATGGAAAGCACTTCCATGTAAATAAAAGTTATGCCAAGTGTTGAGCTACGTAAATTGCACTACTTCCATTTGCCGTTCACATTTCGATTCCCAGGCCAAAGCCGACAACAACAACAACAACAACATCAGCACAATTTAAGTATTCCCCGAAACGAACGAAAACTGCGATTTTATCAGACCTTCCGGGCAATGAGGGCTGGCAAAAGTCGCACGCGTCGCACCTTTCAAGTCAAGGGATTTATGTGCCCAGCCAACGAAAAAGGAAAAACTCAAAAACAAGAACAACAAAATAATTGGAAAAAAATGAAAAGAAAAGAAAAAGGGGGGAAAACATTTTCCAGCCAAAGACATTGTCTTCCGTTTGCGGCCAGAACTGAAATGTTCCCAGTCAAATGCTCCAACAGGAAATTGTATTCTAATTGGAGCAAAGAACTTTAATAAACAGCAAAAGACAAAGTTTAACACTCGAAGAGTTCAATAGAACAATAAAATATATATGTATATAGTATGTTTCAAAATGCATAACTTCATGCTTAATTTATTTTATTTGATTCCTTAAGAAGTAAAAAAAAAATACAATTTAAATTTAAATTATTTTCTTCATATAAGAACTAAGGCATCTATATTTTATGGTGGTCTGATCCAACTGGTTTCGACATTTGCCTACCTAAAACTGAGATATATGTATGTGTGTTCATATAAACAGGCAGAGTGCTCGACTTGGCTCGACTTGGATGATCGTAAATGTATATACTTTATAAAGTCGGACCCAACTCTTTCTACATATTGCATGACAAAATTTGAATGCCCTCCACCATCAATCTTGTAATTGACAGGTAAAACGAAATTCTGTTGCATAGTGTTAGGTCGAAAATGAGTGGGGCTTGAATGCAAATTGAATACCTTCAACTCATAACAATTGAAAGTGGGAACTCGAACAGAAGTGTAGCCAATTATCGGCATTATGGTTACAGTTCTAGTCATGCATTTTTTAAACGAGTTCTGTGAATTTTGCGGTGGACAGGTCGTATGCATATGGCCAATGCCGTACACCTGTTTCGGTAAGCTTATGAAAGGGCGTGAGAGCGTTACGATTGGCAGCTCTAGACTAGAATCGACCTGAAGAGGGTCGGCTAGGTTGTGGGCGGGGCATGGCTAAAGTTGTTGCACTTGTTGGGGGCGGGTATTAACGCGAAACTCGCGTTAAATTCTTTTGGGTTTGGCTATCCACACTGTGGCCAATTAATGTGCAGGTAAAAGCCTGCGTCAAACCCACGCCATGGGCACACAGTGGTCGCTAATGGACAGAGCGTTGCCGTCTTGAGTGGGGTTCGGGCCTGGCCCACATAGGAGCATGGACAAGGAGCGGACACAACATGTCGCTTAACATGTCGAACATGAATATGCACAACATCAGGAGCAACAGGAATAGCAGCAGCAACAACAACCACAACAACAACAACAACAACAGGTGGCAATGGCATCCGCATCCGTATCCGGGTCATGCAATGCCGTTACAGGCCAATGGCCAAACAAAAACAACTCGAACTGCTCCCAAATGTGCTGCGTGTGCATGCATATTATACACATGAAACGACAGGCAATTGTCCCCGCCCCGCTACCCCGAAGACCATTCGCTTTTTTTTCCCCCTCTCCACACCCTCTCCTTTTATCCATCACACAAATATCGATAGACCGTGCCGTGCATAACTGTGGCTCAAAGCTTTTCCACTGAGGTGTGCATAATTAAATTGGACAACAAGCGGATAAGCGGCAGCAGCAAGAGACTAAAAATCACAGGTGGACGTCCTAAATGATATGGACCCAATGTGCGGAGCAAAGAGCACGAGCAAAACGTCAAGTAGTAAAAAAAAAAAGGCGTGCCCGACAAACAGATAGCCCCTGTTCAGTTCTAAAGCGCTCAAAAACATTCCAAGTTCCTTTCTACACAAGGTAGCTTTTGAAAATGTAAACTAGTTTCTGATTTTGTACACTTTACAATAAGCTAAATACCAAATTTGGTGTCTCTTGCTCTTGAAGTTCTCGAGTTACAGTCATGTAACATGGATAATTAACGATATTAGGGAAGGTGCGAGGTGCTCTTAGCCCAGCTCAGATCGGAAATATATACTTATATGCTGCCTGCTTCTGTCTGTTGCATTCATTTGCTAAAAAACAATATACCCTTCTTTTTGCCCAATTCACTATGCAAGAAAAAAATCGAGCGAAATAAAAAAAAGGAATATGCATGGATTAATAATGCATTCACGTGTGTGTCATATCACGCCACGGACTGTCGCCCGCCTGCCCAGTTGCCTTAAAGCATGCGCTATCGAAAAAATAAATTACATAAAAAACAATAAGCATATCGCATGGAATTGCCTCTAGTGCTGATCCTATGCAAATCGATTATAGATACCAAACCGGAAACAATTTTCCTGCAAAATGGTTGTGAATGTGAATACTTTCCAAGAAAAAGTTGGGCATATTTTAAGATCCATTAACAATTGAAGATTTAAGGTCTATTTCATATTGTACTTGGAACGCTCAAGAATTAAGTATACTTTACAGAGATTTTTCTATATGAATGATTTCTATACATTTCTAGCTATTACTTAAATTTTGTTTTATATCTCAAATGGCCTTGGCTTATACAAATATGCAATGGATTATTCGAAAAGTGTGAAATAAACAAATGAGTTTGAACAAAGTTCTTCAAAAATGAGTTTGAGACCGATTGGTAGACAAGACGGTTTCATTCAAACGTTTTTCACGATTTTTTCACACTTGCTGGTGGAATTAACTAACCCGTCTTAGCGCGCACCTCCATTTCACTACTGTGAAAGTTTCAGCTTCCTAGCTCTTACGGTCCGGGCTGTGCGTTGATCAGCGGTCAGTCAATCAGTCAGTCAATCAGTCAATCAATTAGTTAGTCAGTCAATCAGTCAGTCAAGCAGTCAGTTAGGCAGTCAGTCAATCAGTCCTTCAGTCAGTCAATCAGTCAGTCGATCAATCAGTCAGTCATCTAGTCAGTCAAGCAATCAAGCATAAGTTGACTACTGTGA
This sequence comes from Drosophila lacicola, assembly GCA_035045355.1. Taxonomy (NCBI): domain Eukaryota; kingdom Metazoa; phylum Arthropoda; class Insecta; order Diptera; family Drosophilidae; genus Drosophila; species Drosophila lacicola. Next base: position 14,091,496 of record JAWNPB010000148.1, read on the forward strand.
AAGTTTCAGCTTCCTAGCTCTTACGGTCCGGGCTGTGCGTTGATCAGCGGTCAGTCAGTCAGTCAGCAAATCAGTCAATTAGTCAGTAGTCAATCAGTCAGTCAATCAATTAGTTACTCAGTCAATCAGTCAGCCAAGCAATCAGTCCTTCAGTCAGTCAGTCAGTCAATCCTTCAGTCAATCAATCAGTCAGTCATCCAGTCAGTCAAGCAGACAATCAATTAGTCAGTAGTCAATCAGTCAGTCAATCAATTAGTTACTCAGTCAATCAGTCAGCCAAGCAATCAGTCCTTCAGTCAGTCAGTCAGTCAATCCTTCAGTCAATCAATCAGTCAGTCATCCAGTCAGTCAAGCAGACAATCAGTCAAATAGTCAATTAGTCATTCAATCAGTGAGGACGAGCAGTTTTATATAGAGAAATAATAAAAATATATTGCTTTATATTGATTGAATGAAGCTTAACAAACAAATTAAGCTACAAAAAAAACAGTTACCTAAAAAGAATAAAAGCATAAAAACCAGTTAAATAAAACAACAATTTAATAAAAAATATATAAAATTTATAGCTTTGGAAATTATTAACCGCGCACTTCCACGGCAAAGTATCCCAATAAATTTGGCAATATTTCAATTTTTTTTTATATACATATGTGTTAGCATATTTATGTTTTGGTGTCGTCAACTATTTTTTTTTTTTAACATTTTTTTCCCTTTCATAATTTATTTTAATTAAAATCGCGTCATTTGTCGGGAATACTCACAGAAAAAAGGAAAAACAACAACAATTGCAACCAAAGCAATCAATTGAATAATTTAAATTGTGACGCATTCTTAATCAATTCGATCAATTTAAATGTGCATTGATATGCATTAATGCTACATTTAATTAATGCAAATAACCAAATTTTGTGGCCATTTATGCCAGCCAAAGAAAATCAAACGGACATTTTGTTAATTAACAGACCAAAGGCAACAACAAAAAAACAAAGAACAACTTGCCCAAAAGGTATTAGTGCGATGCGATATGCCTGCCGCATTCAACGGCTGTCAAACAAACGGCAACCGTAATTATATATGCTTTAATTCAAATTAAAATAATGTAACAAGAATATTCAAATTAAAAAAAAAAAATGATAGCTCACACACATCTCTCTTAACCAGGACGAGTTGTATTTATTCCGTTCCACCGAATGCCTGCTGCAGCATGTGAAAAAACGAGCAAGTTTTCATTTTATTTGATTACTTTATGGCTTAAATTTAAAGCCGAAATTGGACTTAACCTCTCTCAATTAATGTGATCTCTGCCCTCTTATTCAACATAATTTTTCATATTTTAATCAGTTATTAAAACTTTTTTTTCATTTACTTTAAAACCAATTACGCATACATTATTATATTATTATTATACCCTTAGTCCATTGAATGTGCGTAATCGAGGTATATTGTTGCTGTGCAAATGTATGTAACAGGCAAAGCTAGGCAAGTCCGACACCATAATATATGGTATATATATGTATATACTTGATCAGGACGAAGAGCTGAGTTGATTGATTCATGGTTCTAAATACGAAACGTATATTGCGCTAAACCATTCGCAAAGGCAGTTAATCGATTGGTTTTAAAAATATCGATAAAAATAGACTTTTAGGCATGACTTTGTGCAAATGTATGCGACAGGTACAAGAAGGCATGTCCGTCAGTCTTAAACTACGAAAACTTGAGACTTAAAATATATTTTTCTCACGCTAACCTAGTTTATCGATATACCGACACATTACCAAAATATCGATAAAATTCGATTTTGTGCTAATGTATGAAACATGTCATATGTCATATTAATATGAAACAAAGCCAGTTTATCGATGCCGACCAATTTCAAAAATATCGATAAAATTTTCTGCAAATGTATAATATGTAACAGACAAAAGGATATAGATGACGATTATGTCATATCCGCAAAGTAGACACTTGCAATATATATACTCCCATGCACCGATATATATCGGCTTGTTTACAAAATATCGATAAGAATCGATTTTTAGATTTGTTTCTTTAAGCATAACTCTAGAACTTTAAGTGCTATTTTCACCAAATTTGGTATATAGGCTCTTGTATGGTATAGACATATTAGGAATGTTTTATATCTTGTATACCCTTCCCGATTTCACCCAAAATAAACTCATTGTCAAAGTTAGACCCTAGCCTTTTGGCATGTACACACATTGGGTTGCCATATTTATGCCCTCATACCGTCAGCTGGCAGATATAATGATAGATGGCACTAGCCAGATCATAGGCTGCAGACCCCACTAGTCCGTGCAGTTCGATTTGTACCTTAAAGTTGTTAAGGGATTACGATGGTGCAGGCTAGAGCACGGTGGTTGCACTGCGTGTGACCACCAAACCGACTGATTGTCAGGCAGAACCACAAACACTGGCAGCACTTTGCATCCAAATGTTGTCGCATGAGTAACTGCTGGACTCCTAAGAGCAGCAGCGCGTTGATAGCGGGCGGTGGCGGGGCCGGGGTCGGTGTGTATGTATATGTTAGTTGGCGCTAAGCCGCAACAACCAAAAATTTGTTTGCAGTTAGTTGGCGACGTCATGCAAATGCATTTGACCACGTCAAAATTGTGTGCTTGCCACGTGGACAAGCACATTAAAAGAGCGAAGTTGAGTCGAGTGGAGTGCAAATCCTGCCGACTGTTAGACTGGCGCTGGATCCGCCGCTATGGCTATTCGCACCGCCCCTCCCCTCCCCGGCCCGCTAACCACATATGTACGTGAAGTTTACTGCATTTGCTCAGCGGTTAAGCCTTTGCATTTAAATGAAGAGTTTTATTTATGCAACGGCGCGTCGCTACGGTCACAGGTTCCTTTTTCGGCTTTAGCTATAGCTTTGGCACCCGCTTCCGTTACCATGGCCAAAGTGCGCATATTTTGTGGCTAAAAAAAGGATTGCTTTCAAATCCTTTAATTATTCCGCTTCGATATACCCTGTACTCAGATTCGAAGTACCGTAGCACAGATATGCCCAATCACGCACATATGTAACTATTTCTATGTTTTTAATCTACAACTATGTAAATTGTTCTGTGGAACGTAATTCACCGATTGCGCTAAATTATGTATGTAGGCATTTGTGTATGAATATTACCCTATACCAAACGCATACCAAGTTTAATTTCCCCTTCAGCTGCAATTTAAATTAAAAATACTTTTAAATACTGCCCTACTAAGCGATTCTCACAAATTCAAGTAAGACCCGACGGTTTTCATGTTTTATTTACAAGTGTTACGTGCAAAGTGTAAGTTTATAACAAGTTGTTTTTTATGTATGCGTGTACGCATATATATATGTATGCATGTATGTATGTGTGTGTGTATGTATGCATGGACATGTGTGTTTGTATGTATTTATATATGTATGTAGGTATGCATGCATGTATGTATGCATGTAAGTATGAATGCATGCATGTATGTATGTACGTAAGCATGTATGTATTTATGTGTGTATGCATGTAAGTATGTTTGCGCGCATGTAGGTATGTATGCCCGCATGTAGGTATGTATGTATGCATGCATGTATGTATTCAAGTGTATGCATGTGCATGTGTATGTATGCATGTATGTATGCATGTATGTAATCATGTATGTATGTATTTATGTATGTATGAATGTGTGTATGCATGTATGTATATGTGATTGTTTGAATGTATAATGAAAACAATTTAAACAAAACGCCTTTAAAAAGGTTGCCGTTCTATGCGATTCTCATGACTTCAAGTAAGACCTGCGGGTTTTCGTAAATTCGTTAGTAGTATTGCATTAACAAGAAGTGTTGTCAATTTAATACATTTTGTCTGTGCTCACACAATCTCTGTATGTAAGACTCTTTTACGTTTTCTATCTCGCTCATTTTAATTATTTTTCTTCTTCTCTTATTTACGGTTAAGTCTTTGCTCAAAGGCATATTTTGTAAACCTTTTCAAGAAGACAACTCAATTTCAATTATAATTTTTAACTTTGAATTTTAGGTGTAGCTAATATACAGCAAAATATGATATAATATACATGCAGATGTATTTATATAATACATTTGTAGGCTTTAACATGCTAGAGGCAAAAAACTCAATTCATTTATTAATTCGTTATTTATGGAATAAAAAGTGTGCCTTTTGCCCATGGTGGTTTCTATGTGCAACTTTTTGGCTATGAATCTGACCTTATGCAGACGCTGGCGTCGCGTCATATAATTTGGGTAAAAATGTATGGCATGCATTTGGGCGCTTTAAAGTAGCATGAGCATAGTATTGTGTGTGCGTGCGTGCGTGTGTGCATGTGTGTGTGTGTGTGTGTGCGGGTGGACTGATCAACCCAGTTTTGGAGTCGCTTTATCACGCCAGCCGCATAATGCAGCACTCCAGTTTCTCACTTCTATTGGCATCAGACAGCAGCAGCAGGTGCCGTTGCCGTTGCCGCTGCCGTTTCCCTTTTGAAGTTTTTGTCGACCCATTTTGCAGGTTCATGAATTGCATGGGCATGGCACACATTGGTGTTGCGCCTTAGCCCCAGACCCCGACATGCTCCTTGCAACGTTGTTGCACCGAGTGACTGCAGGCTGGCAGGCGTTTCCTTTAAACATTTTTGGTCGCACATTGTAGCTGCCTAATGAACACATGAATAAAATATGCGATTTGCTTAACTTTGCACGCCATGCCAAAGCACTGAGTGTTGCCCAGAGAGATGGCATAGAGTATGCCATCGGATGGCCCCAGAATGGGAGCAGGACCTGCAGAACAGCAACGTCAAGTAAAACTTTTAGCCCCCCCCCCCCTTTTAAGTCCCCGCCAGATTTGCCATGCAGACAAGCGGCCAGTCAGGCTGGCAGTTACCTGCACATCACATCAAGTGCAGCAGGCATAGTATAAAGCGTAAAGCGGGAGTAACCTGCAACTGGTACCTGGGATTCGGTCTGGTGGCAATGAGAGCGTGGGCATGGTATGGCTTAGCTGATTTATCTTGGTGACGCAGGCGGAAGCTTTTGTTACTGCTGCTCCACTGGCGACGAATCCAAAAATCGTTGAAACTCACTCAACAGTTTAACAAAATGCCGACGTGCGCTCCTCCATGGCAACGAGGGGGGGGGGGGGGGTGTGGCTGTGCAAGGGGGGTGACAAGAAACCGTCACGACTGAGTCCATGATGATGATGAGGATGATGATGAGGCAAGTTGACGGCAGCTATATGATATGTGTGTGCAGCTGCTTGCATTGGCATAGAATAAATAGCATGTCTGATTGCAGATCCTACTACATATTAAGCAGAGCTATTAGAGCTGTGCAGCTGAATGGATCAAAGGTTGAATAGCGTTGGCAGAGCAACTAAGATTATCAAAGATAACAACCTCAACCGATATTACAGTAAGATTAACAGCAGCGTTTGTCAAGCAAACGCTTGTAAGCTAATTTGCGTTAAAACTCTTTGCAAATTGTAAGCTAATTGCCATTGCTTTGTGTGCAGCTTACGACATTTGTAGTTTGCTGAAGCTTATTGCTGTTAAAGTTCATGTTCATGATTGTGTTCAACAAGTAGCTTAATAAGTTCAACCGATATTTCGGTAAGTTTAATAGCAGCGTTTGTCAAGCATACTTTGTAATAAAATTGGCGTTTAAACTGTTTGGGAATTATAAGCTAATCGCCATTTCTTTATGTGTAGCTTAGGGCAAGCTCTGCTAAAGCCTATTGCTGCTAAAGTTAATTTAAAATTATTTTCAACAAGAAGTTCATTTTGTCTTCAGTGAAATTTGACCAGGAATTGTAATTTGTTTTCGCATCCTGTATCAAAATCACGCCTTGACAGCATTTTAAAGTTATAGTTATAAATATAAATAACCTGATTTTAAACAAATGCACTGCATTTAAACCTGGACCCTCGTTGTTTATCCACCGAGGTCTGAATTGTGTAAATAAATCAGTTTACAGAGCTTTCAAAACAATTGTCGAGAGAAAAGTATATTGTTAGCTAAACTCTTTTTTTTTTGGAAGCTCTACTGAAATTTGAATTGGACAGATTTTTCAGTTGTAAAAGATGCCAAACAGTTGCATTCTTGCCCCCTCAGCTAGCGTATCCATTGATAATATCTATTCATACTGGTGCATGGCCAGCTGAATGGCCCTTAAGAGGTTTCTTGTGGAAGCCAATGAGCGGAATGGGAAATGGGCCAGCGACAAAGATGTGGCGCCAAGTAGCTACATTGCCAATGGCAATGAGAAAAAGGCCAAGCTGAACCGATTCAATGGGCACGTTTAGAGTAGTAACGGATTTCTTATAGAATTAATATCAAGCGACGACGACACTGCCAGCCAGGAAGCATGAATGGAAGGAAGGAAGCCAGGAAGGAAGGAAGGAAGGCAGTATGGAACCAAAATAGAAAACAAAAAAAAAACAAAAAAAAAATTGAATACCAAAAACTTTTGCCATACACATTTTTTTCTATCTCTCTTCATGCAATTGAATTGCCAAGTGAAAATCTGAACGCGCGACATTGGTAGCTCGCGGGGCAAAGGGGCAAAGACGCTGTCGACGACGACGACAGCGACGACGACAGGGCAAAGCCAAAGGAAGCCATGGCCTTAACCAAACGAAAAAAAGGTTAAGTGGAAAGCTGAGCTGAGCTAAGCTGACGCGAGCTGAGCTGAGCTGAGCTGAGCTGAACTGAACTGAGCTCAGCCCAGAGTGGAGGCGACGAGCAGCTAGCAGCCGGAACGGCGGCGACAAGGCGAACGCAGCGCCCGAGATTGACACGGGATATTTCGGGATTTGCCACATAGCAGAGCCTTCAATTACAACTATTTGAAATGGGATATGCCCATTCACTTGGGGCATACAAAATCGAGCACAGCCAATGGCTGGTAGTCATGTGAAAGAATCCCATTGTCGTTCCCCAGGCACCGGTCGCAGCGGCCCCGCCCCCCGCCCCCGCCCCCGCCTAGTCCAACGGCCAGCTGGTGTGACGGGTCGTATGAGTGATTTATTTTATGGCTCATTTTTGTCGCTGGCTTTTCGCGTGGCGCGTGACACACGCAAAGCACCTTAAAGTGGGTTAAAAGCCCAAATGAACTGCATTTGGCCATTGCATGCTGACCCGCACCGCTCATCCCCCCGCGGCCCCACCGACCGCTTGTGCAGCAATTGTTGCAGCCACCTAATGACCGCCATTAAATTCCTAATTAGCCTCGTGTGTGTTTGGCCTAATCAGCTGATTGCCGAATGCTCAACAAGACGTGGGCTAATGAAAAAGACTCTAAAAGCAAGCTCGTCTCCTTTGTAGAATATATGACTGCGGCTATAGCACATATTCCTGCGAAATGCGCATACCAAGAACCTACTTGTATAGAATACTTTATCTCTACAACACACTACCTAAAGTTCAAGTAAAAGGAAAATCAAAAGCATTTGTATACCCTTGTGAAGGGCATTCCAACTCGGTCACGAACTGTGCAACGCTTGATATGAGATTTTTTACTTAATGCAGGAATATTATATATTGAGCATCATGAAAAGCGCATAGAAAGGCGATACATACATATATGTCGAAATGAAAGAGCAAATAGTTAATTTATTATTCCATCTACATGAGAATCGCATAGAAGGGTGCAATCGAAGAGGGAGATATTAACCGCAAAAGAAAGTTGCAGATAGAGCCTGTGAGAAACGAAGGGGGTAAGAAAGATAGAAAGAAAGTAAACCAAGGTAAGAGAAAGTCCGAATAGGAGAGGGATTTATAGAAAGAGATACAGTACCAACTAGAGAAAGAGATAGATGCAAAGGAGAAAAACGGAAAGAGAAAAAGGTAGTGGTTGGAATGGGAGGGGAAGAAAGATATAAGTGCGAGTGGGAAAAAGTAAGAATAAGGTGTGGAGAGTTTGTGGGCTCGGAGTTAGTTAATATTGGTAAGGGTATATGGAGTGCGGCATGTTGCAATATTGTTGTTTGTTTATGCATGCTTTTGAATATGAAAACTTTTTAATTGGCTGGCACTAGTTTAAATGTTGTCTATAGGTCTTTATGTCATTTTGATAACTTGAATACGAGCGCTTTGGCTGGTCGGGGGCACTGTGAACTATGCCACAGCGACAGCTGCCACAGTCTGTTGCTGCCACACGGCAATGCGGGCATAAAAAGGCCAAAGCATTGAGAACTATTTGCAAATAAAATGCAAGTGAAATGTGGCGCATTCATCTGCAACAAAGGAGCTGCAAACAAATGCTAAACTATTGCATTTTGCTGCTGCTGCTCTGCTGCTGCTGCTGCTGCTGCTGCTGCTGCTGCCTTTTGCTTTCTTCCATTTGCTGTTGTAGTTGTCCTTTATGCAGCTTTTACTTTTTCGCCAGCAGGATATCCTTGCCACCAGTAGCAGCAGCAGCAGCAGCAAGTTGAAAAAATAAAATAAATTGTTCAATTTAACAAACAAGCAAACAGCAGCAGGCAGGCAGGCAGGCAGGCGGGCAGCAGAATCAGGTGAACGGGTGTCCAGGTGAGTATACAACGTGCATCGAATGGGTGTCGAATAGTTGGGCGTGGCACGTAAAATTTGTGAGCCAGTTTATGAAGCGAGCGAGTAAAATGCTTGTTTACTGCCACCGCGCGACAACAATTGCCTCGACTGCCTGCACAGCTCAGCCCGGCTCAGCTCGGATGCCGACCGCGTCCTTTGCGGCACTTTTGCGCTCCAGACAGTGACCCAACTCCGCCCGCGACTGACCGACCGACCGACCGAGCGACCAAACGGCCCTCAGCTTAACGCTGGCATTTTGTATTTTTGAGTAAAAGTCAGCCCCTTGAACGGATCAGCTTAAAGCTTACGAATTCCGAGCACAAATTCCCATCGATACGACGCGTTTTGCTGGTCTTAAAAGCTGAGCATGGATATTGAATCAAATATTGAGTGTCTAACGGAATTTATGCTTAAAGTATATAAAAAGTGAAATATAATTTTCACAATTATGCTATAAGGGATCTCTGTGCGTGTGTCTGTGTATTGAATGAGGCCGGAAGCAGCTTAAGGAAATTTAAGCCGTTGACTAGCTTATGAGTTGAGTCCAACAGGAGCTAGAGAATGTTAATGAGGCACTGCGCCTCAGGTCGCTGGGGTGCAAACATTACGGCACACATTGCTGGCCAGCTGCAGGGGCCAAACGGTTGGAATGGGTGCCCCAGTCTGTTGTTATAGCGACCGGAGTGCCCATTGGCCCATGGGCATATGCCCGGCCAATGCAGGCATCCTGACTCAATCCAGGATCGTTGTAAGGTGCTCGATTTCGAAGATATCAGGATTCACTTTGGTATGATATAACATGATTTGATTCAACATGCACGCAGTTAACGCAATTAGTTAATAATTATTGTTCTAGTTAGTTTCGGATGTGTATTCATGATGTTTCCCCAAACTGTTGACCGATTGTTCAATTGGGAACGCTCTGAAAGCAAATGTGCACTGGTCGAGAGATTGACTTTAATAGAAATATGATTCGATACAGGTTGGGGCTCAACTTATTCAATTTGAGCTTTGCTTCATGTTAAATAAAAGGCTTTAATATATATTTTGCCTTCCCCCAACTTCACACTTTGCAAATCTTTATCGTAAATAGTTGTTGTGCTTATCTTTATTTATATTGCCTCAAAATATATATGCATGCATATATAAGTACGTAAAACAAATATTATTACTCCTTATTACTTTAATATGTTTGTGGAAAACTTAAATCAATAAATTAGAATAATAAATAAAAATAATTATCCCTTGCATGAAAATAAAAAATATCTTAGATAAAACATATTTGTATATGATATATTATATATAAGATATATGATAATATATACTTATTCTTATACTTATTTTCATTTTCTCTAGTATTTTTTCCAAATAATTTTTTTTCCCTCAGCAGCAACAACTTATGCTGCCCAGACATTGAGGAAATCAGAAATTCTTTCAAGGGAAGTAATACTCTGTAGACGGTTTGTCAAATTGATTTAAATTCTTAAACACATATCTCAATAATACATAGCTAAAGCTGCCCGTCGATTTTATGGTAAATTGTTTGTAAGAATCGAAACAAAACTGGAAACTGAATGTGCGAAAAAAAGCCGCAAGTACGAAAAGGGAATGGGGGCAACTTTATTGCAAATCTTTAAGTGTTTTTGGCGTGCGTGATAATTTGCAACTTATTCTTTTCTTTGTTTTCGAAATTCGATTGGTGCATGCCGCATTCCCTTGAAAAATTATGTGGCACGCGTTGCAATTAGCGCTTAATGTTAAAGCAGCTGTCGGCAGAGAGAGAACAATTCTTACATTGCATTCGCAGACGTCCTTATAAATAACTGAACGGTAAAGAGCTACGACTTGCTTTGGTTTCCGAACTCAAGATTAACGCTCAAGCGAACTGTTTCACATCTTCTTTGTGCGGCATTCGCAATCGCCGCACAGGCAGCATTGCATACCTCATTAGCACATTTACGCTCATGAGAGCGAATTTTTCACATCCTCTTTGTGCGACATTCCAAAACGTCGCACAGGCAGCATTGCGCTCGAGAGAGCGCAATTTACATTTCACATCTTTGTGCGTCATTCGTAAACGTCGCACAGGCAGTATAAGCGAATGTGGCAAATGAAAATAAGATAAACGATGTGCATATCAAATATTCTAAGAGCGTTCTGTTAACACGAAAATTCAGTATAGAACACCATAAATCATGGCTTAAATTGCCTGAAAATCATGACACTCAATTTGTGGGGAAAAAACACAATTTTTATTCAACCCATTTGTATCGTAAATGTGTGTTGAATGTGTAGACTAGATGCAAATGTTTGCCCAAGTTGCGGATACAAATGTGCAGGCCGAGCAGAGGCAATTGCCTTTGTGTGGCAAATGAAGCGCTGGCATCGAAAGCAAAATCATGCGGGCAAGGCCCAAAACGATGCAACACACAATTTGTAATAAAGGGCGCACAGGCAGCTAACCATGGGGGGGCAGCCGGGCGCCGAGGGCCGAGAGGACTACGTGCTCGCACATGCAGCCAATAACTTTGCGTAGACAAAGAACGAAAACACAAAAAAAAAAAATGGGAATAAAATTAGTTGTTGGGCAATGGAAATTGGGAAAACTAGGTGAAAATGAATGCGATCGGCACAGCCATTGGTACGGTTGATAAGCTGCTTAGCCGCCCCCTCAGCCCTCCCCCCAACACAAGGCCAACGTCACCAACTGATGCAGGTCTCGAGGCACACGCACACGCATTGCGTATTTCGTGTTATTAGCCAGACAAAAGCCAAACCGAGCACCGCAACCAACCAACCCACTGGGCTCTTTGGTGGGGGGTAGGGTAGTGCGCCCTTGTGTCTGGTGTGCGTGTGCTCAAAGTTTTTGACAGGCAGCACTCGAGCACCGAACACCGAGCACCCCAAGGTATTAAAAATTACCCCATACAAGCCAACACAGGCCACATGAAGTTTTGGGCAAACCATAAAACTGGATAGTGGTGGGTGGTGCCTGGTGTGCGCCGTGGTTGCGGTACTCTCTTGGTTGGTTTAGTTGGTTGCCTGGCTGCTCGCTGCCCTGTCGAGATTATGACACGTTGCTGCTGCTTATTTATTAATGAGCTGCGTTGTCAGTCAACAATCAGCTGCTCCGTCAACGGCTCGTCACATTTAATGTCTATGCGGTCAGCTCAATTACCATTGACCGTCGTCTACTGCTTCCGCCTTCTCAACGAATGGAAAAAACTTAAATTCAGAAGATTACATTTTATTTTATTTAAAATTTCAAAAAGCATATTTACTATCATTATAAACAGTGTGCATTTAAAAAATAATAGAAAATATATTTATGATAAAAAGAAACTTTTCTGAAGTTGCAAAACAAAATTAAAACTCATTTTTAAAAATCTTTGTTCAAATGAATTTCACACTTTTCGGAAAATTCATCCCCCCCGTTGGAAATGGAGCTCAAAGCTTTGGTGAGTGATCTTTTGGGTTCAAATTCATTTTCAAAGGTCCTTATAAAAATTTCATATGAGTTGTGTTTCATATTTTTCGCAGTATGCAAGCCTCCTCAGTTAAATGCGGGTCAACAATTTTTTGGGCAAAGTTTTAAGCTTCTTTCGATCGACTTCAAACTTTTTTCAAATATATTTGTCGAAATTTATTTGATAGGTTTTTTTTTTGTAAATTTCACCCCTCTTTGATGGAAAATGCAGGTGGTTTAATGAACGAAAGCTTATTTTTCGGCTTTATGATTTTCACCACAAGACATGGGCGTAAGCAGTTGCTTCCAACTTTTAATTTTTAACTCGATTTTAAACTTTTTTTTCAATATGTCGGTGAAATTTAACTTAAGACGTGTAGCTCAAAATACAACGGGTAGATTTAAATTTTCCACGGGCAGAAACTCTGGATGAAAAAGTTATATAAGTATAAAACTGTGCATGTGTTTTTGCATGTATGTATGTATTCATGTGTGCATGTATGTATGTGTATATGTATATGTGTATATACGTATGTATGTATGCATGTACGTATGTTTGTATGCATGTATTATGTATATATGTGCATGTTTATATGTTTCGATATGCATGTTTGTATGAATATAACAAATTATGCATGCATACATATATCTATGTTTGTATGGATGGTATGTATGGATGCATGTGTGTATGTATGCATGTATGTATGTGTGTGTGTGTACGTGAATTTTTATATATTTTTACATGTGCTTATGTGTAAGTATATGTGTATGTGTAAACATATGTGTATGTGTATATATGTATTTATATATAAATACATGGATGTATGTGAGTATGTATATACATATATGCATGCATATAAGTTATTTTGTATGCATCAATGCGTGTAAGTATAGATGTATTATATAGTGTGCATGTATATATGCATGTAAGTATGTTTGTATGTATTTATCATGTATATATGCGTATATATGTGCATGTTTGTGTGTATTAATGTATGTTTGTATGAATATAATAAGTTATGCATGTATAAATCCATGTATGTATACATATATATACACTTGTGTGTATATATGCATGCATGTATGCATATATATATGACTGTATGTATGAATGTATATATGCATGTGTGTATGCATGTTTATATATATATATGTATGTATATTATGTATGCATTTTTATATGTAAATGAATTTGAAAAATAATGTACTCTTAACGAATGCCCTACTACGCGATTCTCATGAATTCAAGTAAGTCTCATATATTTGAGGAGGTGGCTTCAACTATAGAGGAGGCGGCAGCTTCAACTATGGAGGAGATAGCGGCTTCAACTATTGAGGAAACGGCGGCTTGAGCAAAGGAGGAGGCAGCGGCTTAAGCAAAGGAAGAGGTGGCGGCTTGAGCAAAGGAGGAAGCGGCGGCTTTAATATTGAGGAAACGGCGACTTGAGCAAAGGAGGAGGCGGCAGCTTCAACTATTGAGGAAACGACAGCTTGAGCAACGTCCTCGTTGCTAAGGTGTTAGTTAAAAAGTTGTGTATGTTTAGTTGAGCTAAAAATTAACAAAAAATTTATTAACAAATATTGCCTTCTACGCGATTCTCACAAACGGAAGTAAGTAAGCAAGCAGGCTGCATTTTTAAGCTAATCAAAATTATATTTTCTCTTCTGTTCTTTCAGTGATGGGCTTATACAAGAGTTCATCTCCGGCCTTCTATAATAATCGTGCACGTGAATTTACAGGTGAGTACGTTATAACTAATATATATATTTGTATATATATATATATATTTATAAACACAAATATTTATCTCTATACATAAAACTGTTTGTCCAAAATAAAACTTAAAACTCATTTTCAAAGATCTGTGAGAGAATTTATTTCAAACGAGCAACGGGCAAGGCCGCGTCGTACCCTCAAATATCCTATAAAGAAATAGGTCCAAATTCCCCACCCCCATAGCTCGGTCAAAACTCAACCGATTTTCATAAAATTTGGCTCTCTGTTCGTGGTTTAGCCTCTAGCTCAATGTGGCATCTAAATCTTGCAACATCATTGTTGGTCAAAATTCGTGTGAAAATGGTACCCTCAAATATCTTATATCTTATATAGACATAGGTCAAAATTTCCTACCCCCATATCTCGGTCCAATCTCATCCGATTTCCTTGAGGTTTGGGTCTTTGTTTATTTATTTTATACATTCCACGGGCCGGGGTATATCCGCTAGTTTTACATATACGTATAGGTCCATTAAGGTTAATTTTATACATATATAAATGTATATATATATATATATAGCTGCGTATTTTAAAGCCTAAGATATGTGTATAAATTTTGGATAAGAAATTACTAGAAAAGTGTACCCCTAACAGTTAAACTGTTTATAGTTTATATAGTTTGGATAGAAATTAGTTCAGGGCTTCAAAAAATTGCTGGTGGTTCGAACCGGTTTTCTAGGTTAATTAGAGGATTTAATGTATAAAACTGGCATCTACAAAATATGGTTAGATAAATGAAGTGCTTGGGATTAAGATTCGCTTTTAATTAAGCAAATAAATGGAATTCCAGCTTCGAAGCGGTTCGATTTAGGCCCGCTTTGCAGCCTTGCGGCCACAAGAGGCTACAATTGTATGGAGTTGTTTTTATTCTTCTACAAATAGCTCAAAAATATTTTAATTAATCGTTTAATATAGCTGGGTCCAACGTCTCGTCTAACCGTGTTTAATGTAAAACGAAGCAACTGCATTCTTTTATGTGAAATGCATTTAAAACGAATGCGTTGCTGCAACTTAATGATATTTTGTTACACATGACCAAATAGTATGCACTCCTTTTTTTTGTGTGTTGTTTTCTGCAGTTACATTCGTTTATAAGTCTCTGAGATGGTATGAGTATAAACTTTATGGCATGGCAGATGCCAAAGAAGACGGCGGCCGACGCGTAAGCAAGGCAGTCGGTGTCAATGGCCCCCAAGGCACACGCACTGCCGGCAATAACCACAACACCACCACCATCAACAACAATAACAAAGGAAGAACTACAAAATAAACGACAACAAATTAAATGACGAAGGCGCCGAAGCAGCAGATACCCTGTACTTAACGAACTACATTTGAACTGTAACGAAATGATACAAATAAGTTTCTAGAACCGGTTTAGAGAAGCATCTGATTTAGCCAGGCATTCCAATTCCTTTATCTATCATGAACCGAGCCATAAACCATATTAGTAAGATTCGGAACAGCCGAATCTTCAACTGAACCGAACCACTTTTGACCAAAGAACAACTCAATATATGTATATATATTTTGCACTTTGGAAATATTTTTGCAGGACCTTAAGTTATAAAATAATAATACAAATAATTAAAACAATAAAGTCAATAAATAGGAAAATATACGAAAAAATAATAATAATAATTTATTATAAATTCAATTGTTATATAGAATCCGAAATTCGAACCCATGCTCACAAGTCATGCCTTAAAATATGGAACTAGTTCGATCCGCGAACCGAACAAAAATTACATCTATAAGACAAAATCTTCTAACTTGGCTGTTTATGAAAATCTGAGTGCAAAAATTAAATTCAAAATTCGGTTTATTTGTTTCTGATAAAGCTGAAAGAGAATATTATCTCTAGCTCAGCTCTAGACATAGATAAACCTTATAGTCTAGATATATATCCATCTATTTATATGGATGGGATTACTTGCGCTAATCGGGAATATATTTATTGTGCAGCATGCAGCTTTGGCCAATTACAGGGTATATTAAAAACAACAGCCAGATATCTTTAAACTGAGCCGAGCGCGCGCGCGCGCCAAGTGCTAATGAAGATTCCGAGCTGCAGCAGCAACAAGAACAACATTAAGTACCCAGATTCCGTGTTGCAGTTGCACAGCTGTGCATGCCACAAGCACACACACACACACAGACACACATACGCATTTGTTACTTATAAATAGCAAAGATGCTGTGGGTACTACCTCAAATAAAGTGGCCGGCATTGCAGTTTATTGCATCACTTGGGCAAAGAGTTTGGACGACGCCAACTTCGACAGCGATAAACAAAAGTGGCTTTTGTGTGTTTGGACTGCAGCAGAGGCAAAGACTTTGATAGATGTTATAGCCCCCGACAATAAATGAGTGTATAAATACATGCACGCATTTAGTCCAGCGGCTCGCATTTAAATGCATATAAATTTTGAAAACAAGTTGAAAATTTATGCACATCCCACACACTCCCAGGGCGATCCGAATGGGATTTTAGGCTAGCACAAGCATAAATAACCATAAGTGTTTATTATAATATACGTATATTTATAGAGTGGAAACAACATAATGCGATCCCAACTAATCTGAGACTCATGACAATTCTATCAGTTGCATAATCTCCATTGAATTATTGCCGTTGCGAGCCAAAGAGCGAGCTCCTTCCATTAATTCCATACCTATCGGATCTTTCAATATGTCCAGGTACGTCCTCTCACTGGCCATATTGAACATTATGTTATTATTTTCACATCCTTTGAGGTTAGGCTTGCCGGAAATTGCTATGGCCGCCGCGTCAGAGTTGCCAGGCTTTGCAAGCGAGGCTATTCGAAAGCTTAGTAACGAGTCGCGACTGTAACGATTTATCGGCATCGATCACAGTTACTTTAGTAAAAATATCAATGTAAACCAACACTAATTTCCCTTGAATATGTGTATTAGATATGTAAAAGCTCAAGGCCAACAATTAAATTATTTGAATACTTATTTACTTAAATCAGCACGTAATATCGATAGTTTTTTATCTCATCAACTGTAGCCACGTGGCATCTGTCACATATGAAGCTTCGTGGCTTGGCATTCAGTTTCAGCTCGTTCAGTTCAACTTTTCAACTTTAATGAAACGCATCAAAAAGAAAAGAACAAATTTGAGAAAATGAGATATGGCTGCTTTCTATGGCTTAAATCTGAAGCCATACTGTAAGTATGTGCAAGTGGTCTCAAAGTCATTTCACATTTCGACCGTTGCACTGGACGAGGGGGATTTCGTCAAGTTTTATTTAACCATCCACAATCGGAAGTTTGCGCTGGCCACTCTGAGCAAGTCCATTCCGCAAGCGGTGTTAGACTTGAACTTTGGCCGCGGCGATGAATTGACTTTTGAATCGATTGGCAATGGTACAATGTCCATACTTGGCTACGTGCATGACGGCCATGAATCGGATGACGACTCATTATTTGGCGTAGCAGGTCCAGAGAATACGACAGCACGCAATTGGTATGGAGAGGACTACTATCGTGACGATACCGACAACGGTATGGACATGGATTACGATGAACGAACCTCCAATGGTGGGCAGTACCTTAACGATGGACACCACCACAACGAATGGCCGAACGACAACGATGTGCAGTCCGACAACGTTGGGAGGTCGGTGAGTGATGGCCAAATCGACAACCATGTGCAGTCCGACCACGATACGGATTCTGGCACCGCTAGGCTCTCGACAACCGATAGGAGCTCTTGCCGAGATGACCCGTCGCACACCGATGGAAGGTCTGACAACGGTGCGCAGTCCGACTACCTTAGGAGGTCAAACAGCGTTGGCCAATCTGACAACCTTGGGCAGTCCAACAACGATGGAGAGTCTGACACCGATAGGACTTCTTATACGGATAGTCATTCGTACCCCGATAGAAAATCTATCACCCATGGGCAGTCTTGTACCGAAAGGAATCCTGATAGCGATGGCCGGTCGAATACTGGTAGGAAGACTCACACTGGTCAATCCGATACCGATGGGTATTCCGGCAAGAAGTCCATCACCGATATGAAGTCAGACAAAGATGTGAAGTTGGACAACCTTAGGAATTCTGACAACGATGGATTATCCGCCAACCTTAGGTCAAACAGTAGTGGCCAATTGGACAATCCTGGGCATGCCGACACTGATGGCCACTCTGGCAGCGTTAGCTATTTAGATTCAGATACAAAGTCTATCGCTCATGAGCAGTCTGCAACGAATGTGAAGTCAGACAAAGATGTGAAGTTGGACAACCTTAGTAAGTCTGAGAACAATAAGCTATCCGACAACGATGGAGACTCGGACACCGATAGGACATCTTACATGGATAGTCACTCGGACACGGATAAAAACGATCGGCAGTCTAGAACCGATAATAAGTCTAACATCGAGGCTCATTCTAGCGCCGATATGAAGTCGATAACAGATGGCCACTCTGACGCCGACAGCAAGTCTCACGCCGATAGCAACTCTGACACAGCGAGAAAATCGATCATTGATGGCCAGTCTGATACGGTTGCGCCGGCTGACAAGGATGTAAAGTCGGACAACGATATGCTTTCAGACAAGCTAAAGATATCAAACAGCATTGACCAGTCAGACAATCAACTGCAGGCTGACAACGATAGAGAGTCTGACACCGATAGGACATCTTATACGGACACCGATACGAAGTCGATCACTCATGGGCTGTCTGATAAGGATCAGAAAATCGATCAAATCGATCGAAAGTCGATCACAGATGGCCACTCTGACACCGATAGTAGGTCTGACAGCGATGGGCAGTCCGACACAGATAGCAAGTCTTACACCGATAGTAACTCTGACTCCGATAGAAAGTCTACCACCGATGGCCAATCTGACACCGATAAGAAATCTGACACCGATGGGCAGTCGGACAGCGATCTGAAGGCAGACAACCTTGGGAAGTCGGACCACGAAGTGAAGTCTGACAGCCTTAGGAAATCAGACAGAGATGGACAGTCAGAGAAAACTAAACAGTACAACAATGAAGAGTACAACGGAGGACAATATAACGCTGCAGAGCACAACAATGCACAGAACTACTATGGACGTCAGGTCTATTACGGCGAACAAACCGACTACGGTGGACAGTACGATGCTGTACAGTACGACTATGAACAGTATAACAATGGAACGTGTATCGGTGAATCGTATCACGTTGAACCCTATAACGGTGAACCATATATCGGTGGAGCGTATAACGGTGAAGAGTATATGGGTGAAGAGTATAACGGTGAACCGTATAACGGTGGGCAGTATACTGTTGGACCGTATAACGATGAACAGAATAATGGTGGACAGTATAACGGTGAACACTGTAACGGTAGACAATATAAGGGTGGACACAGCGACTACGGTGGAGATACTGAGTCCCGTGCACAAAGCGATTCTGATGGACAGATCCAGTTAGGTAGACAGAGCGAACAAGGCGACAATGGTAGCCAGTGCAATGATGGACAAAGAGACACCGGTGGAGAGCACAAGTACGGAGAACAATATGTCTACCGTAAACAGATTGTAAGTAATGGACAAATGGAAAACGATAGACAGATTGACCATGATGGAGAAAGCGACGACGCCAGACAGATCGATTACGATCGACAGATCGACTACGGTGAACAATACAATTATTGTAGACAGGTTGACTACGGAGGAAAGAACGCAAAGAAAACATCTGATATTCAGTGGTACCCTGCCGCTGAATCTGGGGTAGTACGGTTCGCCGCACCAGAGCAGAAGGACGCAGTCGCTAAAGACGACGATAACATGTCTGATAATAGCAAAACGAACGTGATATCCAATTCTGATGATGATTATTTGCCACCACCGTCAAAAAGGGCCAAGACACCGACACCGAACGCTGTTAAGGAGACGGCGGTGGTGCTTCCCATAGATATGGTTAGAACGGATTTGTGTGACGAGCTGCCTGAATAATGCTGACTGCTTGCTAGTATGTCCATATGATGGTAGGTATATGAACAAAGTATAAACAAAGCATAAATATTGCAACAGCAGTTCATTTTCCATTTTCAGAAAGATATGCAAAAATGCAAAATAAACTGGAGTTCCTGCAAAAGGGAAAACAAGATATTACGGAAAAAATGCAGCTATAGCACATCAATTATTGCAAAACTTAGAATTGTCAGTTATAAATAATATACGTATATTATATTATATATATATATTATTATACACTTCATGTTATTTATGTGCTTGTTGCCCCAAATCCCACTTAGCCCCCACTCAGGGACTGTGTGCGATGGGCATAAATGTCGCAATTTGTTTTCAAATTTATATGCATTTAAATGCAAATTCAGTTAGGCTTGTTAATAAGTATTTAAATATAGATATTGTATTTATTTTTTTATATGCACCTTGGCAAGCGGCCAACACAAAGTTCGTATCTAAAAAAAAAAAAAAATTCTGTTAAAATCGAAATAACTTATTTGTATTCAAATGCTCATCAAATTTTTTTTTTGTTGGAATGTAAATTGTAAAAAGAAAGCAAATTAAGAATTTTTGATTAATGTTAAAATAGTGTCCCGTCTGAATGGGGTTATTTGCTCTAGATTTATTTGGAATGTGAAATGATTTTATTTTTTTTTTTTAGAAATACGATTGTTTAATTTTTCAATAGCTCCTCCTCCGTCTGGAACGTGCGCCTCGGAAAACAGGTGAAAAGTGATCTGAAAGCAATTAGCAGTGCAAGCTGTGACACACACACACACACACACAAACACACACACTCAAACACACACAGGCATAAGCGTAGCGAGTGGAAAGGCATTCGCATATTGGCACTTTGTTTCCGCGCCTTCGACGGGCAACCCAGTCCGGTTGGCCAACTGAATGGAAGCAACTGCCTGAATGAGTGACAGTCTTAATTACAGAGAGATTAGCATGGCCGGGCGGACGGTCCCTGGCTCCAATGGCCCCGATGTGGGCTCAATGGCTCAGTGGCGCGCGGTGGATGATGCTTGTCTCGCTGGTTGGCTGGCGGAGCAGACGAATTGTATTCAATGTCACGTTTCATGACGCGATGACGCTGGGCCCTTAGATGAAAAAAGGTGAGTGCCGCACACAGGTGGGGTGCCGCTGCCAAAGGCTACGTCTATCTACGCCGGGCCATGCCTTGCAGTTACTTGCGCCTGCTGTCGCTGCTGCTTGGCCGCTTTTGTAACATTTGATTGT
Source organism: Drosophila lacicola (assembly GCA_035045355.1). Taxonomy (NCBI): domain Eukaryota; kingdom Metazoa; phylum Arthropoda; class Insecta; order Diptera; family Drosophilidae; genus Drosophila; species Drosophila lacicola. Next base: position 14,112,534 of record JAWNPB010000148.1, read on the forward strand.
CGCAAACGAAGTGGAAAAGTAAATGTTACACACACACACACACACACACACACACACACGCGCGCACATGCAGCATAACGGAACTGCACACTAATTACTTACTCCTTGGCAGCGGGAGAAAACGAAACCCTTTTTACTTTAACAATTCTATGCCTTAGCCATTTACACTCTTTATTTGCCTTTCATTCTCTTTATTTCTTTTGCGCTTCTTGTTTCATTCTTCTATTTTATTTTATTTTTTTTTTTTTTTGCAAGCGATAATTGAAAAGCAGCAGCAGAAATGATTGGCCTTTGTTTGCGCGCACGCAGCAAACAGGCCACGGGCGGCCTCTCGTCGGCCAGAGGGGTAGGGGGGAAGGGGGGAAGTGGCTGCAGACGCATGGCAAAAGTCATTCAGCCAAGTTAAATACAATAGGAATCGAGCTACAGATACATTCAGCTAATATCGTTTTAATGGAAATGGGAAAATTAATAACTCGCCGCGCTGTGCGCCATGAGCAATGATAACAGTAGTCAATTAATCCTGAAATATGAGTATTTTGCCTTTGCGAATACCTTTTATTTTTGTTTTGCTGAGAAATTCTTGAATTTAGCATGCCTTTGCATTTCTTTTTTTGGTATGGACACTGGTTTCCTATCTATGGGTATTTTAGTAACAACAGTCTTAAAACTATTTTAAATATGTACATGTCCTTATCAAAATAAATATAAATAAAATCAACAGCTTCAGTAAGCTAAATTAAATGCCAATTTTTGAGGTTAGGTTAACTTTCGTTGACACATTTCCGTTTATAATAATAATACACATTAAAGCCCTTTACCATTAATAATACCTTTTAAATGTTTCCCAATCAAACAAAGCGCTATTTTGTATTTAAATGGCGCCCGTCGATTTGCATATCGTTCTGTGCAATCATAACCTCAATGTTTTGGCTGCTCACGCAAAGTTTTACCAAAACATGTCGAAGCACCAAAAGAGGCATAAAAACATTAGCTAATTGCTTTGTTATTCCAATTCCTGTCACACACACACACTCACACAAACACAGGCATGCAGACGCTCACATGCACTAAAATAGAAGTCAAATCTTGACAAATAAAAACAAGAGAGACAACAGCATAGGTGAGTCCCTTGCCGAAATGTCATTGCATTTGTTCGCTCTCATTACTGTTGTTGCCGCTGTTTGTGATAGTGTAACAGCATTTGTGGGAAATTCAATTAGTGCGCGTGAACACGCAGCTCAACATACCCAGTTGGAAATATACAGCAGACGTTACAGCTTGCAAAATCAGGGAACAATCATGAGATGTTTTTTTCAGAGTTAACCTTTTTTGCTTACCATAGTTAATTGACAATTTTTAGTTTTAATATATTTGGATATATTACTCTTTATCCTTTTCACATCTTAAGTGCATCTGTCAAGGTCATCGTTTTTTGCCCGCTCGAAATTCCTTCTGGGAAGGCCATGCACACATGCATAGATAACCAAGTGCATGAAAATTAGCACATTTCTTAATTAACCCTTTTACGTGGCCCAAATCTTTTTTTGTCTCATTACCTTATATTTGACATGTGAGTGTGAACGCATATCCCAAATGCATTTCATTGGATGTACATATGCATGTATCTTTGTGTATTCGAAGAATTATTTTCAATTAGTTGTTAGAGATAATTTCGCAAAATGTAACTAATAGGAGTTAATCGGCTAAAATTTTTAATTTTTTGTATTTTACTGTACGCGCGCGCAGGACGGATTTTAAGTTTGCGCTCAAAGCTTGAGTGAATTTAAATTCTAACAGTTGAGCACAAATGTAAACTAGCGTTGCCACTTATTAGCGTTGCCACACGACAGTGCAAGCTAAGCGATAGTATTGCGCACACTCTTATCGGCACTACAGTGTTGCTATTACCCAGCGATAGGTCGATTACGTAAAAATGGCATAGAGAAAATCGATACTCCAAGGCCATCACTAACATTTGGCAAAGACGCTAAACAACGCAAAAGCAAAAAATGAAAATTTCACATTAACTTGCGCCAAACAATATTTACAAGCTGTAAAAATATAACAACTGCATTAGAACACAACCAGCATTATTGATGATCCGTGCAGCAGTGAATTCAGCTCAACGCAAATAAAATAAAGTCAACAATAAAAAGCAACGCGGCAAATCGTGTAGGTAGAATTGGCCCAGTAGGTGGTAGAAGAGGTGGAGTTCGGAGAGTATTGAGCGCAAGTCAACAACGTAAACAGTTGGATAAAATGTACAGCCACTATTAATACAACATAAAAGTGGCGTTAGTTTCGGATTATACAAATAACGAACGATACTTCTTACAAAATATGCAAGTAAGTTCTGCCCGCTCTTTCAATGTCCAATCGAATCAGTTACTAACCAAACGAGGTTTGCAGCAAGCGGACGACCCACCATCGCTGCCCGTGGGCACTGAGGTGAGCGCCAAATACAAAGGAGCATTCTGTGAGGCCAAAGTCAGTAAAGTGGTGCGCAACATCAAAGTAAAGGTCGCCTACAAACAAGGTCTCGGCTCGGGCATTGTATCGGACGATGCCATCAAAGCGCCACCAGGCCAGCTGCGCGTTGGCGCCATTGTCGAGGTGCGTCATCCGGATCGCAAGGAGACCGTAGAGGCGACCGTAACCAAAATTCAGGATTGCTCCCAGTATACGGTCGTCTTCGACGATGGCGACATTACGACGCTGCGTCGCACGGCCCTCTGCCTCAAGAGCGGCAGGCATTTTAATGAGAGCGAAACCTTGGACCAGCTGCCGCTAACACATCCAGAGCATTTCGGCAATCCAGTAGTCGGCGGTCGACGCGGACGTCGACGAGGTCAACTGAATGATGGCAGCTCCGATGACGATGACGAGAGCGATGCCAAGGAGGTGGTCAACGAGAAGGAGGAGCACATTGGCAAGGTTGTTTGCGTTGAGACCGAGTCCAAGAAGAAGGACAAAGAAAAATGGTTTCCCGCGCTTGTCGTGGCGCCCACAGCGCAGGTCAGCAAGCAGGTAAGTGAAAGCTAATGTCTAGCTAAGTTTTGCATTCAATGCAATTCCCAATCCAAATTGTAATTTACACGCATTTATCATTTACAGGCCACAGTGCGCATACGCGTCAAGGACGAATATCTGGTGCGCTCGTTCAAGGATGGACGCTACTACACGGTGCCCAAGAAGGAGGCGAATGAGTTTACACGTGAAATGGCCAGCAAGCAGGATGTGCCCGCTGTGCAGGCGGCACTCGAGTTTCTCGATAGCAGCAAATTGCCCGCCCACTGGGATCGCGACTCGTTATTCGGCCTGTCCAATTTAACCAGCGATGATGAGGGCGAGATCGATTCGGATTCATCGGACGATGAGCCGCACGAGGAGAAGGATCTATTTGTGGCACAGCTATACAAATATATGGACGACCGGGGCACACCGCTCAATAAGGTGCCATCCATACAAAGTCGCGATGTGGATCTCTATCGCCTGTTCCGGGCGGTGCAGAAACGCGGCGGCTACAATCGCGTGACCACCAAAAATCAATGGAAAATGATTGCCATGCGCCTGGGCTTTACGCCGTGCACGTTGAGTGTTATGAATCTGGTGAAGCAGGCATATAAGAAATTTCTCCAGCCGTATGGTGATTTCCATCGCAAGCTCGGCTGCTCCATGCTGATGACATCGCGCAACTCCAATCGCAGCAAAGGCCGCAGTCTTGTGCGCGCCAACTCGGTGGCATCACCCAAGCCGGCTGAAACCACCAAAATGGAAACCATAAGCAAACTGGCAATGGCTAATCAGACAACTGTTGCTGCCAGCAGCGTTGGCCCCACCGCGTCTGCGGCGGCAGCAGCTGCAACAACTGCGGCAGCTAGCAGTAGCGGCAGTGCGACGGCTGCCACGCCCATACGCGCCGCCTCAACAGCCTCACAATCAGCAGCTGAGGAATCGGAGAACACCAGCGAGTCCAGCGTGGTTGTAGAGCCGGTGAAGAAACAGCGCAAAGCATCCGCTGCCAGCAGTGGCAAAGTCAAGAATCTAGTGGAGAAATATGAGGAGAAATCAGCCATATCCAACGTTGCGCCGGCAGCAACAGGCGCCGCCACAACTGCAAGTGTCAGCAGCACAGCGGCATCCGCATCCGCATCCACATCGACAGCAGCGGCAGCTGCAACAGCTGCTGCTGCTGCTGCGGCAGCAGCAACAATTGCAACGGCGAGCGCCAAAGCGGACGCCGAGGCGGATGTGCCACTGGCCAAGATCAAGGCCGCGGCAGCATCGACGCGCAACAGCATAGACAAGGAGCCCAGCGTCGGTGGCAGCAATGCATCCAGCAAGGCAGCCTCAGAGACGCAACGAAGTCGCGATGCATCCCCCACAGCGGGTAAGTGCAAACCATTTGATTTAACTGTAAGATTCCTGCATCCACAATCGGTGCAACCTACTCTCCAGATCATCAGGCTCTAGATTAGTTCCCTTGTCCAAGCGGAAGTTCAGTCAAGGCCCACAATTGTGTCCTTAATTTGTAAATGGTTTTTCTTAAGATTTATCACTTTGCTCCATCGATATGCAAATTGACAGACAGACGGACTTGGCTATATCTACTCGACTGTTCAGGAATATATATATATTTCTTTTGGGTTCGGAGTTGTTTTCTCCTAAGCGTTACACGTTATTCGATACAAAGATCTCAAATCGTTGTCTTTCATGTATATAAAATTTAAGGGAAACGAAAAAATATCGCTCTGCTCCCATAAGTCATCGATATATCCGTGAGTCCATGTCAGATAAGTCTCACTTTGACCTTGTGATAGGCATTGGCGAGAACCCCACGCAGATTCCATATATGTTCAAAGGCCTCCGGCTGCACGTTGTAGGCGGAATCGACGGCCTTGGCCCAAATCTCAAGATTCGTCTGCTTTTGCTGCTCGTCGCTAACAGGCAAACGGGCCGTCCATAGTGACCAGCCATAGTGACGACCATCGGGCACATTCTCCTGCTCCAGCTGGGCGACATGCCACGATTTGCCACCATCAGTCGTTAGATCCACGCGCTCAATACGCCTACCACCCCCGCTCCAGGCATAGCCACGCACCGTTATGAAGCCCTTGTCGTCAACCTTCACCCGCTCCTCGGGTATCGGTGTGCAAATGGCCGAGGTCACGGGCATGGCCTGTATGGCCTGCGCCTTGCTAAAGTCAACTGTGTCCCAATCTGTGCTGGGGCTGAAGCCCTTATAGTCGTTCTGCTGCCAGTGGGAGTCGGACTCGTGATCGGTGACAACGATGCGGGTCAACCACTTGACATTGCGTGCGCCCACAGTGCCGGGCACAATGACCCTGATGGGATAGCCATGGTCTCGACTCAGCGGCTGTTCGTTCATTTCGTAAGCGAGCACCACGTCGCCGCGTGGATCCAATGCCTTGGACAGTGGTATGGAGGCGCCATACGGATGGGCAGTGGGATCCAAATCGGCACCCTCGAATATAACATGCAAACGTTCGTCGGGCTTTACGCCCTGCGTCCGCAGCACATCGCAGAGCCGTGCACCCGACCATTTGGCATTGCCCACTGCGCCGGCGCCCCAGGAGAGGCCTTAAACAAGAAGAGGAGTTGCTTAGGCGAGCCTTAGACAGTTAGTTTCTGACATACCCTTGACTGGCTTGATGCGCGTCATTTCGGAGCGCCGATTGCCGCCGCACATGATGGCCGCTGTGACCGTGTGCTTGGGCAGCTTTTTAATCTCGTCCAGACTGAGTGTACGGCTCGACTGGCCAGCGCCCGACTCCACCTCCAGCTCCAGTTCGTATTCGTCGGGCTTCAGTATTGGCACCGGCAAATGGTTGCGCACATAGAAGTACTCGTTGGGGGTGTAGAAGTGCTCGCCCAGCAAACTGATCGGTGGCTCCGCATTGAAAGGTCGTTTGCTGGTTGGCTTGAGCAGATCATGACGTTTCGGCTCCTGGGCCCAGGGTGAGCCCAGCTCATCCTCATACTCCGCAACGACTTTATTCAGATTGCCAATGCGAAAGCTCTCGAGCAGCTGCAGCACCTCCTGTGTATTGTGCTGCTGATAGATGGCCCAGAAGGGATCTATGGCATTGCCAGCAGCCATCAGAATCTTGTCGCCGCCAGGATGATTGGGAGCAAATTCTGTGACATCATAAACGCCCAGACCGTAGGTGATCCAAATGCCGTTCTCTGGCTTATCGTGACGCAGCACGTCCTCCACGCTATATGTGGGCAGATCCGAACGCTTTGTCTTATGCCAAAGACGCGCCTCTGCCTCAGCATCCAATCCTGACGCTGCAGGCGGGGTTGTCAACTGTTTTGTCCGCTCCAGCGGCTGCTGGCGCTTTTTGTCTAGCTCATTGAACAGCCAGTAGCCAGCTCCAATGCCGCCCAGCGTGGCACTTCCAAAAAGTGTGGCATTAAATGCTCGACTGTTCTGGTTTCCTTTGCTCCCATCCCGTTGCTGTTGCTGTCCTGCTTGAGCTGCACTTGTTCCCAGCAGGCGATGACGCTGTTGATTACTGAGGAGTCGCAGCTGCCTGCTGGCCGAGGTCAGGAAACGAAGTCGCATGATTAAATAAGCATTCGCTGCCAAACAACTAATTCCGTTTAATGCCCCGTCGCTCCGCCGCTGGTCGCATTATCTGGAATGCGAATGGAGAATGAAACGTTTCGTTTTTGCTGTTTGTGTTTTTAATTTTTCGGCATTTGCCTCCCCCAGCTGTCGCAGTGTTTGAACTATTGATAAGATCAATTTGACTTCAATTTAATCTTTGCTCTCTTTTAATCTCTACTTTATTGGGGGCCTGCTCCGAGCTTTCTTTTTGGTTTCTGTTTGTGCTCGCTTTTGTTGCGCCGGCATAAGCACGTACACACACACACACACACACCTGTTTGCTGCTTTTTTTTATTTTTATTTTCGTACTATCGATAGTTCGTGTCGCGCTATCGGCACGTACAAGATCTTGCCAGTGTTACCAACTATCGTAGTATAAAAATAGCTGGCATAAGCACTTAAATTAGCTGCAAGTAGCTAAATTTAATAAGAACTTTCCCTAATTTAATGATTCAAATTTAATTTCCTTATGTATTAGCAAGAATATGTCTTGTGTTATCAAAAATTTGCATGTTCTAAGCAACTCGTATATCTGGGTGACTACAGCTAAATTGGCACAACTGGTGGTAATGTCGATTAACACAGCCGGAGTTGTAGTAGGGGCTTTCCCCTTGGCAATAAAATATGCATGACTAATGCGCCTAAACTATTTATTATGATTGGAATGTCACAAATATAAGTAACAGTATGCGCACACGCATAAGACAGCAATAGCAACAGTTATTTATGCGCATCCGTCTCTTTCTAACCCATGCAGCATCAACTGCAGCTGCAGCAACAACAGCAACCAGCTCAGGAGCCACAGCGAAAAAGGAGAAACATCAACAACGCAAACAACAGGTGGAGAAAAGCGACGAGAAGCGCGGCAAACGCAAGAAGGACGAAATAACTGTTGAGAAAATTGATACAGGCGATTTTAAAGTCGGCATCGGCGACAAATTGAAGGTCAATTATCACGAAAAGAAATCGCCCAGCTCCCATGGCAGCACCTACGAGGCGAAGGTCATCGAGATCAGTGTACAGCGCGGCGTGCCCATGTATCTGGTGCACTATACCGGCTGGAACAATCGCTACGATGAGTGGGTGCCGCGCGAGCGGATTGCCGAGAATCTAACCAAGGGCTCCAAGCAAAAAACACGCACCATCAGCACCAGCAGCGCCAACAGCGGTGGTGCGCCCACCCAAGCAGCCAACACAAGCAACAATAGCAGCAGCGGCGGCGGCGGCGGCGGCGGCGGTGGTGGTGGTGGCAGTGGCAACAGCAGCGGTCCCAGTGGCAACAGCTCGTTGTCGCTTAAAGATGCGTCCGGCAAAGCGGCGTCCAGCGCGGATCATCAGCAGCAGGCACCGGGCACTGGCACGGGCGTCTCCATGCTGCAGGGCCTGGCCAAGACGCCGACATCGACAGCGACAACACACGCGGGCGGCAAACGCGGACGTGGACGCAGCGACTCAATGCCGCCGCGCTCCACCACACCCTCATCGGTTGCCTCCAATTCGAGTCGCACCAAATCGCCAGCCGCCTCGCAGTCTCAACTTCAGCTAAAGCATAAACGCCCCACCCGCACTTTGCCAACGAATAGCAGCATTAACAGCAATCAGGGCCGTCGCATCTCTGCCTCCGCATCCGTGTCGGCAAACGTTTCGGATGCCTCCATGGCGAGCGATACTGACACCGATTCCGATGAGCCTGTGCGTCGTCCCAAGCGGCTCAATACCAAGGAGCAGCAACAGCTGCAACAGAGCAAGACAAAGGCACAAGCAGCAGCGACAGCAGCCGCAGCAGTCAGTGGCAAAAAGGTGGCCCAGGTTCGACGCACCAGCGTCAGCGAGTATAGCGACGAGGATGAGGAGGAGGAGCAGCAGCAACAACAACAACAACAACAACAACCGCCGCCAGGCAAACAACAACAGGCACAGCAGCACCAGCCGCCGGCTCTGCAGCGACCGCGCGCCGGAAATCGTGCCATGAGCAGCGGAGGCGCCAAGGGACGCGACTATGATCTCAGCGAGATACGGTCAGAGTTGAAGGGCTTTCAGCCACAGCTGCTGGAGCGCAAAGATGCCATCAAGAGCGAACTGAGCGATGCGCAGGCCAAACAGGAGCCCAAAACGGGCAGCTCCACGGAGCAGTCGTCCGAAACGGATTCGTACATTGACGAGGACTCGCAGTCATCTGAAAAACTTGATTATCGCAAGCAGCCGACGATCAGCGACAAGCGCAAGGCCGCTGCCGGAGCAACAGCAGCCACAAGCAGTGCCTCCTCCTCCTCCGGCAATGCGGAGGCAATGCGGCATTCCAGCGAGCCAAACATCATCAAGAAGGAGTCCGACAAGCTGCATATCAAACATGAAACGCCAGCCGGCGACGAGCGCAAGCCATTCAAAACGGAGCCCAAGGAGGAGCACCACCCGAAGCCATTCCACAGCGGCGCCGATATAAAGCCCACAACATCATCTACGTTAATTGCGCCGGCCCGCTTTGGCGCCCACAGCAGCAGCGGCAGCGGCACAGCCAAGTGCACATCGGTGATTGTGGAGAAGCCGCTGACGTTGCTCAAGAAAGTGGAAAAAGCCGAAGCGTCAACATCAACAGCAACATCAACAGCTACGGTGGCAACAAATACACTGCTGCCTGGCAAGAAGCTGGAGCTGCTAAAGAAACAGCAGCAGGCAGCTGGTGCTGGTGCTGGCAGCTCCATGGATGCTGGCAAAAAGTTTGTGGAGCCGGTGCTGCATAAGGAGACGGCCACATTGAAGGTGGAACTGCCGGCTGCCTGTTCGCCCTCCTCATCCAGTTCGTCCTCTAGCTCGTTCTGTTCCAGCAGCAATTCGGCGGCCACTACGGTAAGTCTGAGCAGCAGCTCCTCCTCGGCCACACGCTCGCTGCCGGACATGAGCAAACTGGAGATCAGCAGCGGCACAACAACAGCAACAGCAGCTGGAGCAACTGGCTCATCTGGCGGCGGCATGGCCAAGGAGACCACCAAGTACAGCAGCGGCAGCGGCAGCAGCAGCAGCAGCATGCACATGAGCAACATAACCAGCGGCATTAAGCTGCTGCCCTCGGATGTGTACGAGTTCAAGGACACGGAGCCCTTCGAATTCGAGAAACGCATCTCGCCCATGGCCTCCATCAGCTGTGCCGGCACCTCGGTCATAGCCAGCGGCACTCCAATAGCTGCCAGCAGCGGCAGCCACGTCGGCAGCAGCACAGCAGCAACAGTTGCAGCGCCCGTTGCTGTCAGCGCCGCAGCACGCAAGCAGGCGCTCAAGGCTAGCGCCATAGCGCATAGCATTGAGCAGCATCAGTTGCCACATGCGGCACACGAGCCGCGCAGCTATGCCGCGAGCACAGCAACAACTGCAGCAGCAGCAGCAGCAGCAGCGGCAGCGGCAGCAACCACGCCTGGCAAGGCCAAGAAACGCGGCTCGCCGCTTAAGGAAGCCAGCCTCACGTGCACGGACAAACCCAAGCTGATCAAACTGGAGCAGCAGCAGCCGCAGCAGCAGGCAGGCGTCACAGCGCAATCCTCGCCAACAGCAAGTCCGAATAGCGCCAAGCCAGCGCCAGCAGCCGCCAACAAAGCAGCTGCAGCTGCAGCAATTGCAGGCGGTGCACAGCTAACTCCTGGCCATGCCACGCCCTTTGATGTGCTGCGCAAGTCGCCCAGTTTCAATTTGAATATAACAGCGCTCAACGAGGAGCTCGCCCAGACGGTGCAGGAGACGACGCGCGCGCTAACGGATGCACTGCAGCCGCCCACAACGCCAGCAACACCGCCGGCAGCAGCCGCAGCAGCAGCAGCAGCAGCAGCAGCGGCAGCAGCAACATCAGCCGCAGCTGCAGCTATGTCGGGCGCATTCACACCGGTCATAGCTGTGCCCGTTTCACCCAAGCTGGGCACGCCGCCCCAGGCGTTGGGCGTGGCCAAGACAACACAGCAACAGCAGCAGCAGCAGCAGCAGCAGCAGCAGCAGCAGCAGCATATCGTGGGCAGTCCCTTTATGGAGACGCGCAATGTGTTCGAGCTGAGCACCTCGAACGAGGGCAGCGGCTACAGTTCCGGCGAATCGAACAAGGACAACAAACTGGAGAAGCTGGAGAATGTCAAGATATTGCTGGCGGGCACAGCGGGTCCCTTCGATTTGGATGAGGTCAAGTACGAGCAAAAGCCCAGCTCCATAGCGGACAAGGTGCTCAAGGCGATCAGTCAGAAGAAGGAGGAAGTGCAGCAAAGTAAAACCAAATGCCAAACGGACAACAACACGGACAAAGACGAACCTCCTCCGCAGCATCCTCCAAGCAGCATTAAATTGGAGCTGAGCAGCAGCAGCAGCAGCAGCATCAGCATCAGCAGCTCCACACTGAAGCTGGACACCTTGAAGCTGCTCAGTGAGCCGCTCAAGATACAAACGACGGGTCCGGCGCTGTCGTCGGCGGTGCTCAGCGATTTATATCATCGAACGAGCAGCAGCAACAGTCCCGAAACCAAGTCCATATTGGACGCCTCACTGCCGGCGAAGAATAGCGAACTAAGCGAGACAATACAAAAGCTCGAGTGCGCCATACAGCAGCGGAAGACGCCAGTGGCGGGGCAATCGTCGATGGCGTCATCTATAGCTGGTACGCCGCCGGTGACGGCAACGGTGGGCACCGCTAGCTTCTCGGATGATGAGTCGATGGACAGCACAGATTCCGAGCAGCGTCTGGTCATTGAGGATGTTATGGCCGAGGAACCCAGCACGGTTAGCGAATTGAAGAGTCCAATGTCTGAGGCCTCTGGTAGTCTGACGGGCAGTGCGCCCGTTAAACTGGAGCTGGCTGCTGCGGGCAGCAAACAGCTGACGGCGGGTCTCCAGGCGCCCATTGCGCTGAAGCCGATGTTGTTGATCCAGCCGGGCATGCCGTGTGGCCCCAACACTTACCCAACCAAGGAGCTAGCTCCAATTGCAACAACTCAAACAACAGCAGCAGCAGCAGCAGCAGCAGCAGCAGCAGCAACAACAATAACAACAGCGCCAGGCGGAGCAGCTGCCGGCTCCACGGTGCTGCCACCGGGTGTGCCCATTGTGCTGCCCGAAATACCCGTCTCTGTGGTGGTCGCACTGCGTCACAGTCCCGGCAGCGCCAGCGCCAGCCCCGCCTCACCCAAGCCGGAGCACAAGCTGGCGACCAAACAGCCGCTGCCCACCGATGATGGCGGCCTGCTGCTCAAACCGTACACGGTTCAGATAAGTCCGCCGCTGCACGATGCCCAGACATCGGCCGTGGAGGCCAAAGCTGCAGCATCGCCACTGCCGCGTCCATTTGTCTTGCAGCAGGCCAAGGAACAGCCCATGCATGTCTCGCCCGCCGCTGGCAGTCCACTAATCAGTGAGGCTACCCACAGTGAGGCGGCCATCAATCTGCTATGCGAGGAGACCATACCGGGTAGTCCGGCACCAAACTATACCAGCAAAGACGAACCGATCACCACCATCACGGGCACAGCAACTGGAGCGGTCGTTACTGCCGTTGTTGCCACAAACGCATCCACGCTGACCATACCGGGCATAACACCATTGCCACCGGATACACCGCCGCCGCGTGTCACGACAGCGACGCTAATTGGGCAGCCAGCGACGGCGGCTTCGGTGTCGCCCAACAGCTCGCCGGAATCGCCGGCCAGTCAGGATGATAGCAGCGAGGAGACTGGCAGCAGCAGTCTGCACAGTGCGGCCAAAAAGTATGCGGAACTCGAGAGCAACGTGCTCAGCGGCAGGCGCAAAAGGCGTGCCAAGGCCAGCGATGTTAATCTTCAGTCTGCGGTGCATATGACAGCTGCCACCGCCGCCGAGCTGCACGTTCTGGGCAAGCGTCGCAGGCAGCAGTTGAACAGCCAGCGCAAGACGACAACAACAACAACCGGCAAGTACCAAGATCATATCAATAATACAATTATGTTATTTATATTCATATATTGCCATATTTTTTCTCCGATCTCTGCTTAGCTGGTTCCGATACCGATGACACTTCCGAGAATGTTGTCACAACGCAGCGCCATAGCACACGCCAGCAACTGTTGCCGCAAGGGCAGCAACAGCTGCAGCAACAACAACAGCAACAACAACTGCACCAGCAGCAACAACAGCAGCAGCAGCAGCAGCTGCAACAACAACAACAACAACAACCAATACAAACGATAGCCAATGCATCGGGCGTACGACCATGTCCATACAATTTCCTTGTTGAATTGGGTAAGTCCGCAGCCTGAAACTCTGATCCTTAAAGAGGTTATATATTAATTTGCAATAATGATCCTGCAGATCCCTCGCTCAGCGCGGAGCAGTGCATACTGATACTGCGCAAACAGATACAGGATTTGCGCAAGGCCTACAACAGCATCAAGGGCGAGCTGGCGGTCATCGATCGGCGGCGCAAGAAGCTGCGACGACGCGAGCGCGAGAAGAAGCAGCAGCAGCAGCAAATGCAGAGCCAGCAGCAGGGCAAAGTTTGCGCATAGGCAATCCAAAATGCAATACATATACATACACAACTAATGTATATATATAAAGCTATAGAAATTCAAAAATTGTAAATTTTGTATCGATTTAAGTCGTTCCTTAAATTCTCCCACTTTTCCCTATTCATTTTTTTTTTTTGCTCCCACTCTCCCTCCCCTCCACTCTCTCTCTCTCTCTCTCTCTCTCTCTCTCTGTCTCTGTCTCTTTCTTGAAACTAACAGCTATGCAGCATTTTATGGCCTTCAATCGGAGTTGGAAGCCATTTAAGAATATACAAAGCTTAGCCTAGCATAACTACAAGCAATTATAAATACAGAACGTAATACACCTAAGCCTTTATTGAGTGCGCTTTATTGTTCATATTAATAATATATATGTATGTATGTATGTCTAGGAAACGGCATAGCCGCCCTCGAGATTGATGTGATGGCCATTGACGAAGCTGGACTTTTGGCTGAGCAGATAGCCAATGGCATCGACCACCTCGTGCACCTCACAGAAACGATTTAGTGGTATGTGCGCCAGGAGTGGCCCACTTTTGGCCGGATCTGTCCAATTGTCACGGCCCATTTTGGTCAGCACCACGGTCGGATTAACAGAATTGACGCGTATCTGGCGCACGCCCAGCTCCAATGCCAGCGATTTGGTCAGCGAGTCTACCGCCGCTTTCGTTGCACTGTATGCCGTGTGGCCAGCAAAGCTGCGGGATGCGGCTATGGAAGACACATTCACAATGGAGCTGCCATTGCGCAGCTTCGGCAGCAGCGCCTGTGTCACATTGAAGACGGCCTTAATGTTCACATTAAAGTGGCTGTGAGAATGGGCATATTAGCAACAACGGCAGTTTGGACTTGAGCAAAACAAATACATACGTATCGAAATCCTGTTCGGTCAACTCTTCAAATGGTTTGATAATGGCCACGCCCGCATTGTTCACCAGTCCATCGAGCTGTGGCACTGCGGCCAGACCCTCGCGCACCTTATCCCAATTGGACAAGTCGAGCAGCAGTGGCTTGATGTGTTTCGCATCCGAAGCAACCAAATCCTTCAGTTGCGCCTCGCTGCGTGCCACCGCAATGACAGTGGCGCCCGCGCTGGCCAGCTGCTTGACCAGAGCATTGCCAATGCCAGCACCGGCGCCGGTCACCAGTATCACCTTGTTTTTAACATCGCTCCACATTGCTTCTTTTTTTTTTTTTTTTTTCTGTTTTCGTTTTTAAGCGGAAAGTTTTTTGTGCTTGCTGTGCCAACTGGTCCGCAGCGACTGCTCCCGTTATGCTGTTTTACAGTGTTTACATCTTATCGCTTTAATCCGCAACGAGCTTTCGAACGAACCAAGCTCTAGCTGCCCTCTCTCTCTCTCTCTCTCTCTCTCTTGCACTCACACATTTTTAGAAGTCTCCCTTAGTGCTGGCAGATCAGTAGGGCATTCAATGTCATGCCAATAGTTTGCTCTACCGTGCGCTGCTCTACTGATAAGCAGCTTTTACTGACGACGATAAGCAGCTAACTCTGTAGATGCTGGATTTGTGTGATCTACCTTAAAATCTAGCTCAGTCATGCATAGCCAGACTAGACTTTATATATAACTTTTGAAATTTGCTTATAGCTTTCATTTCTGCGCATTTTTGCAATTTCTTTGTGGTTGCATTCATCAAAAAGTGTGCTTCTATAAGACAATCTTACATCTGAATGACTTACATTAATTGCGTACAATAAATATTTAAAATTAGCTTGCCGTTGGCTCCCAATCTGAAGCCGAAACTACCTATCTTGCACAGTTTTTTAAAGAATTTTGGTTGACTCTAAAAAGTGTGCTGCACATATTTTAAATTCACAATGAAACTATCGATATCACTTAAATATCGCAACATCGATATATTGTTACATCTCTAACTGAAACAAGCGCCGGCAAAACACACAATTAATGGACATTTGCAGTTACAGACAAAACGTAAACATTAGTTAAAAATAATATCACTGGAAATGGCGCAAACGGAACCCGTAGGTAAGTGTCGCATCGCAAGCTAAATGACACTGGCTGGTAACCGCTTCAATTGTTTACCAGCAGCAAAGCGCGCCAAACTGGAGACGAAACCGAAGCCCGTATTGGAAGAAGATGGTAGGCATATAAGAATTGAATTTGATGTGAGAGTATTAAGTGTAAACATTTCAATTGCACGCAGAGACGCCTTCGGTGTTCAATCCCAAGTATCGCGTCTGCCCCTATCTGGACACAATTAATCGCAATCTGCTGGACTTCGATTTTGAGAAGCTGTGCTCCATATCGCTGACGCGAATAAACGTTTACGCCTGCCTCGTGTGCGGCAAGTATTTCCAGGGGCGTGGAACCAACACGCACGCCTACACACACTCAGTGGGTGAGGCGCATCATGTGTTCCTCAATCTGCATACGCTTCGCTTCTACTGCCTGCCGGACAACTATGAGATCATCGATTCCTCGCTGGATGACATTAAATATGTGCTGAATCCGACATTTTTGCGCAACGAGATCAGCAAACTGGATAAGGTGCAACCGAAGCATTCGCGCACCGTTGACGGCATTCTGTACCTGCCTGGCGTGGTTGGCCTCAACAATATCAAGGCGAACGACTATTGCAATGTGGTCCTTCATGCCCTGTCGCATGTCGGTCCATTGCGTGATTACTTTTTGCGTGAACAAAACTATGCGACGATCAAACGGCCGCCGGGTGATTCAATGTTTACGCTGGTGCAGCGATTCGGCGAACTGATGCGCAAAATGTGGAATCCGCGCAACTTTAAGGCGCATGTGTCGCCGCACGAGATGCTGCAGGCGGTGGTGCTGTGGTCCAGCAAACGTTTCCAAATTACCGAACAGGGTGATCCCATTGATTTTCTCTCCTGGTTCCTGAACACGCTGCATCGCGCCCTCAAAGGCAACAAGCAGCCAAACTCGTCCATATTGTACAAGATATTCTTAGGTGAAATGAAGATCTATACACGCAAAATTCCGCCCGTTGAGCTGGACGATTCCGCCAAGCAGCAGTTGCTGGCCACCGATGAGTACAAGCATCAGGTGGAGCACACAAACTTCATATATCTGACCTGCGATCTGCCGCCGCCGCCGCTATTCACGGATGAGTTTCGGGAGAATATTATACCGCAGGTGAACTTGTATCAGCTGCTGGGCAAATTCAATGGCAGCGCCGAAAAGGAATACAAAACGTACAAGGATAACTTTATGAAGCGCTTCGAGATAACACGACTGCCCCAATTCATAATATTGTACATCAAGCGATTTACCAAGAACACATTCTTTCTCGAAAAGAATCCCACCATTGTTAACTTTCCCATCAAGTAAGCGCGAGCGCAATTAGTTCAAATTTTATATTTCTTATATCATATATATTTCCTTGCAGGAATGTGGACTTTGGCGACATTCTGGGCATGAAGCAGCGCGACAAGGCGCTCAAGGAGACCAAATACAATCTGGTTGCGAATATTGTGCATGACGGCGATCCCAAGAAGGGCACCTATCGCGTGCACATACTCCACAAGGCGAACGGGCAGTGGTATGAGATGCAGGATCTGCATGTCACCGAAATACTGCCACAAATGATCACACTGACCGAATCCTACATACAAATCTATGAGCGCAGCGGCGAGCCCTAGTTGTAATTGTACATATAAATATAGTTGTATGCAGGCTTAAATATTAAAATGTGCGTGTCTCTCATGTCAGCTGTGTGTGTGTGTGTTTAGGTGTTTATGTGTTTATGTCCATTTGCCCAGCAGGCGCATGCGTCATGGCCCAGTTGTTGGTTCCAAGCATTCATTCATTCACATTCGTCTCTCGCACATCTCGAAAATCGATGTGTGTATTTGATGTTGATTAGTCGCAGCTAAAAGAGCCCAAGCCCAAGTCATGGCGGATCCGAACAGCAGCTATGAGCAGGAGTGCCAGCGAGCCGAGCTGCTTGGCGTGCAGCCGCCGGATAGAGAGGAATTTGAGCGTCAGCGCAAGGAACGCCTGGAACAGCAATTGGCTGAAGAGGAGGTCGCCGAGGCAGCCGTAAGTGTCATGTGTTTTAATGGGCATATTCAAGGGCATTTCATACATACAAAACTCATGCTCAACTCAACTGCTCCCAATTACAGCTGCTGGTGCAGCAGGAGGAATCGCTGCACGGCGCCAGCGGCAAGCTGGATGAGCTAAATAGCATATTGTCCAGCACGCAGCAGCGTTTGAATCGTTTCAAGCAAAGCGCATGCGGCAGCCTGACAAACATATTCACGCGCGGCGGCAGCATCAGTGGCACTGCCACTGCATCCATGGACGTGCCCAGCAGTAACAGCGACGGCATTGAGGAGCCAGCCGAGCAGCCAGTGCAGCGTCAGCCGAAGCCAATGCCGCCGCCCACAGCGGCAGAGGTAGCCGCGGCCAAGGCGGCCAAGCGTGCCATGATGGACGGTCAGCTGGACAAGCTAGATTCCATGATCAACAAGGCGGACAATGCGCAGCTGGCCATGAGCGAGCAGACGAAGCAAATGCGTCGCATAACCAAGTGAGAGACGATATTGTTTTTGGTTTTTGTTGTTGTTGTTGGGGATTTGGGTAACTTATAGAAAGCATTTTTTTTTATTCAGTTCTCTGATTGCTCCAAATATATATATATATATACATATATACTTATATATACCTGAACACATGCGTTGCCCTTAATCACAAAATAATTAAACATAGTCGAGATTTTCAATCACAAATTTGCAAAGCTTGTCTTCGCATTTGGTTCATACATATATATATATATATATACATATACGAATCAATATAAATATATATGTGTATATATAAGTATGACTTATACTTAATACTTCTTGCTAAATATTAATCAAATTAAATTAATTGAATAAAATTACATACTCAAAAAACAAAACATACAAAATTAATAAACAAACATTTGATTCATTTTCATTTCATACACAAGCAATCCTTGACAAACAAAAATTGTAGAAAACCTGAGCCACGCCCAGTTTCTAGTCGCTGGTATCTGGATTTGGATTTAGATTTGGATTTGGATTTGGTGGCTGCGGTTGCTTGCGCTTCTTCTGCAGCGGCCAGCGCTTGACCAGGTTCTGCTCGTAGGCCATAATTGGTACGGATTTGTTGAGCAACGATGAGGTCAGTTCGCTGTCCGAGTCCGAGCGCTCGTCATCGCTTTCATCCGCCTCATCCAAACTGGCATCCAGACCCGCATCAGTCTCATAGTCATCCTGCTTCTTCTGCAGCAGCTCCTGCTGTTGCTTCTTCAGCTGCAGCTCCTGTTGCTGCTGCTTCTTTTGCTCCTGCGGCTGCTGCGTAGGTTTTTGGTTTGTCAGCACAGTCTGCACATTAAAAGGGGAAAGACATCGTTTTAGACAAAGTGCATAAAGGGAATGCATGCATTTTCGAGATACTCACATTGACACGGCCCTCCTTCTTCCTTTGCTGGTTCAGCAGCTCCTGCTGCTCGTTCTCGTAGAAAAAGTAGGTGAGCAGCAGCTTCTCCTCGGCTGTATTGTAGCGCCAGGCATGCGGTATGAGCATTGAGTTGCAATTAAGGCGCGCTTGCAGCTCCAGGAACATATACGGCGAGATGGTCATCTTGGGCACTTGCATCTGTTCCTGCCACTGTTCCAGCGTCGTCGGATCCTGTTGACAGCTACCAAACACGCGAAAGTATAGCTTGCAGGCGCGAGAATGCTGCAACTGTTGTGGATCGGTTGGCTTTGGCGTCTCGCTGCCTGTGCGGCGCAGCACGGACAGCTGCGGATCGAGCACTTGGATTAGCATATAGTGCTGATGCCGATCGGGCATGTTGGCAACCAGCAGGGCGCGACTGTTGCCAGGACAGAATGTGGGCCACAGGTCGTTCAGCAGACGCAGCAATAGCTGCGTCACGGTCGAGTACTTAAAAAGCTGGCGCGGTTCCTGCTGCGGTGCATCCGCGGTCTTGACCGCAGACGGCAGCCAGCGCAATGCATCTGCCCAGAGCTTGGCGGCAGCGCCCGATTCTATGGTCAAGCCCAACATCCACATGCAGCGCTTGCAGTACAGATGCTCCGAGCGGTTAATGACCTGAGCTTCCACAGCGCTCATGTTGAGTACAATGTGATTGAGGCCGTAGTAGAGATCATTGGGACGGGGCACTAGTGTGGCCGGTGCCGTTGCCGCTGTGCCGTGATTGTGGCAAAAGAACTCGCTGGGATCGATGAGGCCGCTGGGAAACTCGCGCAGGCGACTATAGCTGCAGCCGGGCACCAGCTGGTTGTGACAATTGCTGCAGTGCAGCGACAGGGTCTGTGTGCGCTCCGCAAAGCTGAGCAGCAGCGGCTGTGGCGCCATTGGAAGACCGACGCACTTTTGCAGCGCCTCGAGATCGATGGTTGTGTAGTTAAAGCGGAAGCTTATGTGACAGCCATTCACAATGAAGACCGAAATGCGTTGAATGTCCATGCCGAAGCTGTCGTGACGCAGCACCAGCTCGCTTTCGGTGCTGTCTACGCCATTTTCGACGATGTGCACGTCGTGCTCCTTGATGATTAGGCGCGTCTTCAGGCGATCGCGTATTTCTTGATCGAATTGCAAAAAAACATGGCCGCTGCTCAAATTTGGGCGCAACTCAATGCAAACGGCCTGGAGCGGCATCTTTGGCGGCAGCCTCTGTCGGTTGACAATTTCAATCAAGGCAGTACAAAAAGTGAATGCGAATTGTTTTGTTTGACGCTGCGCTAGCGTGATTCAAACTATCGATGTTATTTTATTATCGAAGGCTAACATTTGACTCGACTATCGAATTTGCTATGCTAGCTCGATTCAGCGAATGGTTGCCACTCTCATAGTCTGCTGCTGTTAACAAAAGAAGAACAACACTAATGACAATTTGAAAGCGCTTTAGGCGCACTGTGTGTAAGAAATAGCTTTAAGAGCTGATATCGATAAGTTGTTGCTCGATGCACAGCACGACTGTTAACAAAAGCCAACGGAATTTGAACGGACTTATGACAGGTGGCATCCCTCTGCTGCAGCTGCTTAAAAATATAATAAGTAAATTGGCCTTTATAATGCAAGAGCACCAATATTGAAAAATCATAAAGGACTGTCTGACATACACTATAATGTGCTTATCCATTTAGCCCCAAATACATGTTCTGCTTATGCGGAGCATAAATATGTGCCGTCAGTGGCAACCTTACACATTTAAACCATTATAATGCACAACATAAATGCAACTCTTCGCTTTTCCAGCGCGTATAACGGCAGATTTCCCGCAGGCGCCATTGCTTAATCTACGCTTGACTAGAATTAACGTTTTGTGTTTCATATTTATATAAATCATTTTTGAGTATTTAATTTGTTGATATGGAGGAATGCCGCACGCCAACTGGTCAGCATCTATCCAGCTATAATCGTACGCCCACACTTTCGGTGATCAATAAAAATTCGCACAATATACGCTGCTCCACACCCATTTTTGATGACTTGCGTTCGCCCAATATGTCGCCCATTAAGGATATGCGGGCGCGTAGAAGGACCACCTCGGCAACGTTCTATAAAAAAGCATTTAAAAAACAACAACTGTCGAAGTCTAGCTTGAAGCCACCTGGCCGGAAAGTTGAGGATCGCAACAACAGCTTGGATGAGTTCATGGACGACTCGAGCAGCGGCAACAGTGCGGAAAATTCATTGTGCAAAGAATCACGGCGTCGCTCGCTGCTTGCGGCAAATCACTCGTATGTCATCAATCATGCGAGCAATGTACATGATGTGCTACTCCTCGTGGGTCTAGAAAGCTATCTTGATAAGTTCGAAAAGGCGCACATTGATCTGGTTGAATTGGTTTCGATGGAGTACAAAGATCTCAAACGATTAGGATTGCGTAATGATGAGGACTGCAATCGCATACTGGAGGCCCTCAAAGAAATATAGAGTGCTTGGTGGTATCTATTTGAAGCGATCGCCGGCTGATCTGCTTATTAATTATAGTTTTACTAAATCAAATTTAAAATTTTATTCAAAGCGGTTCTACGATAGTAAAATGTTATATCAATTAGCTTTTGTGTGCCTACATCGCTAATAGGTATGTTGTGTGTGAATGTTCACCATTATTTATAATGTTGGTACTTTTATATGAATGCTATCGATAAGTTTATCTATGTAACTGTGCGCTTAAAACGGCGTTAGCCTTGTTAATTGTGAATCTCTTCAATTAAGAAAACTATTTTTACTCATTACTATTTAATGAAAATAAATTGTTAAAGGTATATTTGAATTTCGCACTCCGTAAGCAAAAGTTTTCATTACATTCTCATTTATTTTTGATTACCCAAATACAACCTACAACATTTTGTTCTCTATTTTGCCAATTTTTAAATGTGTAAAATCATGATTGTGCTCGTTATAATACGCGCCCTTTGTTTACTTGAAATCGATGTTTGGTCGATAAGATTCGATAAAAATCGCTTAGAAAAGTAAGTCGATGTTTTTTTACATCACTAGTTCCTAGTAGGAACGCGAACGCGATTTTTGTGATGGATAAAAACAAAGTCCCGTATAAATTCACAAAAACTGTGTAAAAATGCAGCCCATGCATACCAAAACCATAACTAAATTCTGCATCGATTTAGAACTATTAATTGGAGTGCATAAGTAGTGTGACAAAGCAAAATTCTTTCGAAACGGGCAATCAAAAAGGTTTTTTCAACGTTTTCTTTAACGCATTTCGTGCACAAACACACACTAACACATACACATTTGAGCACACATACAGGCATTGATATATGTATATCAATATATTGATGTTGTGCTGTTGCTGTTGTTGTTTGTGTATGCATGTGTTTGTGTGTATGTGTGCGGGAGCGGTGCATTAGTGTATATATGTATCTATGTGTGTGCGTGCGTTTGTTCAGTGTTTCTGTCTGCCTGAACAGGCCAGAGCGAGTACGTGTGTGATAAAGAGAGAAAGAGTACGAGCTCGCGCGCAGGTTTCGCGACAAGGCATAAAGAAGGATAAAAGGAGCGAGCAAAGATGAGCAGAAAGCATAAAAGTGAAAAATAATTAAAGGTTTCTAAAGGGACGCGTGCACGGCACGACAACAGCGACGGCAGCAGCAGCAGCAACTACAGAGCAGCTGGTCCTGGTGCAGCGAAAACAGCAACAACGACACATACACATGCTTACAAACCAACATATGTATGTACATATGTACATATAAAACTGTGTGACCAACAACAATTGGCCATTTTGGCGTTCTCTATTTTGGCAGTCACCCACATATACCAAACACAATCGCAGTCACTGCTCCCCCAGCGACTCTCTCACTCTCTGAATCGCTGCTGCTGCTGCTGCTGCTGCTTATGCTGCTGTTGCTGCTGCTGTGGGGGGTACAAATTCACATAGCCGTGAAAAATAGCATGAAACACAACAACGACAATAAACAATAGGCAGCCGTCGCAGTCGCAACAACGCAGCGTGTTCAGTTCGTTTGCTCGCATCTGTTTCTTCTTACGCTTCGTCTTGGTGTCTTTTATTAAAGTTCGCTTTTTTTTTTTTTAAATTATTTTTATTGTTACTTTTGGGCATCCCCCACCACACGGCTCGATAACAATCGCTCGGTCATTTGAAAGCTTATGCGTATGCAGTGAACACACAGTTAGAGATAAGTGTTTGTCGTGACACGAGGCGACCGTGCTTGCGGCCCACAAAATACAGTTATATTAACGCGCACGAAAACAAATATTTTTGCTCTTTAAATAATGTGTGTAATAGCTAACTATGTATTGAAACAAATGTTGGTTTAAAAAATAAAATATGTTTTAGCCCGTATTTCGCGTGTGTAGCTGTTCTGAAATCACGCTGCCATCCCAATAAACAAACACACAATTTAACAACAACAAAAAAAACAAAAAAAAAAAACAACAAAGACGACAACAAGAGAGCAGGAGAAAGAGAAAGAATCAGAGCAAAAGTAGAAGGCGACGCTGCACAAGTCCATACAAGCACACACATACATATGTATATACATAAGTATGTATATGTAAATAAATAGTTTTGAAATAAATTTGAAAGCATTAAGCAGCACTTGACAACAGGAAAAATTAAGAAAAAATAATATAAAATAACAAAAACCAGCTCAACATTTCGCCTTTTACACGAAACAAATTGAGCGTAAATTATCCAAATTGCACTTTACAAAGGAACTTGGAAACGGAACGGAAAATACCAACAGCAGCAACAACAATAACAACAACAACAAGAACAACAGAGCAAATATCCATCCAAAAGCAACAGAAGACGCGAAAGAGCCCTCAGCAGCAGCTGAATCAATCATAAGCTCGCGCACTGCTTACAGTTCAGCTTCAACCTGGCGAATCGCAACGGGAGCAACAACAATAGAGCCGATGCCGCTGCTGGCGGTGCAGCTGGCGCTGGCGCTGCCGCTGTAGCCGCCGCTGGCCGTAATAACAACAATAATAACAATAATGCAGCTGCCGTCGGTGGATCTGCTGCTGGAGGCGCTGGCGCCGATGCAAACGCCGCCGCCGGCGGTGGCGGCAACGAGTGGAATCCCGAGGAAATGGATCGATTCAGTTTCGACGATTCCATACGCTTCGAGGAGGATTCACTCTGCAGCTGGAGCTCCGAGGCGGAATCGTTGTGCAACAATTGGCGCGGCTGGAAAAAGCCCACCACCAACGGCACCGGCACGAGTGCTGGCAATGGGAATGGACTCGGCCCCGTTGCCAGCGCCACCAACAACAGCAACGGCGGCGCCGCATACGGTGCGGCTGGCTGTGGTCCACCCGGTGCGGGCAGTAACGGCATTGCCAGCTCTGCCGCAATGGCAGCCGGTGTCCATTGTGGACGCCATTTCGGTAAGTTGACAACAACTATGTATATTCCCTATCCCCTCACCAGTATCGCAATACCAAGCCCAACAATTTAATAATCCGCCATCAAGTATGCATGCATATATGTTTTTGATTAGGAGTCCATTCTCTGAAAACGTCCGTTTCCGTTTTTATGATGCCCGTCTTGTCACTATATCATATAGCTGCCTTGGGAGTATCCAACTATTTGAATTTTGAATATTTTGATTATTTTTCCAATATACAAGTACAAGAAAACCTTTATCAATTGGTGAAAATTTGTTTACTAAGCTCGCCAATTACGAACTTTTCTGTGCTCCCAGCACAAACGAGCAAAATCTTATCAGCATTGGACATCTATACTTTATAGCTTGCATTGGGAAAATCGTGCTAAATTTGTATATGAAATGTTTTAACATACTAAAAAAAAAAAAAAGCTAAAGAAGAAATTTGTTGTATTTCTTATCAGATTAGGGGAACGCTCACGTTTGAAGCGATCTGGCAACTGCGGTTATTACATACGGCCA
Source organism: Drosophila lacicola (assembly GCA_035045355.1). NCBI lineage: Eukaryota > Metazoa > Arthropoda > Insecta > Diptera > Drosophilidae > Drosophila > Drosophila lacicola. Next base: position 14,137,096 of record JAWNPB010000148.1, read on the forward strand.
AATTACACGCATTACCTTTTCAATGCATGCCCCAAATCCGTATGCCCACATACATAGCTATGTGTGTATGCATTTAATGCACATGCATACAAACGCACATGTATGTATGTATATGTGTACGTGTTTATGTAAAAATTGGCTTAAAGTTGCAACAACAATGCAACAACTATTTCTGCCTGCGCCTCCTGCTTATCGCTAAAGTCAAAATCACGACTTTGCTGGTTACATTTTGCTGCCATTGTCCGTTTACCTTGCGTTACCTTATTCTGTCTGTTCCTCATCTGCACGTCACGTCGTTTTGTATGCATACATGTGCATGTGTGTATGCGTTTTTCATTGGCTTTGGTCCGTTCGGGTCCTGTGCGCCGCCGCACCATTATCAACATGTAATCTCAGCAGCGCTGCGACTGCGACTGCGCTGCCGTTGCTTTTCATTGCTCTTTGTTTTGTTATTGTTGTTGTTGCCTGTGTATGCTAGTTTTTTGCTTGTTGTTGTTGTCGCTGTTGCTGCTTTTTTGTTTTTTGTTTTGTTATTGGGGGCCAGGCATCTTACTAGGTGAGCGAGAGCTGCCAGCTGCATTTTTACGCTGTATGTATGTATGTACTTATGAGTGTAACATTTGTATGTCTGTGTGTACCTGTGTTTTTGTGTCTGTCTCGGTTTGCAAAAAAAAAATAAAATAAAATAATAACCGCAAAAAAGTCAATGTGACGTCGTTCTGCTGTCTTTCGCCGCTGCGTTGGCAATTTGCTTTAGCTGTCGTTTGTGTCAAGGAACCTTTTCAAGGATAATGCCCAAATAAGTGTGTATGAGTTTACGTACATACATGTATGTATGCCTGCATTCATTTGTACATTTATATTTCTGTATGTACGGCAACCACAGGTATCAGCACCTGCTTTGGCAAGGCCGACAAGAATTGCAAGGACCGATGATAACTTTGGTAAAACTATCGTTGCCAGTGCAACTTTGTGTCCATCCATATGTACGCATTCATGTATGTACATATATGTATGTGCTTATGTATACATATACTATACGGCTGACGTTGCCACATGTCATCTAATTAGTGTCGTGGCGTTTTTGAAAATTTGCTGACAAAGCGAACGCAGCAAAAGACCCACACACACACACACACACACACACACACGTACGCAGAACATTTTATTTGTATTTGTGCCGTTTGCAGGCATATCAGTTTTCATGCACTTCCGGAACCGCGGGCAAACGACACATGTGCAAACTTATGTATGTATGTACACATGTGTCATATATAATTTTGACCTCTTTTAGCTGAGTTTTTTTTTATTTTAAAGGGACAACACTGACAACAGCAGTAAAAACAATAACATAGCGCCACTCGATTTTCAGCAGAGACAAATGCATTTTATTGTTGTTGCTGTTGCTCCTTACTTTTGCCCGGTTCCAAAGGCTTGCCTGCTTGCGCACAGTCAGCAAATGGAATGCGAATAAAGAAGGAATAGGCATGAATAATAACTCTTGACGCTTGTGGGGAAAATGACTTTGAATAAAATGGTGCCAGAGTGTCTGAAATTAAGCGACAGCGAACGAGCGAAAGAATGAAAACAAACAAACGATGCGCTGGCCATGCTTGCGTGTGTGTTTGTGTGTGTGTGCGTAATGCCAACCGACAAAAAATTACAAAATCGATACCGATAATGGGAACGAATTAAAGCTTAAAAACGACCTAACACATTAGCGAAGACCCAATACGATAGTGAAAGCGAAACAGGTTTTTATTAAAATGTTAAAGACGGCTGTTTAACTATATATGTATATACGTTTGATATTTATTTAAATATGTTTGTAAACACATACATATGTGGGCGAACTTGAACTCTGTTTTCTTGTCGGGTGTGCGCCCAATGTTGCTGTTTTTGTTGTTGTTGTTGCCAATGCAGCGTCAGTTTCTCGTGTTAAAAGCAGAAAACAGGCGAAAAAAAAATAAACTCAACTCTTTATTGTTTCTGCTTCTTTGTTTTGCGCTCTAAAGCGGATGGACACGACCTTTATAATTTTTTTCTTCTCTTCTCTTCTTTTTTTTTTTTTTGCTTGCATGTATTGCTTGTATTGTTGATGTGTTGTTGTCTGTTGGTTCATTTGTTTATTTGCATGACAATTTGTAGAATTTTGTTTATCTACAAGTCAATTGCGCGGCACGTACATATGTATGTATGTATGTATGTATGAGTGGCGTGCAACAAACATTGAATTCAACTTTTTCAACAGCAACAACAGCTGAAACGCCATTGACCTCTGCAGCGACTGACTCGCTGCTTCTTCCACTTAGTTGGTCATTGCTCGAATCGTCTGGGACAGCGTTTGATTTATTTGTGTGCTTGTGCGTGTATTTGCATTTGTATTTGTATTAAATATTCCTGGAACTACTTCTAAGAATCGCCAGTACTAGAGGCTTTACATCCGTTTTATTGGACGCTTGACGGAACTTGATTTTGGAACCAATTCTGCGCTTCTGCGAATTTGTTTTTCAATTAGTATTCGCCGTGTACATACATACATATATCGACGTTTATATAATTGATAAGTAATGCTTAACACTTGAAACCTTCTACTTGCAGAGGTCTCGTCGCTGGCCGAGTTGGCAGCGCGATGTGTCGCCTCGTATATACCATTCGAGCTGGTGGAACATGTTTATCCGCCAGTGCCGGAGCAGCTGCAGCTGCGAATCGCTTTCTGGAGCTTTCCGGACAACGAGGAGGATATACGGTTGTACTCTTGTTTGGCCAACAGTTCGGCAGATGAGTTTCATCGCGGCGATCAATTGTTTCGCATGCGCGCCGTAAAGGATCCATTGCAGATTGGTAAGTCCAGTAAAACGCCGACTTCGTCTACGTTTATATGGTTAATCATCTGTTAAAACTTGCAGGCTTTCATCTTTCTGCCAGCGTTGTGAGCCAAACGCCGCGCACCTTCTTCAATGTAGCTGTCACATTTGATCGTCGTCGGATCTCCTCTTGCAACTGCACTTGTACCTCCTCCGCTTACTGGTGCTCTCATGTGGTTGCCGTTTGCCTGCATCGCATTCATTGTGTATGTCCTATCCCTCTTTGCGTATTCCCAAACAATTTACTTATTTAACCACGCTCTCTCTCTCTCTCGCTCGCTCTTTCTCTCTTACTCTGTTTCATGCTCAGCCTCTGGAGGTTTGCCTGCGTGCACCTGTTTCCGAGTCTCTCACACGTCTTCAGCGTGATCAGTTGCAAAAGTTTGCCCAATATCTGATCAGTGAGCTGCCGCAGCAAATTTTGCCGACGGCTCAGCGCCTGCTGGACGAGTTGCTTAGCGCCCAGCCAACGGCTATCAATACGGTGTGTGGTGCACCCGATCCAACGGCGGGCGCATCAATAAATGATCAGACCAGCTGGTATCTAGACGAGAAGACGCTTCACAACAATATCAAGCGCATACTCATCAAATTCATATTGCCGGCACCGATTGTTTTCAGGTATGTCTACGTGGTGAATCGCTGTGAGGAAATGCTCATAGGTCTGCAACATAATCCGTTCATTTAACACATTTATTTCTCATTTACAGCGATGTCAACTATTTGACCAATTCGGCGCCGCCAGCGGCAGCTGAATGGACTTCTCTACTGCGTCCGTTGCGTGGCCGCGAGCCGGAGGGCATGTGGAATCTGTTGTCGATAGTTCGCGAGATGTACAGACGCTGCGATCGGAATGCGGTGCGGCTGCTGGAGATCATAACGGAAGAGTGCATGGCCTGCGATCAGATGCTGATATGGTGGTTCCAAACCAAGCTGGCGCTCATGATGGGCTCTCATGGACACAGCGGTGGCAAGCACTCCAATACACACTCGAACTCGACAGCGCTGCAGCATGCATGCAGTTCGCTTTGCGATGAGATTGTTGCCCTATGGCGACTGGCCGCACTGAATCCTGGCCTGGCGCCCGATGAGCGCGACATGCTGCACGCTCAGTTTACGTCCTGGCATCTGAAGATACTCGATCGTGTGGTCAAGAGTCGCATGATGCCGCCATCGTATACGAACAAACATCAACAGAATTCAAGATCCGAAACGGAGCTATTCATTGGCTTCAAGCCGGCCATTGAGGCATGCTATTTGGATTGGGAAGACTATCCCATTGCGGGCGTAACGCACACCCACGACACAAATCCCATTTACTACTCACCCTTCACATGCTTCAAGCACACAGATGGCAAGGGCGACCCGTGCGGCCCCAACGCAACCAGCCAGCTGAACGCCACCCAGGCCCTGATGAGCAACAATAAGCACTACAACTATTTTAGCACCTCCAACGATCATGGCCTGCATGCGAGCGTCTTCAAGCAGCGTCCGGAACGGGGCGGCTATCGCGATCGTTTCGATGCCAGCGGCGCCGAGCTGTTTGGCTCGCCCAATGATCCGCCGTCCATAAACGCTGTCCTGCTGCTGGCCAGAGTGAATGCCGCCTGTGGCATGGGCGTGAACCGAGATCCAATGGCCATGGGCGCCAGTCCGGCGCAGCCGCAGCAGCAGCAACAACAGCATCAGCATCAGCATCAGCATCAGCATCAGCTGGCCGGCGCAGCCATCACACCCAAATCGAATGCAACAGCCGGAGCGGCCGGCTCCGGTGCATCCGGTGCCGGTGGCGATGGCAATCGTTCCAGCGCCAGCAGCGAGGGCTTCTGTGAGAACGATGACTTTGGCGGCGACAACAGCAGCAGTCACAACTATTGCACGGAGCGTGGTGCGGCCACTGTGGTTGGACAGAAATCTCTGACCGAGTCCGATTCGCAGAGCAGCTTTGATGCTGTCTCGGCTGTGTCGCAGCAGAGCAAGGATTTGCCCATCTCAGTAACGGCAGCTGCCGCCGCCGCAGCAGCTGCTGTTGTTGTTGTGCCAAGCACACCGAATTACAGACAACAGGCGGGCTCCACATCGGACACCTCGTCCGCATCATCGGCTTCTTCATCAGCGTCGACGGCCTCGGGCAGCAGCAATAGCTCCAGCTCATCCATGCTAAAAACAGCTGCAACGGCCCAGCAGCAACAGCAGCAGCAGCAGCAACAACAGCAGCAGCAGCAGCAGCAGCAGCAGCAGCAGGTCTCACGTCGCCTGTCCAAGGATGAATCCTTTAGCAGCAGCAGCGATGAGTTTGTTCAGGTTGTGGGCGTGCCAGTGACATCGGCAGCAGCAGCAGCGGCAGCACCTGGCGGCGATTTGACACCCGTGCCCAGCACGTCAGCAGCAGCACGCGCCGCCTTGGCGGCAGCGGCAGCAGCAGCAGCAGCAGCCGCTGTCGCCGTTAACAGCAGCCACAGCACGCCAGCAATAGAGCAGACACCAGCAGCAGCAGCAGCCGCAGCAGCAGCCGCAGCAGTGTCAGCTGGAACAGCAGCTGTGGCAGCTGCAGCAGCACCAGTTGCTGTTGCCGCGTCAGCCGCGGCGGCCATGGAACAGCCCAGCAGCAGCGGCGGGACACGTGCTGCGCTGACTGGCGAGAAGCCGCACATATTCTCGAATGTGCGTCCGTCGGAGGATGCCTGGGACATATTGTTGGCGCGAGCGGAGGGTCTGCATGCCCATGGACATGGACGTGAGGCGTGCATATTGGCGGTGCGTCTGGCCGAGCAAATGCTGGCCAATCCGCCCAATTTGCTCATGGAATTGCCGCCGGCACCGAAGCGCAAGGGCAAAAAGCAGAACGTGAATCCCATATCGCATCAGTTGACAGTTGTCGCCTCATCGACGCTCTCCAAGTGCGCATTTTTGTGCACTGTGCTCTCGGAGAACTCGGAGCATTATCATATTGGCTTTCGCATTTGTCTTTTTGCGTTGGAAATGCCACGGCCGCCGGCCAGCACCAAGCCGCTCGAGGTGAAGCTGGCCAATCAGGAGGCGGACATATTGGCGCTGCTCAAGCGTCTGCCGCTGGGCGCCGCCGAGCTCCAGGTAATACGCGAACGGGCCGAACAGCTGCGCAATGGCACCTTCAAGACGCGCGGCGAGGCATTGCTGCCGATCAATTTGGCCACATTCATCTTTGATGCGCTCGTCACGCCCGGCGCACCGAAGTTGCCAACCGGCACATCCGTAGCTGCCACCGCTGCCGCTGCCGCTGCCGCTGCCGCTGCCGCCGCCGCCGCCGCCGCCGCCGCCGCGGCTGCCGCAGCTGGTGAACTGGCGGGCCTGGCGCGACGTCCGAACCCGGCGCTGTACAAGCAGCACAGCGAAGAGAACATGGGCTTTGAGGCAGCTGTTGCGGCATTGGGTCTGAAGGCAAATGTCTCGGAAGCGGAGCATCCGCTCTTGTGCGAGGGCACGCGACGCCAGCGCGGCGACCTGGCATTAACGCTGCTCTATCACTACAAGGATGAGCCGCGCAAGATAGCCAAGATTATGGAGAAGCTGCTGGATCGCGATATACACACGCTGCTCAAGACGCCGCTGTTGCCCGCCTACTACTCCAGTCATCCGCCCGTTCGCACGCCCAGCCAGCAGCCCATGCGACGCGACGAGCATGACTATAGCGCCGGTGCGCCAGTCGGTGCAGGTGGTGGCAATGGAGGCGGTGCTCCCTTCAATTTATGCGAGCTCCTGCCCAATGATTATGGCAGCGTGGGCGGCAACAGCCGGCCGCATAGCTCAACCAGCGCTGAGCTGGAGCTGAGCATGTGTGCGCTGAGCATGGCCAGCAGCAGCAATCAGTCCTGCAGCAGCAACAACAATGGACAGGGACAGGGACAGAGCCAGGCACAGGGACAGGCACAGGGTCAGGCACAGGGTCAGGGTCAGGGCATGGTGGCGTGCCAGAATAGCGGCCAGCCTGGCGGCAGTAGCAGCAGCAGCAGCAGCAATGCCAATCCAGCTGGAGCAGCTGCGCCTGGTGCCGCTGCTGGTGCTGTTGGCCAGAACAACAACAACAGCAACAACAACAGCAGCAACAACACAACGAACAGCAACAGCAACAACAATGCCAGCAGCAGCAGCAGCCGCAGCAAGGAGAGCCGCTACAAGGGCAAACGCGCCTATCCCTCCATACCGAATCAGCCGTCGGAGGCTAGCGCGCACTTCATGTTCGAGCTGGCCAAGAATGTGCTAACCAAGGCCGGCGGCAATAGTTCGACATCGTTGTTCACCCAGGCCAGCACCAGCCAGAACCATCATGGTCCGCATCGTGCGCTGCACATGTGCGCCTTCCAGCTGGGCCTCTATGCGCTCGGCCTGCACAATTGCGTCAGTCCGAATTGGTTGTCGCGCACATATTCCTCGCACGTCTCCTGGATACTTGGCCAGGCCATGGAGATTGGTGCGCCGGCGATTAGTTTTCTGATCGATACATGGGAGGCGCATCTAACACCACCGGAGGCAGCCGGCATGGCGGATCGTGCCTCGCGTGGCTGGGACAACAATATGGTATATCCAGCAGCGGAGCTGGCGCTCTCTGTGCTGCCCCATGCGGCTGCACTCAATCCAAATGAGATACAGCGCGCCATATTGCAGTGCAAGGAGCAGAGCGATCTAATGCTGGAGCGTGCTTGCCTCACTGTCGAAACGGCAGCCAAGGGCGGCGGCGTCTATCCGGAGGTGCTCTTCCAGGTGGCGCGCTACTGGTACGAGCTCTACACACGCAATTCGCCCAACAACAGCGCCGCGGATCATGAGCAGCATGAGGAGCAGCTGGAGCATTCGGCGGTCAGCCTGAGTGCGCTAATTGAGTCCCAGCAGCAGCATGAACTGCAGCAGCAACAGCAGCAGCAGCAGCAACAACAGCAGCAACAGCAGCAGCAGCAACAACAGCAGCAGCAGCATCAGCAGCAGCATCAGCAGCAGCATCAGCAGCAGCAGCAGCAGCAGCAACAGCAACAACAGCAGCAGCAACAACAGCAGCAGCAGCAGCAGCTGATGAGCGCTGCTGGTGGTGTAGGTCCATTGGGGGTTCCACCTGTGGTCAGCTCCGCACCGCAGCCATTCCAGCCGGGCGTGGCCGCACTGGCGCCCATTGGCCTGGCGCCCTATGGGCCATACACTTTCTGCCAGAGCATCTATGCGCATCATCATAATCTCAGCTATCCGCCTGGCCAAATGCAGATGTATATATCAGCTGGTCCGCCGCCGCCACCACAGCCGCTCTACGCGGGCTACTCCCAGCAGCAGCCACCGCCGCCGCCGCCCACACAACAACAACAACAACAACAACAACAACAACAACAGCAGCAGCAACATTCACAGCAGCAGCAACAACAGGGCCTGGCACCACCCACGGCTGTGGTGCATGCAGCGCCGCCGGGTCACCAGCCACCGCCAGCGTTCCAGGCGCCGCCACCGGGAGCTTTCCAGCAGCTGCCACCGCAGGCATATCAGACGCTGCAGCCGGGTCCACCCGGACCGCCGATGGGTCCAATGGCGCCCGCCTATTATGGACCACCGCCGCCGCCGCCACCAAATGGACCGCCCGGTGGCGGTGTAGGCGTACCACTGCGCCAGCATCCTGCCCAGCATCCTGCCCAACATCCAGCACAGCATCCGGCACAGCATCCCGTGTATCCGTTCATGCAGCAACAGCCGCCGCCACCACCGCCGCAGCATCAACAGCAACAGCCACCATCACAGCCGCCGGTGCGTCAGCGTCAACAGCATCAATTCACGTGAGTATCATCAATTTGCCACCATGGAACTTTAACCACATCTCTCTCTCTCTCTCTCTCTCTCTCTCTCTCTCTCTCTCTCTCTCTCTCTCTCTCTGTCTGTCTCTCTACAGACCCACGCAGATGCGCTATCTGCTGGCTGCCTACAATGTGGGCATGCTGGCCATGGAGACGCTGGCGCGACGCGTACATGACGATCGGCCGCAGGCAAAGTATGCCAGGAATCCGCCGTATGGCGAGGACGTTAAATGGCTGCTGCGGATTAGCAAGAAGCTGGGCACACAGTATCTGCATCAGTTCTGCATCTGTGCGGTCAATTCGATTGTCAGTCCGTTTGTGCTGCACGATGTCGCCATCGAGTCGGCACATTATCTGGGCAGGAACAATCACCAGCTGGTTATGCAGCATCTGCGCTCGGCCCTCACGCCCCTCGTGCAAAAGTGTCAGCAAATGTAAGTGAATACGACTTGCGGCCATCAAGACGCGTCTGTCCTTGACATTTGATCTTTAATCTCTGGCAGGTATATCCAGTGCATCCATCAGAAGCTATATCATCTGACCCAGGGCGACTATGAGGAGTTCGCCAGCATTGTGGTTGCCGCGCGCGCCGCCTTTCAAATCACACCGGAGGGCAGTGCACAGTTCAAGGACTGGCTGCAGTCCATAAAGCGGTCAGTAGTTGTTCATCATAGCACAGCAGATCATAATTCATATTGGCCATATCTAAATTTCGCATCTGATACCCTAGCATTACTGACAGAGTATTTGTAGCCAATGGCTATAGGCCGCATAAGCTGCTGCCCTGGCAATATGATGATCCCGATGGTCTTCTTTTTATATGCGAAAACCTTTACAAAAGCCCAAATAGCAGCACCAAGAGCCACAAAAGCTGGAAACGAAGCTTAAGCAAGACATTTCGAAGAGTCTTTCGCGAAAATCCCCCAAGCATAGAAAATAGAAAAAGATTTTAAATATATATACAATCTCAAGCCGTAGTGAGAAGAATTAATGCGACGCTTCTTCCTCCTACCTACCATCCATCTATCCATCCATCCATCCATCCATCCATCCATCCATCCATATATCTATCCATCCATCAATTCATTCATCCATCCATTCATCTTTAACAAGTTTTGTGTTTCTCAAACTTATTTATAATCGAGCCAATTGTGATTTTAATTATTCATGGACCCTTAGCATGATCTATTTTTAATTAAAATTTCTGTATTTGTATTTGGCGGAAATACTTCGTACCTTTTTGACCGAGTTTCGAGCGGAACAAACAATAGTTTATACAAATTTTTAGCCATTATTGGGCTGCATATTAATGGAACTCAGGTGGAAAGCATTTACAGGGCCACGCTCATTAGAGTTATAGGTGTTTAAACATTCGAATAATAAACCAATATTTAGGCTCATGAAATGTGTAAATCATAGAGGAAGACCTCTCCGAACCCATTGTGAATATATATATATATATATACTTGATCCGTAGCAACAGCCGAGTTGATATAGAGTCATTTCCGTCTGTTTGTTTCTACGAAAGCGCATCTTTCGGCTGGCATATGTCAAAATTGGTCTATATAGAACTACGATTTTATTTAGTTATCGTATTAATCGGTAGAAAATAAAGTTATTGAACAAAATACGTTTTACATTCAAAGATATTTTGACCGATCATGGCAATTATATGCTTTACAATGCCTCTTTATGTCATGCTCTATAGAAAGAATCAAAAAATTTGTTTTCGCACTAACAAATAATTATTTATAATATATATTTATTTAATTTTTTTAAATATTAAACAACTATAACGTATAACATGTAGTTCCTATAGGAACTCTCATTAATGAAGCTTTTGCTAAGGTTATTTATTTATTTATTTGTTTATTTATTTACTTGCTAACAAAGTTATTTAACCCTTATCAAAATATGTCTCCATTTTATCTGAACTAACATTAGCAAAGTAAGGAACTCGAATCAATTCAATGTCATTTAAAAGTTATTCAAACAGATATTTAAGACAATGAGAAATAGCATAATAGACAGCTGAAGCCAAAGCCAATCTGTGCAACAAGTTGTTGCTGTTTTTTTAGTTGCATTTAAAAATAGTTTTGTTTTACTGTTTGCAGCTCAAAGTCGTGCAAGAAGGAGCTCTGGACACAGATCAATGCGGCGCTGCAAAGCAATTCCAAATGACAAAGACTTGACTCCTGCAATCTGATGACGGCAACGGCGACGGCGACGGCGGCTGCAGCTGCGGCCGCGGCTGCGGCGGCAACGACAACAACGACAACAGCAACAACAATTGCTGGCGTCGCTGCTGTTGCCGGCAGCAGCGAAACGGCGCCGCCGCCGCCACCAATACCGCTGGTCAGGGCAACGCCTGGTAATGGCAGCAACAACATCAACGGCCACATTGGCAACAATGCCAGCAGCAGCAGCGGCAGCAACAACAACATCAACAACAACATCAACAGCAACAGCAACATTGGCAACAACAACAACAGCAGCAACAACGATCAGACAACAGCGCAGGCGCATCATCATCATCACCATCATCATCATCGGCATCATCATTTGCTGGAGACGCCCTCGAGCAATGCAGCTGTTGCCGCAACCACAACAACAGCCGCGGCAGCAACATTAACAGCGCCAGCAACGGGCCAAGTGTACGAACGCCTATGCCGGCCCAGCCATGTTGTGACCCATCCAGCGGAGCAACAACAACAACAACAACAACAACAACAACAGCAGCAGCAGCAGCAGCAACAGCAACAGCAACAGCAACTACTGCAACAACAACAACGCGCATCGCTGCCGACTGCACAACAGCGTCAAGTGGTGCCGCCGCCGCAACAGGTGCCGTTGCCGATGCCTGTGCAGCAGCTGCCAGCGCCAGCGAGTTCGGTGCCGGTGCCGGTGCCGGTGCCGGTGACGATGCCGTTGCCGATGCCGATGCCGGCACATGCTTATCAGACGATGCCCGGCTATTATCAGGCGGCAGCGCGACCGTTGCCGCATCACGCACATCCGCATACGCATCCGCATGCGCATCCACATGCGCATACACATGCGCATACACATCCGCATCCACATCCACATCCGCATCCGCATGTACATCCGCATCCGCATCCGCATCCGCATGCGGCGTACCACCAGCTGCAGCCGCTGAGCCACTACCATCAGCAGCTTTAACAACGTATCGCAGGCGCTGCCCGCGGCTGCTTTGCGACTGGCGCGTCTCATGCAGCAGCTGCAACGCACCCAGCCGGCGCAGCAGCAGCAGCAGCAACAACAACAACAACAACAACAAGCAGCTGCTGCCGCCGCATCGTTGGCAGCGTCGCCAGCGTCCGGTGCTGCCGCCTTGCATCGATCAAGCAGCCGCCGGCGCCGCTCCTTTGAGCTGCGCACCATGGCGCTGCTGGTGCTCCTGCTGCTTCTGCTATTATTGCTGGGCATTGGTCTGCCGCTGGTGCTGCTGCTGCTGCTGTTGCCGTTGCCGCCGCCGCCGCCGCCGCCGTCCATGTGGCAGCTATAGGGCGCAATCTGGCTAGCTAAATGCAGTGCGATCTCAGCGCTGCGCCACATTTTGACACTCACACACAAACACAAACACACACACAGACAGACAGACAGACACAGACACCGACACCACCGCACTTAGTTCATGTTATAGGTTATCTCTTGCTCTATATACATGCATATATATATATATAAATAATTTTTTATTAATTACTTTTAATTTTTGTTTAACACAATAGCAAACAAAAAATGGGTAAAAACAACAACAACAACAGCAACTGCAGTTGATGTGTGTGCATTTTTAGACTGAGATTTCTGCCAACACACAAAGCAGGCATTCAACACACACCACACACAACACACCACACACATTACACAGAAACAAACACAACACACCACACCACACCACACACACCACACACACCACACCACACACAGCACACCACACATAACACACCACACACATTGAACAGAAACAAACACAACACACCACACCACACACAACACACCACACATAACACACCACACACATTGCACAGAAACAAACACACACAACAGATACACATAACACACATACACACTCACAACACATACACATACACATACACATACACATACACATACACATACACATACACATACACATACACATACACATACACATACACATACACACAGCTACAGCAAAACTCACTCATTTTAAAATGTGTTCAGTTAAACTAACGTTATTTTAGACATCTACTTATCAAATAGTTATACAAATTTATATATTATAAAGCTATATATACATATATATATATATCATTTTTTTTTATTATTTCTATATTCTCTTATGTTCTAACCTTTCATTAGTATCGCCAACCCCCTTCCCCCTGCCCCCCCCCCCCCCCACCCCTAGCTCTTACATTTTCCACTTATCATACATTATATTATTTAAGGCAAATATTTTTTTTATATATACATATGCATACATATTTATGTATATACATATATATATATATATATGTATACATATATATATATTATTATATTTTAGAAATTGAAATGTAGCTAAGCAATTTTTAGGAGTTTTAAATTTGTTCAATAAGCCAGACCGACTCACCGATCAACTTAAATCGAAAAATCGCTAAAAAAAAAAAAACAATATTATTATAATCTTTCTATTATGATGTCAAATTTTAAAATGCAATTGTTTTTTTTTTTCCTTTTTTTTTTTTGTTTTGAATATACGCTAAATATTTGTCTTAAGATTTCTAAGCTGTAATTGTGCCGAAATGTTGGCGATTATAGACAACGATTATATGATTATGTGATCTTATGGCCATGCAATTGTTGAATTTGTAAGAATTCGAATGTTTATTTGTTTGTTGGTAAACAGAACATTTGCTTGAGCGGCAACCACACAGGACTCTCACTCGGACGTGGTGCCGCTTTAGACAAATGTCCTTATCTATGGTTTGCTTAACAAATTGAATGTGTGTACTTGTTTTCAAGACATTTAATAAAATTATTGTAGCCAAAACTCGGCCAGAAACTAAGAGCTTGCACAAATATTTGGCAATTCGAAAGAGAGAGAGAAAAAAAAAGGAAAAACACATTTCTCTCATGATGCGAAACGAACAGAACAGAACAGAACGAAACGGAACAGAACATAAACACAATACAAATTACAAAATACATATTTTTACATAATTATTTATAATTTATTTTAATTCAATTCACACACACACACGCTCACATGCACACGTAGCTATTGTTATGCGTGAAAAACAAAAAAAAAAAAAATGCAAGGACAAATGGTTAAGAGTGCGCTTCGAGTTGTGCTTTGCGAGCTTTACTCTTAAATTTGGCTGCGCGACAGTGCACATTTTCTCTGTTGCAACAGAACTTTTTAAAAACACAGACTCTCACACACACACACACAACTATAATTACGAGAGAAATACATACAATTTTTGTATTTTATATGAAAACATATACATATACATATATATTTTTACAGCCTATTTACACGCAGTTAGAATTGAAAAGAAAGAGAACAAAGTAGTACGAAAAAAATAATTAGCAATTGTTTATTTTTGATTGAGTTTTATTTAGTATGCTTTATCTTACACATAAATCATTTTATCTTAATGTTAAAATTCTTTTTATTTATACACATTTTCTTGCAAAAGAAACAAAAATACAAAAAAAAAATTTTTTTATATACATACAAAAGAAATCAAATGCAGTTTTGAATAAATATGGTTTTTTGGATTTATTTCAAAACGCAGCTTGAAAAAAAAAAACAAAAAAAAAGAACAAAAGAACAAAAACCGCAAGACACAAAAACTTAAAAGTTTGTTTTATTTCGTTAAAAATATATTTTTAATTTTTTCCAGCTAACAGTGTTGCGGACCTTGCGTCCTTATGTTAAGTTAATCTCTTATAATTTGCTATTTGTTATGGCCTTGCCACCTTGTTGAAAAGCTTGTTGAGATCGCCAACTGCAGCCGGCAGCGCGATGAGCTTGAGTTCGCTCGTGACACGACCTTACCATATGTAGCGGTGCTTCACACACAAGCATACATTTAATGCAAGGAGACACACACACACACACACACACACATTCATACGAACATAGGTACAGCTATTTCAATGAGAAACTGCCAATTTCTGTTAGTAACTATTAAATATGTTATAAATATGTATTTGTATATGTAGTTATTTGTATGGGCATAGATACCCGAGACACGCGAAGTGGTCGCACCAAAAGAGAGCCAGGCATAAGGGGAGCTGTTGAGCAGTTACCACCCTCCTCTGCTCCTTGGTGCGCCATTAAACGCATTTAACGTTGAGATGATACCCTGTAAATATGAAATATACATTTAATAAGCCGCGCAGCGCATTTTGCGCACTTATATAAATATTGTAACTCTTTTTGTGTTTTATATGCATATATATATACATATGTATATGCATATGTATATATACATATGTATATATATGTGAAATAAAAACCAAACAATACATTCATGCATGCATACTTATACACACACACACACACACACACACACACACACACTCACATACATAGATATATATATATGAAAACTAGTGAATTCTGTATCGCGTAAATTGTACATTTTTAGTAGACAGTTTTATACAAACAAAACAGAAATGAAATTATATATATTGAACTTTACATGCAGACAGATGTCAAATCTGTAAAAAATTAACAACAAAAAAAAATGAAAAAAATTAAAATGTTAGCGAAACCAGTTTTTAAATATAATGACATGAACCATATGTATCTATATACATTACGAACATGCATACAATACTTATTATTAAATACATAGATATATTTAAAAAAAAATATATATATATAATGCATACACACATATTTATAGAGATCTAACCACATATATACATAAATATATACATATATATGTATATATGCATATAGTTGACTTTTTTCCATGAAAAAAAAAATATATATATATGTAAAAAAAAAATGAGAGAAGCATTGAAAAATAATAGTTGCAAAGCTTGTTCAACATTATATAGAGAATTAAATATTTGTACATTATATATACAATTCATTTAGTACAGAAGTGAGGCCATAGTTAGACCATAGTTAAAACATTCCAAAACAAAAAGCAAACAGCAAATCAAATATCAAACTCTGAGAATAACGAAATGACAGTCGCATGTTTTCGTTTTTTTTCAGCTATTTTTTCCAAAATCTAGCTACAAACCCAACAGACCAGCTAAATGATAACTTCTTGTATATAGAAAACTAGCTGAGCAGCTTGTATAGATTTCCTCTATATATAATATATTTAGGCTTCAAACAGAATTTCTAAACCAATTTTCGTTTATTGCGGCAATTTTTTACGCATTTTTTTCATTGCATACTTTTGAGCGTTTGAATTTTTCGAATTGTGTAAAATCGTTTCTCTTTTGTGTTATTTATTGAAAATGCATTTAATAAAAATTATGAACAAAATTATAAATGCTGCCATATAACCCGCCTGCCGATCGGCGTCTTAACAACCAACGAACTCTTGCAAAAAAAAATCATTTATAAATAAATAGTTTAAAGTTTAAAGAGTTCTGTGTGGCTCAAGCTATACTTCGTCTTGATTTCTCTTCGTTTCCTTCTGATCATGAGGTCTTAGATATACGTAAGCTCAAATTTCAAATACTTCTATATACGTAGAACTCGAAAAAAAAACATGCGATTGCAAGCGTTAACGCTAAGGATTAGTTTATTCAGTAGTAGACATCGAGTATAAACAACAACAAAAACAACAACAATTCAACAACAACAACAACATTCAATTCAACAACACAGACAACTAACGGGTGTTCCATATTCTTGAACTTATTTACAGAAAGAAAGAAACTTAATGGAAGAAAAAGTTATCAAAGAAAAACAAATTTCTGTTCAAAAAAAAAAAAAAAATAATAAAAAAAAATGATAAAAGCAAGCAAAACTTTTGTTTAAAAAAATATTCATATAAGAAAACAAAATTTCTGTTGAGACAAAATATTTATAAAAGAAAAAAACTTTTATATTTTAAGGAAAAAATTAGGAGTCTCTTAAGATTTAGTTTTTTAAATGAATCTTTAAACTGATTTATATTAAAACTATTCAAAGAAATCTTTAAACTGATTTATATGAAAACTGATTAAATTGTTCTTAAAACTAAATGTCAGGCTTAATAGAAGAGATTTCAGTTGATAATTAAAATCCCTTTTTAATTAATTTCCTTTTTTTTTAACTTAATTTCCCTTTGTATACCTTAACTGCTGTAAAGGTTCAAGAGAGGCACCCAAGTAATTGCTCTCTCTCGAACACACACACACGCTCACACACACACACCGACACATGCAGCACTCAAAGAAATATCGTTTATTTACATGGGCAGCCACGTCAACCTTAAATAATTTAATGCATAATTGAATAAGCATAAAGAAACCCATAGAAATATATATATATATATATATATATATATATATAAAATATATATATATATATATATATATATACACGAACAGCCATGCATATATGCATCTGTATATGTACACACATACACACACACGCACACACAAACAGTTATATAAATATTGCATATTTAGATATATACATACATATATGTATTTACATTGGGCTGATTCCAAACACCGTTTCCTCTTTTTCCAAGGAGAGCAACCGTTGCCGAATTAGCCCACAATACTTGCATATACATACATACATACATATATATATATATAGCTACACACATACATATGTATGTACATTAATACGACTAATATACATATTTATTGTTTGGGCCACACGGAGCTAGACCGAACGCCCACACACGTATGCATGTATGTGTGTGTGCGTGCGTGCATTTCTGATATGGCAGCAGCTCGTGTCCGGGCACGATCTGTCTGTCTGTCAGTCTCTCAGTCAGTCTGTCAGTCTGTCAGTCCGTGTGGCCCCTTAGTTAAGGCGAAATAAAACATTACCTCATACTTTAAATACTTATGATAACAGTTAAACGTAGAGCTCTACGCATATGATACGACTCTAGGCATCATATATAAATATATATACATACAAAAAGATCAAAATATATATACATACATATATATATATATATTGATATTTTTTTTTTGTTATTTGTAGCAATTTTAAACTAGGAATTTATGAATTTATTTAAAAATAATTTTAAACGAATTGTTTGTGTAACATTTAAGAAGCTGAGCCAACTTTGGCAAACGCACCGACGTTGTATACCCTTCCGTGTCCAACTATTCTCCAAGGTTCTTGCCCCGCCGCTTGTGGCAAGTGGCATTAACAACTTTATTTATTTCAAATAAATAAAAAAAAAAAAAGAAAAGAAAACTATTCTATTTACAAAAAATAATATTATTTCGAAGACATTGCTATTTGTACATTTATGCACTGTAAAAAATGAAAAGAAAAAACACACAAAAAAAAAAACGTAAATAAAAGCTTGCTAAATGAAGTTATAAAAACCGCGCAAAAGTTTATCATACAAATAAAATACATATACATACATGTATGTAAGATAATATAATATTTATATATATATATATATATATACCTACGTGTATATAGATTGAAGTGAAGTTGTTTATACATTTTCGTATATATATGTATATATATATATATGTTATATATGGAAACAGAAACTATTATATACAAAATATATACATATATAAATATACACATATACGTATTTGTATATATATATATTTAATTATATATATTTATGCATATTATATATACAATACTTATTTACATTGCATATTTTAGCGTTTTATTCGAAAAAAAGAAAAACTGAAAAGAAAAGAAAACCAAAAAAATGAAATTAAACAAAAAACGAATAAAAAATAACGTAGAAGTGAGGTTAACGCTGAAGAAAGTGTTCTTTTTAACAAAACAGCAGAAATTAAAACTTAGAACAGAAAAAAAAAAACCAACAACAACAACAAATAAAAGCATATTTATACCGAAAACAAGCGAATGCATTGGCATCTTGAACGTTACGAAAAGAAAAACAAACAAAGAAAAAAAAATTAAATTAAATAAATATTATTAAACAATAAATATGCGCATTAAGCATTTTTTACAACGCTGTAAATGTCAAGCATAATGTAGAGAAATATCCGCAACTTTTTGATAGGTACACACTTTTCTTTTCCCTTCTCTTTTTACCGTTATGTACTATTAGTTTTCTTCTTCATCGTTTTCGGCGCAACATTTTTCATATTCCTTTCCCAGCACTTTCAACGAAAGCTTTGCGATTTTGATCCCACACACACACACACACACACACACACACACACACACTCTCTCTCTCTCTCTCTCTCTCTCTCTCTCTCTGTCTCCCGCTCTTTCCTGCTTTTTCACAAGCGTACGAAAAGGCTTCACAAAGCTTCTTGTAAAACATAAAACAGCACATTTTTTATGATATATAAAAAACTCTGCCAAACATTGCTAAAAACTAAAAAAAAACATATATTAAAAAATTAACACACAATTCTTATTTGAAAATAGCAACAAATTGTAAACAAACCCTATAAAAACAAAATAACAAAAAAAAACAATATTATATATGACTAACTAAATATACATAAAAATTAAAAAAAAAAAAAACAAAAAACAAGAAAAGGAAACGCAGAAAAACCTAACAGAAATGCTTATTTTATATATTTAAACATACAACAATAAACAGAAATGACCATTAAAAATTATTAAATTATATACATAATAAAACATAAAACAAAACCAAAATATCAGATATATATATATATATATATATATATATATATACATTATATATATATGATTTTAAATAGTGTTAAAAATACCAAAATGAAACAAAAAACAAAAACCAAACTGAAACAAAAACTTAAGCAAAAGAAAAAATAAGAAAATAAGAAAACAGAGTTTTTCAAATTTTAATAGTTTTCAATGGAAACGGCTGAGACAGATAGAAATTGCGCATTATTATTAACTTATTTAATATGCAAAATATACACACACACACACATATGCATACACATGTATGTGTATATGTATATGGTAAATCTGCTATATTACAGAGAAAGAAAAGAACAACAAGAAACGGAAACACAAAAAAACACACGGTAAAAAATGGAAACCAACCAGAAAGAAAAAAATGATCAAGAACAAGCGAAATACATTTTTAAAACAATGGAACGAAAAAGAAAACAAAAAACAATACAAAAAAAAACTCAAATAAAAGGAAGAAAAAACCAAAACAAAACAAAAAAAAAACAAAAAAAAAAAAAACAAAAAACATAAATTCAATTGTAGTTTTTATATTGAATTGGATCCCATATGATATTAAAAATTGGTGAGTATAGATATTGTTAGCTGGACATATATTAGATATATATTAGGTTAGAATAGGCCAAGAACTTGGAGATTATTTCCACGCAAAGCTAAGAGTCTAGAGAGAAGACGGATGGACGGACTATATCGGGCAGATGTCTCCTTCTATGCTTTACACACACATTTCATGACGAAATTATAGTATAAAAACAAATTCGATTTTCATTTAATATTTGCCCATTTCTAACGAAAATATTGCCATATCCATAGATATTTTCATATAGAAGTAGTGGGCTAAATTAGATCTCCACCCAAAATTTGGCATCTACCACATATGGTTAGATAAATTCAATGATTGGGCCCCGAGCAGCTGTTCACTTTTTAAGCTTAAAGCCAAACTTCGTGCTTCACACACCGACACGGCACACGGATGTGAGCCCAGGCTAGGTTCAAGGCGCGCAGAGCCAAAGCACACCAATACAGGCGCACACGCTAACCAACACACATGCAAATAGTAAAAGAGAATTTGCGATTAGCAGGGGCTGCAAAGGTTTTGTCGTTTTATTGCACAAATTAATCAAACACTTAAGGCTAGGCGCTGTATATAATATTTAAGAATTGGTCGCAATACGAATCCCTGCTGGACACGGAGTGTACATATATATATAAAATACATGTATATATATCTTTATATTTTGCTTTTTTTGTATTATATTTTGTTTAAAGTACTTATTTGTACTTGGTTTATATAACTGAAAACTGAGGGAAACTGTGGCGAATAATAAATACAAGATGTTTGATTTTTTATTGGTTTATATTTAAAAATATACTTTGTTGTTCCATAAGTTAGCAAAAAAAAAAAAAACAATAGAGAAAAATAATAATATTTGTGCCTACAATTCTAGATACTAGAAGTAGAAGCAGAGCAAACAAAAAAAAAAAGAAGGCAAATTTAACTATAAGATATTGCTAACAGTTGGCTATAAGCTAGGACATGGCACTACGGCTAGTAAAAAAAAAAAAGAAGAAGATGTAACAGTAAACATATGTAAATATAAATATCTTTGCGTGTGGTAACTAAAAACTAAGACAGGCTGCGGCTGCGGCTGCGGCTGCGGCTGCCGGAGGCGCCACTCACACGGACTTGATGAGACGATCCTGCCGCTCGAACATTTTCGTCTTGTTGGCCAATGTATCGGCGGCGCTGGCATTGACGCCGTTTGTGCTAACAGCCGACGCCGCTGCCGCTGCCGACGCTGCCGCTGCCGACGCCGCTGCCGCTGCCGCTGACTGCTGCAGCTGGTCCTGGGTGAGGGTGGTGAGGCATTCGCGGAAGGCGAGCAGAAACTGATCGGCATTCTCGTGATTGAAGCACATGGGCGGCTTTAGCTTGATGACATTGTTGTTGGGCCCGTCGCTAGAGACGAGCACCTTGTGCAGCTGCTTCATCCGGTTGACCACCCAGTTGGCGGCGTTGGTGTCCGGCGTGCGCGCCTCCCGATCGCTGACCAGCTCGATGCCCACAAACAGCCCGATGCCGCGCACATCGCCAATGCACTCGAACTGCTGCTTCAGCTGGCTGCACTCGCCCAACAGATACTCGCCCAGCTGGCGGGCGTTCTGCTGCAGGCCCTCCTCGTCGATGATGCGCATCACCGCATTGGCAATGGCGCAGGACACCGGATTGCCGCCGTACGTATTGAAATAGGCCACGCCCGTCTCATAGAAGGCCTGCGCTATCTCTGGCGTGGTCACCACGGCGCCCACCGGATGGCCATTGCCCATGGGCTTGGCCACGCTGACAATGTCCGGTACGACGCCCTGCGTCTCGAAGGCCCAGTAGTGGCTGCCGACGCGGCCGAAGCCCACCTGCACCTCATCGGCAATGCAGAGGCCGCCGGCCCGATGCACCGCATTGTATGCGGCCTGGAAGTAGCCGGACGGCGGCAATATCTGGCCGCCGCAGCTCTGCAGGCTCTCCGCAATGAAGGCAGCGACGCCCTGGCCCTTGGCCTGCTGGCGCTCGCAGATGTCCGCAATGGGCTGGGCATAGAGCGCGCCGAGATCTGTATTCGGATGCAGCTTGTCCGTGAACTGGCCGCCATAGATGTCCGGGCATGGCGCCACATGCACATACTCGGGCTTCTGCTCGCCGCCGGGCTGATTGAACTTGTACGGCGAGATCTCCATCACGGACTGCAAGTGACCATGGTAGGCGCTGCAAAGATGCGTGTGTTACTCAGATTGGACAAATGCCCAGCTGAGGGCGCTGCACTTACTGGTCGAGCGTGATCACATCCAGGCGCTTGGTATAGTTGCGGGCCAGCCGGAGCGCCAAGTCGTTCGCCTCCGAGCCGGAGTTGACAAAGAAGCAGACCGACAACGGCGCCGGCATCTTGCCGGCCAGCGTCCGGGCGCACTGCACCAGCTCGTCGTGCAGAAAGCGATTGTTCGTCGAGATGGTGGCCATCTGCAGGGCACCAGCGCGCACCACCTCCGGATGACAGTGGCCAACTGCGGGTGAAAGTGAAAACATATACATATGTGTTCGTTCATTCAGGTATCCATTTTCAACATTCTTATACAATATTTAATACTATTGATGTCGTGATTGTCGGGTTGGATAAATGGGACAATATTGCTGCTCTATTCTATATTTGCTTAAAGGCAGAACCACATTTTTGACAGTCAGCAATTTTTAAAGATATATTCAAGATATTTTGAAAAAGTAGCTAACATAATTCCTTATTATTCCGATATTTTTTTTATATAATATAAGCCTTATAGAGAGCGATACTATATATCTCTCACTTATATCATATATATATATATATATATTATAATTAACTGATAGAGTCTGGATCAGAATCTAAGCCTTATAAAGAGTGTGAAGTTCAAGATATGTTTTATCTCTCATCATTTAAATGGGACAATATTGCCGCTTTATTCTATATTTGCTTAAAGGCAGAACAACATTTTTGACAGTCAGGAATTTTCAAAGATATATTCAAGATATTTTGAAAAAGTAGCTAAAATAATTCCTTACTATTCCGATATTTTCTTTATATAATATAAGCCTTATAGAGAGCGATACTATATGTATATTTCTCACTTATATCATATATATAATATTATAATTATCTGATAGAGTCTGGATCAGAATCTAAGCCTTATAGAGAGTGTGAAGTTCAAGATATGTTTTATCTCTCATATATATTATATATATACATATTAGATAATATTTTAATTATTTGGCAGAGTCTGCATCAGGATCTATTATCCCTTACATACAGTCCTATATCATATATAATAAGCCTTATAGAGAGTGTGAAGTTCAAGTGATATTATATCTCTCACGTGCATTATATACACTATATATAATATTTTAATGAACTGCCAGAGTCTGTATCAGGATCTATTATCCCTTACATGCAGTCCTATATCACATATTAGAAAAAGGAATAATTTTCGCTATTTCTGTGCTTAGAAAGTCTCCGCCTGCTTGAAGCTGGATTGAAATACTCCAGAAGCTGCTCTGTAGCTGATTCATTTCACACAATTTTCTAGCTTAAGAATCAAATATTAATTTCAGAATAACTTAGTCTTTCATCTGTTCTTGAACTCGATATGCCATATTATAAATATATACATATATACGACTTTAAGTGAAAATTCAAGTATATTTGGGAATATATTTTGAAGCCATGTCGACTTAAATACAAGTTTTAATTGCATGCATTATGCATAAGTCGGGCAGCATAAATTCTAAAATAATTATCATGAGTAGATTAGAAATTGCCTTCTTCACTTTCGATTCACGTGTTGTTTGTTACCCAATCGAACTGACTAGTGTCCAGTTGCTAGTGGCTAGTTAATCAATCCCAGTTGGGGGCTATCGAAATAGATTTCGTCATGGCCAAGTGTCTGGGTCTGGGCGAGGCACGTTTTATCGGCGGCACAGAAGGAAACGTGCACCCGGTTGGGCGTCGCGTGCGCTTCACGTGATTCTCGAGGCGACCAACTGACCCCCAAAAATGTGGCTACCTTCTCGATGGAGGGGAGCTGCTATTATGCAGGGGGGGGGGGTGGCAAACCATCGAACGCGTAATCAGACGACGACAATGTCGTGACAGAGAGCCGCGATCCGGCCCGTTTATCGCCCACGTCCGCTGCCGGGGCCTGAGTAGCCTGGACCCGGGCCTGTCTACACAGTCCCAGGTCGCACTTCGGGGCGAAGATGCGCAAACGCCTTGATAAGCGAAACGCTTCTCACTCCGATCACAGATCTGGACGACGACGACGACGACGACGACGACGACGACGACGAGCTGGCAGCTCGCACTGTGCCATCACGTGAATTGGATGCTTATTTTTAGGCGTGCTCAAACAAATGCACGAATTGTTAGCGGCCGCTTGTGATTGCGCCGTGTGGGCGACCCGACACTGTCCAACAAAATTCGGCCTATTTGCTTTATGGAGAGTGTGAAATTGTGGTAGTCACATTTGATCAAAGGCGAAAACCGTTTAAGCTTTCAAAATTAATATCAAATTATAAAGCTTTAGCTTAAAAAATATATTCTACTAATATAAGAACGAGTAAAAAAAATTGTTTTTCAATATAAATATTTAGAATATATATTGAATTGCAGAGCAAACATTTTTGTATTTAATATTGTTTTGCAAAAGTTTGCCAATTGTGTTTATGAAAAAATTGCTAACTATTTTTTTTTTTATCAAATTTTAATTTGTCAATCTCCAACTATTTTGTTTACTTTATTAGCTTTTGTCAATCTCTAACTTTTTTTTAATTATTTATTATACTAAATTAACTTTTGTCAATCTCTAACAACTACTTTTTAAAATCGAATTATATATAGATTTTTCTATTGGTTTTTTTTTTTTTTTTAATTAAATTTTGTCAATCACTAAGCTCAAAATGCCAAGCTGTTTTTGTCTTCTAATTTTTCTATATTTAACAAAATTTGTTGAATAAGTTAAAATAAATCGCTTTATATTCGAGTGTTTTGCAAACTCAAATAATAATTCGATTATCTAAAAGAACTCAATATTTATGCTGTGCGCAACTCTTAAGCTCTTACTCTAAACAATTTTAAGTTTTTGTAGGCATGTGTAGGAATTAGTCAAGTGCTGATTTTTGATTTTTCGCAATATTTATGTAGTTTTTTTTTTGTTTTATGCATAATATTTTTATTTATTTTTTTTTTTCAAAGTGCGCATTTGACCGCATTTTTTTTGCCGAGGCACACGCACATATATGTATTGGTGTGTGTGTGCGTGCATGTGTGTGTCCAAAGTGTTTTTCACATTATCTTGCACAGAATTTTCCACTCGCAACGGACGCCCCGCTGATTGCTCAGTTTGTTAGGCTTGAACAAATATTGAATGTAGACTATGGGCACACACACCAGCCAGAGGGGCAGACGGACAGAGGGACAGCGGGTTAGCTAGCCGGACAATCGGCCAAAGTGCGTAGTAGTTGCTCTTGTTCTTGTTCTTATTCTTGTTCTTGTTCTGGTTGTTGTTGTTGTTGTTATCTCGCGTAGATTTCCACTCGGCACGAGACGTTCACATGTTGGCTGAACGCCCAGTTTCAGGGCAAGCTCTCAGCTGTCAGTTTCCATAGCTGATAAGCGGCAACTACGAGTAGTCATAGTCGCGGTCGCTGTCGCAGTCGGCGTCGCCGTCGCAGTCGATAGGAAAGTAGCACGAGATCATAGAATAACGTGGCGATTGGAACGCGTGAGGCGCGACGATTGAGATCAAAAGTTTCGTAATAAACAATAACAAATTGTTGTTATTATTGTTGTTGTTGTTGACAACACGTGCACACCAACAGGCTTATCACGTTTTATAGAATAGTTCTCTTTATGTTTTATTTCCATTGCTGTTGATTCTCTGCATTGAATGGACCTTTGTTATGCTGTGAAATGGGGGTCTATTGTGGCGCTGGGAAAGACGAATTCGGAATCGAAATCACGTTTGCAGCTTGTGCACAGAAATAGCCTCGATATTTGCCCAGGCACTTTGCTGATAATGCGTTTGCTTGTTTTATAATTGTTATTAAAACTGTTTTGCCTTATGATTATTCCAATAACTCAAATTGCAGCAAATCGCACAAGTGTATTTTTCTATAGATTCACCACAAAAAATTGCATTCCTATTTAAAGGCCTTAATTCATTTTTATAGAACTATTTATAAATAAGCTGTGGCATGTGTTGAACTCGAATTATTGCTGATTCAACTTTTGATAGTCGGGACAGGGACACAAACACACAAAAGCAAAGCAATGTATTTTCGAGTTCGAATTCCAGGCAAATGCGAGGAGTCGAGCTCGAATTCTAGGCAAACGTATTAGACAGCGCCATATTTAAATGTAAATGTTATAATTATGATATATGTTTGATATGTTTAAAGTGCTTGTCCCCCTAAGTTTCTGAGCCGCATCAGTTATTTGTTTAGTTCAACCGAAATAGTTGCTATAAATAATTAACAGCCTCTGGACACTGGGCCTTATCGGCGAACGTTGGGAACAACGAACCATTGTGGCACAATGATTGTGCATAGAAACTACGTAGTATATACATAGGTACATAGGTACGTAGTTAGGCGTATTTCAGGCCCATTTTTGTAGCTTATCAGCAATATTATAATTTGTTTGCACCCAGGCTCAGCATATGCAAATGATAATTTTGTAGGCCCCCCTCAGATTTGTTATTGTCTAAATGAAATTGCAAAAACATACATACATAGAATGATTGAATGAAAACGAAAACTGCGCACAACTGTTAAACGACGGCTTTGAAGAGGTTAGCTTAACAGCGCACTGTTGTCAGCTTACACTGCAATGATAACAGCAAGCCTGGATCTTACATAACAGTAACAGGCGACGCTGCTAAGCACTGTAAACGTGCATTTTGAATGGAAAATTCCGTTAAAAAAACAAAAAAAAAAGGGATAACAATGTGTGAAGATGCACATGTTGGCGGTGTCAGTTGGACACAGTTTCAGTTGCTCAATACGCAAATTGGCAAATTGCGCACACGTCAATCTTAGTTGATTGTTGTTGATACTACCGCCTTCCGCCCCCCTCCCTCCCTCCTGCACATTCACTTGAGTAACTTAATCAGCCCAGGCAACAGCTGGTGTTGTGCGCCGTGCGCCGTGTGCCGCGTGCCGGGGCCCGAAATCAACGGGCAGCATCTAAATACACACAGACGTACAAATAGGCCGGCCCCGGCCCAGCCCCAGCACCAGCCCCAAGCAACGTGTCTGTGATAAGGCTGAGTCAGTTTTTGCGCCAGCTACTCGAATCAAATCACACACAAAAGCTGCTCAATCGGGGCCTGAGCATGCCGCCGATGTCTGGCCAGCCGGCTGGGCCGGCCTGCTCTGGGCCAGGCCAGGCCGGGGACGTGCACAACCTTGAACTTGCCAAAGACCCACCCGCAGCTAGCACTGCCCTACCGGGGCATCAATGCATCAATGCGTCCCATACGCCCTACTCTTCTTACACGTGTCTTTTGTTTTTTTTTTATCACAATGCACCGCTCAGACGTATCAGCATAAAGAAATTGTGTCGGACGATTGATTGTTGTGTGTGTTCGAATGTGGACCCGGGCCTGTCGCTGACGAGCCCATTTCATCGGGCCCCGGTCCCGAGAGTCCGGCGCCATTAATTGACCCACAAAAAATTATTATAACATATGCATATATATATTTTTTTTTTCGACACGGATGCGAGCTATATGCGTATATATTACGCAGCACAAATCTGAGTTATAGATAGATTGGATAGATGAAGGGACGAATAGATGGATAGATAGGATAGAGAATGAAAAGGATAGAGAGATAGATAAATAGATAGATAGATGGATGGATAGATAGATAGATGGTTAAATGTTTAGATGGATAGATAGATAGATAGATGGATAGATGGATAGATGGATGTATAGATATATAGTTGGTTAGATTGAAAGGATTATCACTTACCGTGTGCCACATTATTGATGCAGTCCAGATAGCGTGTGCCCTCCTCATCGAACATATACTGGCCCTGTCCGCGGACTATTTTCAATGGATCGGAGCGATAGAAGAGTTGACAGGCTTGTCTGTATTATTCGATATTTGCGAGTTTTCAATTGTATTTTTGGTGCAGGTATTTTTTTGTTTTTGTGCATTGAAAAAAGAAGTGAGAAGAGAAAAAAATTTGTTGTTGCGTTTGTTTTTCAAATTATAATTAACTTAAATTTAGAAAAATATATGTATGTATATAAAACGACCTACTAATTAGAAAGATTGGGAGTAAAAAACAAAGGCAGTTATCTCTATCGGATGCGATTGCAACAAACTTGTTCGATGTGACGTCTTTGCCATACCCGAGCTTCTACGGTCGGGGCCTATGTCATCAACCATATAATACCGTCATCGGGCGTGGTGAGCCCTCAGATACGGATAATAATATGGGTGGGGCAGAAGTGACGCCTCGTAATGGATGTTAGCTAAAGTTAAGTATCTAAGCCAAGACTATAAACTGTTTTTATGGGCGTAATTATTGCATTTGCTCAAGTTGGCGCCGCAGCGTGTTTGTTTAAATTTGCGCTCAATAAACGTTTACGATATAATTCACAACTAGTTTATGTAAACGCGTTGTTAGAAATGGAAATTATTTCAGGCGCAAAAACAATTATCAAGCATTATTCAATAATTATGCATATAGTATGTATACGTGTTTATATTTAAAAACGCCTTTGTTATTGCTGCTGAGCAGGAAATCGATAAAGACCAAAAATAAATGCGGCTACTTGCGGCCAATTCAGTGGGGCGCGAATGTTTGGCAATAGCCAAAAGTTTTGTTAGCATTTGTCATGGGATGACAAAAACGGCGGCAGAGCAGAGAACTGCACTGCTACAGCCCCGGCACGCCCCCCTCCCCCAGGCAACCGGGCATGTGGCACTAAACAGAGAGCAACAAAGAGCACGACAACAGCGTCGATGACTGTGCCGTGTGGGGAAGCCGCTTGTTGACCTTGACAGCGAAATCGCTTGACAGAAGGTCACCTAACATGCGCATAACATACATACATATGTAAGTGCGAGTATCGCATCGCATAACATAACGTAAACATAAACATAACATCTTGAAAGACGTCATTTACATGCAATGCAAATCTATGCACACACACACATACACACTTGTAAGCAATTGTAGTCTATTTTATGAAATGTGTAGTTAAGGAAATTAATTTGTTTATACTAACCCAATGTGTTTGTTACGCAGCTTGATGGTGTCTGCTTTGGACAGCTGCTGGCTGGCCACGGATTGCATTTGTTTACTTGCGAAAGGCATTTTTTAATTTGATTTTTTTTTTAACTTGAATTTGAATTTTATAAAAATTTAAATATGTATTTTGACTTTTAGAGTTTTTAGCGCGCGCACTTTTTAAGTTCCGACTGTTCCGGCAAGGAATACAAGTCAACTGAATTGAAGGCTGTGAGTCTGACTGGTAAACAGGCAGGCAGGCAGGCAGGCACGGGGCGCCTTTAACGTCTTTGGGTGCTTAGAAATTGTCGCCGAATGACAAATTCTATGTGAGAGTAGAGCTATTTTATAACAGTGGCCGTCGCGACGGCGGCCAGCAGCGGCCACGACCAGCCCACTCTAGCCATATATACAAATGTATGTACATATATTTCTATATATATATATATATATATATATATACATATGTATAAAATATATGTTCATGCATGCATATGTAGTTGCTGCTGCTGCTGCTGCTGTTGCTGCTAATGTTGTTGTTGCTGTTTGATACTGTTGCTGCTACAACAGACGATGTTACTGGCTGACGCGCTGTTACTGTTAAGCGTCTCAGCTGGCCATGTGGATGTGTGCGTGCATGTAAGTGTATCGGCAACACACACGTGACTATCAACACTGTTATTGTCGCTCTCTTTCTGTGCCGCTGCCAGTGTGTGCGTCTGTGTGATAACAGCAGCAAGCCTGAGCGTAGCGCAACGTGTGTAAGACAACAGCAACAATAACAAGCATTACAGCAACAACAGCTGGGCCGAGTATCAGCCAACCAGCAACGGCGCTGCCTGTTATTAGAGATGCGCACGTGCGTGATTCGAATGGGATCGTAAAAAACAAACGAAAGTACGTAAAGTGTTTTTTACATATATGTGCATGTATTATTAATGCGTGCGTGCGCGTGACACGTGATCACATAGAGTTGTTATTGTTATTTAGTTTATTTAAATCCTGCTAAAATATGACGTTGCGTCAGTCGGCAGTCAATAACATGTTATTAATCTATTTATTGCTGATAAACGACTATTTATTTATAGCTTCAACTAAATTATAAAATTGGAAAAAATTAATCCAATTAATCCAGCTGAAGCTTTCAAAGATAACAAATTAAAATTTGGATATGATTAATATACTGACATGTTAGCGCCCCTTTAATGCACTTAAAAATAACATAATACAAAAAATTTAGTCATTTTGTACAAATTATTTGTGGCCCTTCTCTGAATATACCAAGCTAGCAGCTGTTGAGCTAATTACGTCTGACCGTTACAAAATTTTAAAATTTTAACAGTAGCTTTTACAGTTTTCGTTTCACTGTAACATAACAGACACAGCTAACAGTCGTCACAGTTGTGGAGCCACTGCACGCAGCCAATGCACAAATAGCAAGTGCGATTTAAAAAGCTTCAATAGGATTGAGAAAATATTACAATTGGATTTTAAAGTGTAAAATAAATTTGTTTATTTATGCCTTGATACCAAGTATTTATTACAGCTACAATTCCATATAAATGCCTTTTTGGCGCCACCCTAAACGTATGCTATACATTTAACTATAACATGAAAATACACCCAAATGCAAAATGCAACAATATAAATATTACAAATAGAAATACATAACGCTCACAAATCAACAAATTAATCAGTTAACATTGCTATTGCTGGACCAATTCTGATCACCTATGGTACAAGCCGTGCATGCACATCATCGCTGGCGTAATCTCCCCCATAGTGTCCGGCTGAGGCGGCGGCATCATCGCCAGGGCCTGATACCAGGACGTTCGGCATTCGACAACCTCCCCGTCCATTGACCAGCGACTGTATTTCGCTTGACTGCTGTTGGATGGAAAATGTTGAAGAAATTTTAACAGATCATTATATAAACATATTACAGAAGGATTGTTATAGTCGAAAGGATACCCGCCTTGAAGATACCCTGCACCTAGCTAAAAGCTGCCGTATGTTATGCTATATGTTATATACGTTATGTTATGTTATGTTATGTTATGTTATGTTATGTTATGTTATGTTATGTTATGTTATGTTATGTTATATAAGAGTTGACATCAAGTTTTCGATTACGACAAACGGACAGACAGACAAAAAGGTACAGGGTATACTGATAGTTGTTCTCACTTACTCGTGTGTTTTCGAGCGGAACTTCCGTAACCAGTTCGCTGTTCTGTGTTTGCCTTTGTTGTAATAATCTCTGCAGGATTTTGGGTACGCCAAACTGAAGCGTTTCGCGTCCGGCCGTAAAAGAGGCGGCTGTGGTTCCCGTGCTGCTGCTGCTGCTGCTGGTGCTTGTGCTTGTGCTTGTGCTACTGTTGCCTCCGCCGCCGCCGCCGCCGCCGCCGCCTGCCATGTCCACTTCGTTGCCGATCTCCTGGATCGATTTGCCGCCAAGCGTTGCCAGAGGATTCTGGAAATGCAGGTTAATATTGAGATCGCGATGACCGCGCTGCCGCCACTGATAGAACATGTACCCAATGCCGGTGCCAACAACTCCTATCAGTAGCAATATGGCCAGCAGCCAGACGACTAAGCTGCTGCCGCCGCCGCCATCGGCGCCGCTGCCATCCGAATGCTGCTCGTTCATGTCGAGCTCATTGGTGGTGCCGTGTGGACACTGCTCTGTCTCGGGGACAACGGCATCGCCGCACATGCACTCATAGCCATAGTCGCCCAGCACGCACATGCCGGAGCAGTGGGCATGCTGGCAGGGATTCTTTGTTGCCGCCGGCTGACGTGACCAGCCGGCAACAACAATATCCTGCGCGTTCAGCACATTCAGATTGATGGCCTTGCAAGTGCGCTGGCCATACAGCTGACAGCTCACCGACTCCTTGGCGCCCATATTGACAATGTGCGCGTGATTCTCATAGATGCTCAGTCCGGTCGGCTGGAGCAGCGCATTGCTCTTCTGGAGCAGAACATGCGCCTCCCGCTGTTTGCCGCTGCCGCTGCCGCTGCCGCGTCCCTTATAGCTGATCATCTCCAGCGTGTGACTATGCAGATCCACAAAGTAGAGCGACTGCTGATGGGGATCGATTGCAATCGCTGTCACATAGCTGCGCTGCTTCCGCAACAGCAGCTCCCGTCGGCTGCCATCGAGTCGCGCCATATGAAGCTGTGTGATCGGCTGGCCGAAGCTCTCGCTGCGTATGGCCACATAGAAGAGACGCGCCTTGTGCGCGTCCACGGCGAGCGCCTTCAGCGAGAACCGCGACAACATTTGCAGTATGCTGCCACACATCTTGGCCCCGAAATTACAGACGCTTATCTGCTGCGGCGCCCGGCCACTGATCACATACACATTGCCCGTCGTCCACTCCACGGCCATTTTGCTGGGCGAGCGCAGAGCGAGTGCAACAATTTGGCTGCGATCCCGCAGGTTGACGCGATAAATGATATTCTGCTCCTCGCTGCTAAAGTAGCCCAGCTGACGGCGCATGTCCACATCGAAGCCGCTGATGGCCGAATCGTTCGCTGACCAGGCCACAGAGAGCATCACCGGATAATCGCTGAGATTGCGCACCTCGTTGTAGCTGGTGAAGAGCAGCGTTGCACCGGACTGTATGCTCTTGCAGCTGCTGCGATCCTGGTTGAGCATAAAGTCCGCATGGCACTGGCACTGATAGCTGCCCGGCGTATTCTCGCACAGCTGGGCGCACGGCTGCCGCTCGGCGGGAACGGCGCACTCATCAATGTCGACGCAGCTGCGCTGATCGCTGGCCAATCGATAGCCCTCGAGGCATGTGCAGACAGCGCCCGCCGGCGTTGCATGGCACCTGTGCTGGCACAGAGGCTTGCTGCACGCGCTGGCGCACTGCGGACCCTCATCGTTGCCATTGGTGCAGTCTGGAAAGCCGTTGCACACGTGCGACATGTCCACGCACTCGCCGCCATCGTGACAGTCGAACAGATGGGGCTTACAGGCGCGCCTTGCACTCACATTCTCCGCCTGCTGCTGCTGCTGCTGCTGGCTGCTCGTCCCGTTGCCATTGTGAATTGTGAACTGCTGTTCGCAGTGCTCCTCGTCGCTGCCGTCGTCGCAGTCGCGTTCCTTGTCGCAGCGGAACTCCTGGCGTATGCACTGTTTGCTGTCGCGGCACTGAAACTCGTAGATGCTGCACAGCTCGCCGCAGTCGGCCTCGTCCTCGCCGCGCGGACACTCGGCGCTGCCATTGCAGCGCACTGCCATGTCCAGGCAGAGCTGCATATTGCTGGTGCATTGATACATGGGCGTGGCCATTGTGCCGCAGCTTATGTTGACGACGGCAGCAGCACGCTGCTCACAGTTGAGCTCATCGGAGAGATCGCCGCAATCGTTGTGGCCATCGCAGACGAGCCGCGCATCGAGGCACTGGCCCAGCAGGCAGCGATGCATCTGCTCGGGACACTGGCGCTGGCCGCACTTGTCGTGCTCATCGGAGGCATCGCTGCAGTCGATGCGTCCGTCGCACTCCCAGCTGCTGGCAATGCACGAGCCGCTGCTGCACTGGAACATGCCACGCTCACAGCTGGCGGCCTCCTTGCAGCGCAGCTCATCTGAGTTGTCGCCACAATCGTTTTTGCCATCGCACACCAAGCTGTTATCCACGCACTTGCCATTGTCGCAGGCGAGCTGGTGGACGTGGCAGAGCTTGGTTTTATCTGAAAGCGAAATGGATGAAATGCATGATTCGACATGATGACAGACTGATCCGAGTGATGATGGACAGACAATCTCACGTACCGAATTGGGAGCAGTGCAGCTCGTCCGAATTGTCATCGCAGTCCTTGTGTCCATCGCAGCGCTTGCTCTTATCCAGGCACCGTTCGCCGTCATGGCAGGTAAATTGCGAGATGCCGCACTTGACCTTGACGCGCTTGATGGCATCGCAGTCGGACTCATCGGAGCTGTCGGCGCAATCCTGATGACCATTGCAGCGATGCGCCATGGTCAGACACTCGCCCGAGGAGCGGCAACGGAACTCACAGTCCAGGGCCTCGGTGCAGCTGCGATTGAAGGCATCGCGATACACAAAGCCGGCGGGGCAGAGGCACGCACTCTCAAATTGTCCGGCACTGACGCACACATGCGAACAGCCTCCGTTGGCCTGCTGGCAGGGATGCGGCCTTAAGCTGGCAGCCACTCGCTCGCTGGCCGTCAGCGGAATGCGAACGGGCAGCGTGTGTTGCAGATAGGCGGCGGCGGCGGCTGCTGCAGCGGCGGCGGGATTATCGCTGCCCAGATGCGGATTCGTTTCGATCTCGATGCGTTTGTTGGGGCCCATGTTGCTCTTGTGCGTCCAGTAGATGGCCGGTGTGCCGAGCTCGCTCCAGAACAGATCCTGATTGACCAAGGCCAGGGCGTAGGGTCGCCGGAACTTGCCGCGAAACATTTGCGCATGCGTCTGGCGATAGTTGCTGAAGCTGAGGCGACTCGTATCGCTGTCCGACCAGTATATGGTGTGCGTCTCTTGATCGACAGCAAACTTGATGTCATCATCGCCCAGATCCTCCTCAAAGACATGCGTCTGGGCGCCGCGTCCGCTCAATGCCAGCCGATCGATGTGCGTGTGCCGGCGCGCCTTGAGCGCCACAAACATATAACCCTCCGCTGGCATCACGCTCAAACCGATGGGCAGCTCATCTCCGGCAAAGAAGCGCACCAGTGCACGGTGTCCGGTGCGCAGCGACAGCAGCTCAATAACATGACGCTCCATGTCTGCCCAGTAGAGATTGTTTGCCAAATGATCAAATGCCAGGCTGCTGATATTGCCCAGATTGCGGTTGACTAACATGATCAGGCGCTGCTCGCTGGGATGGGGAGCGTACTCGAAGATCGCCCGCTGCATATTGTCCGCAATGAGGACGGTGCTATTGATGCCATTGTAGGCCAGTTCGCTGATGTGGCAGGGCAGGGTGTGCGACGCGCTGACTACGTGACGGCCGAACGATGTGTGCTCGATCTCGAGCAGCACCTGGCGCAGTCCAATAAACAGACGCTGCTTCTTCTCGGTTTGGCTGCAGCGATGTCCATCCGGTGACAGGGTCATGCCCTCCGGGCAGGCGCATGAATAGCCACCCGCATCCGGTTCAGCGAGCAGACATAGATGCGAACAGCGCGCCGTTTCGCAGGGATGCGGCACCTGCGGTTGCTTGGCCGGATGATAGACGTGGACGGCATAGATGATGCGATCGCGTGCCAATATCCGATGCTCTTTCCCGGAGAACTTATTGCAGGCATGGATGCTCTTGGTGCCCCAATCTGACCAGTACAGCTGATCCTCGAATACGGCCAGTCCGTACGGATGCTTTAGCATGCCATCGAGCACGGTGCGGCGTGCACTGCCATCCGGACGCACGGTCTGAACACTGCCCAGCTTGGCGTCCACCCAGTAGATGCGCTCCTGATGCATGTCCAAGGCAATGCCATTTGGCCAGTGTATATTGTCGGCAACAATCGGCTGGGATCGTGTGCCATCCATGGAAGCGCGCGCTATCATTGGCTTGCTGCCCCAGTCGGTCCAGAACATTTGGCCACGCTGTGGCCACAGCGCCAGGCTGCGCGGCTGATGCACATCTTGGGTAACCAGGACCACACAGCTGAGCCCATCGTTCGAGCAGACCGCAATGTGTCGCATTATGTTGTCCGAAAAGTAAATGTTGTGCGTCAGCCAATCGACGGCCAAATCCTCGGGCGCATCCAGACCAGATGTCAGCAATATCTCCGCCATGGAGCCATCGGCGCGTGCACGCACAATGCTCTCCGCCTCGTTCTGTATGTTGGTCCAGTAGATGTGGTCGCCATCGAAGGCCACGCCAATCACCTTGCTCAGATTGGTGGCCACGCTGAAGACATGATTGCGCTGCCGATGCGTTTGCTGCGTCAGATGCATGCCCATGACAGTAACCTGGGTGGTGTAGAGCAGCAGCGCGGACTGTTTCCCCCCTGAGCCAATGTCCAGGGCATGGCAGGTGCGATTGTTGCCGGCATCCAGTTCGTAGCCCGCATCGCAGGCACAACGATAGCCGCCGGATGTATTCTCGCAGCGCTGACTGCACAAGTCGTCCCGCTCCTGACACTCGTTAATATCCTCGCATTTATCCTTTAACTTTAACAGCCGAAAGCCGTCTGGGCAAAAGCATTCCGGCCCGCTGGCGGGCATCATATGGCAACTGGCACCAGGCGGACATTTCTTGGTGCTGCAGTCGGGCTTGGCTCGGCAGCTCTCGCTCTCATCGCTGCCATCCGAGCAGTTGGGCTGGCCATCGCACACCTGGCTGAGCGGCAGGCAGCTGCCATGATTGCGGCACATGAACTTACCCATAGACGGCTGACAGAGATTCTCTGGAAAGCAATATTTTGAATGCATGGAATGCATGTAGTTAAACAAATCTTTAATCTATATAGCAAGACTCACCGCAGTCACTCTCATCGCTGCCATCGCCGCAGTCATCGACGCCGTCGCAGAGCCATTGCTTGCGGTGCAGGCAACGGCCGTTGTTGCAGAGATGACCACCGGAGCAGCTGGTGGCCGCCTGTTTGCAGCCAGCCGTCTCGTCGGAGTTGTCGGCACAGTCCGATTTGCCGTCGCACATGAAGTCGAGCGGTATGCAGCTGTGATCCTGGCACATGTACTCATATTGGCTGCAGTTGCGCCGGCCGAAGTTGAATGCCAGGCGGCGCGGACACTGAAGCTCATCTTCGCCGCCTGGACAGTTGTCGATGCCGTTGCATATTAGTTCCGCTGCCAGGCAGGCACCGTGTGGCTGGGCACACGGGAACCAATGCGGCTGCCGGCACATCTTGTAGTCTGCAGTCCAAATATATAATGTACACAAGTTTGAGGTTAGGTTTGTTTAGGTTTTAGGTTAGGTTCGGTTTCTTCTTTCACTTGCCGCATTCCAATTCATCCGTGTTGTCTGTGCAATCGCTTCGTCCGTCGCACATCTTCGCCTGTAAGATGCAGACTCCGTTTCTGCACTGGAATTGATCTGCATCGCACCTCGCGTGCGTTGATCCCGTCGCGGCGGCAGAAGCCTCACCGCAAACGAGCAGCAGCACTGCAGGGCACAGGCACAAAAGCCACCAGGACCGCCAGCTGACGTTGTTACCACTCCACTGCCGGCCACGCACATGGCATTGTGTTCGCACATGATTATCCCGCAAGATTGTGGCCCTATAAAAAAAAAATCCACGTGTGCATTTGAGGTTATGTCACGCAACAAATTAAACTCCAGCGATATTTGCCACTTACATTTGATATTTGCTTTTAGTGCAGCAGTTTGTGGTTTTATTCACCGCGTTCCTATTCATAAATTAAACATTTAACAGAACACAAAAGTAAACGTTCAACATCAATGATTAACAAAATGCAACGAGCATGCGCAAATTCAACGCAAACGTTGAAATGCAAAAAGCGAACTGAACGACGTTCAATTGCAATGAGTTGCAATTGATCAGCTTCCAATTTCGAAATTCGGCCAAGTGCCGTTACATTTAGTGTGGCCAGTTATTGTAACTGTTGAAATACTCAAAAAAGCATGTAAGCGTTCGAATTGCGCCAATTTCAATCCTCACATTATTTCATATTATGATTTAATTGTGTTTCACAAACTAATTTTATACTTATGTATTATGTTTGTATTACTTATGTATTACAATGTGCTTTATTTTGTAAGCCCTGCTTAATCAACTTGTTGCAACAGCAGCAACTTTTTCACATACTTCTGAAACATGGCCGTGGCCTCTTCCTGCGGCAGCTCCATAATGCGGTCCAGCAGCTGCCAGTTTATTAGCTGCTCAATTAAATTATCTTTGCACACATATGCCGGAATACTGAGATCGAAGCTGCGGCACTGCCAATGGGGCTTCAGAGGAGGAATGCAAATGCGATACACTATATTGACGTGGTCATCCAAAGTGTGGGGATCCACAGACTGCTCAACTGGATTTCCTTTACCGGCTGACTTTGCTTTCGGTTTTGCGGTAGGCCGTCGCCGCTTTGGCTTGGGAACCGGTAACGGGCAGGGATTCGACTCCGGCATATGATTGCTGGGCATGTAGTGTTGCATCCATTGTGTCTCCAGTTTGTCGAGCGCCATTTTCTCAGCGCGGCTTATGGAACTTTTGCGAAGATTCTTCAAGGTATCCGACATTACATGGGTAAAAAAGTTGCAGGAATCAGCTATCCAGCTGGGCTTGATATCAACTTTATTGCTTTTACGGCGCGGCATTTTGCAGCGTTGCGAAACGGTGTGCTTATTGATTTGCTACATTTTTTTTTTCATTTTTTCTTCTATTTACATATTTGTTTTCTTGCGAAAACGCAGCCTACCAGCGTGGGCAGTGTGTCCACACGCGCAGAATTAAATGGCAGCCTTATTGCAGTGAGAGAGTGGCAACTCCTTAACGAAGATGTTGCCAATAAGCGATCTCTAATTTCAAATTATTGGATAACGTATTTAGAAGTTCAAAATTATTGATATTAAGGATGCAAATTTTGTATTCTTGTTATACAATGACACATCATTTGATTTGTTTAATGATTTGCTGATATAAATATAAATAATCAAAAAATTAGAAATTAATGATCTCACAACGAAGCTGCTTTGATATCAAGTAACGTGGTCATTTTTGGGCCAGACAAAGAATTATTGCAATCGGATCCCGGGCTCAAACCTGAGATACAGCAAATGGACTGCAATCTGTGTTGTAGCAACAATTAATAACTTTAAGATTTATGAGCAGCGACTCATATAAGACAAAAGCGTTAGACCGGCGACCGCGAAATGTCATAAAACAACAAACACAAACAGCAACAACAAGGGCACTTAACACAAAACAATAACCAGAGTTAGATTGAAAAAAATATAAATTGTATAATTAAAGAAAAAGAGCGCGCGACGATGTTACCCTTAAAGCCAGCCAAGCGACGTTTCGCATCTCAACAACACGGAAGGAGAGGTGAAGTACGTGAGGCAAGGCGTGGCAGGGTCATAAAAACAATAACAAAACCCAAAAAAAAAAAAAAAATAAAAGAGAGCTGTCATCGGCATACCGAAGTGTAAATACCCTTGCAGACATGCGCTATATTTCGTCCGATTGTTGCTATAAAAGCTATAAAAAAATAGTCATTTTGATTAGATTTTGATCACTTGAGAAACTCATTTCTCATTTCTCATTTCTTTTATGTTATATAGTATAGTGTAGTGTTTTATTGTGGTAAAGCAAATTGGAATATTTTATTTATCCTATGGCTCATAAATGATATATTCATGATGTAGTCCAATTTGCATAGAAACAGATAAATGTTTGATCAACGGGTAGCCGAGTCTCGTTCGGTGCGACAAAATTGGAATACCCTGCGCAAGGGTATAAAAAGCAACCACAAAAGCTACCAAATGCTAACGTGGGCTTTCCAAGACCAACCGAAATTGGGTGTTCGCCGTCGATGAGTCGTGGGATCGTGGGATCCGCTAAAACAGCTAAACATGTCGCCGAACATTTCTAAACGGTTCAGTTTCAGTTTGAGTTTCAGTTTCGGTTTCAGTCATTGTTGGCTTGAGTAATGAGCATTGTCCGTCGACATGTTTGCAGTGCGGTAAAGGCGTTAAAATTAGTTGTAAAATCAGTCCGCACGATATATATTTAATTTAATAACAGTTCCAGCTTGTTTTCAAGAGTATAAAACGCGCACTCGATGCCAAGATGAACAACAGTCATTCGGCAGCATTGTCCCAGTGAATAACTCTTCTAGGAATTATATTTTGTCTAACTACGTAGGACTTGAAATCCTTAAAATGGCAAGTACTTACGATATATTTTGTGTGACAGTGTGACCAACGGCAGTGCATTAACGGTTTTCTAAAAATATAAAAGTGTGACCATTTTTTTTTTAAAAATATTTTTTTGCATTCTATTTTTTTATTGTTTGATTAAAAGTGTGAAAATTAAATTCTACTATTTATTAAATAAAAAGCCAAGCTGATATATGTTGATGTCATTTAAAATGTTCTCAACAAGGTTTGAAGTATAATTATTCATATATAATATAATAACTCTCTCTCTAATAGGCAGCATGTAGTCCGACTTTTACCATAACCTCTTCTCTGCCTGCCTTTCCCACAGCCCTCCTTTACGGCTATTGCTTTGATTGCTTGCCTGGCACTGTGCGCCGCTGATGTCTCCCATTTGTCCCTCTCGCGGAGCTATTTGCCACCGCTGAGCGGCGCTGGCGGCTACTCGACGTACTCCTCGTATCCCACGTATCCCTCGTATACGGGCAACGCCTACTCCGGCGGCGGCTACTATTCGGTCTCCGGCCTCGGTTCGAGCTACGGTGCCCCGCTGGTCTCATCCGGCTACAACAGCTATGCCGCGGTGCCGCAGTACAACAGCTATGCCACGCCCTCGCGCGCCTATCTGCCGGCACTGACCAGCTATGCCGGCACTGGCTACAGCGGCCTGGACACCAAATATGGCTCCAACGGGGGTTACGTCTATTAGGAGGCGCCAACTGGTCCTCCTGCCTGGAATAATGTCCACTAAATATTCTTATGCAAAAAGTGCTCACAAAACGAATGTATATAAATCCTCTTTTTTTTTAGTATCTATAGGATTTGAGCTGGTTTTTATAAATAATAAAGTTTCTTGAACAAAAACAATCAATTTTTATAAGCAGGTCCTTTGTGAATTATGCATTTCCTTATGTTCAAGTTTTAGATTTTTTCTTATCGATCTTTAAACAATTAAAAACGAAACCGATTTTCAATCTCCTTTGAATTATGTTGCGTGGATTTCCAACAATTGTTATCATTATGAAAAATAATAGTTGTAAGAAAAACATAAATCAATTTACGGCCAACTTGGATCTGTTTGAATCTGTGTAAACTCAAATTTGGCATCGATTAATATCGATTTTAAGCTTGGGCATATTCCTGAGATCATAACAGCTGCTATAGACAGTTTTGATACTTTCCACTTCTGGATAATTTCCGCTCCTACTCCACACTCCTAAGATTGAGAAAGAGGAAGCTTTTTGTAGCCCACACACCTGAGCTGCAAGCCAGAAAGCAGATGTCGATGGTTCGGTTCACGGTTTGAGCCAGCGCTCTCCTTCTAGGTTCAGCTCGTGAACCGGGTTTTACACATAATTGAACCTAGGCGCATTTGAAACTCTTCGTTTCCCGTATATTCTCGAAATTTGAATGAAACAATTCAATTCATAATTTATAATTGCCCGTTCTACTGAAATTATTGAAAACTGTAGATATTTTCATATATCTGCCCAAAATTGGGATCTACCAAAATTGGTTAGATAAATCCCATGCTTGGGGCCGAAGGTGTTAATGCTTTCGGTCTAAGTCCTAAAAAGTCAACAAGTTGTTAAATATACACCAGATTATTTTTGAAAAATATGCGCTTGGGTTCGTGTCTCGGCTACGTTTTTTAAATAAATTGAGTTAGAATTCGAACTGGTTCGGTTCCAAATAACATTACAGTTCAGATAAAGTTCTTATTTATTGCACACTTTAAGCTTTATTTAATTATCAAACTTATTAACAAAAAAAAAAAAAAAATATATATATATATATATATATATATATATATAAATGAAAGCTGTAAACCTTAAGCCCGATTTGTAATAATGTAGAGATCAGTTTAATGCTTATGACGATATGCATAGCCACCGTTGGAGGCGTAGCGAGTGCCGCCTGCAGAGCTGCCGTGACCATAGGCACCTCCGCTTGCATGGTGCGATCCTCCGGAGCCGTGCCCAAAACTACGAGCGGACGAAGACGAAGCCGTTGCAAAGGCACCCAATCCAAGACCATGAGAGGAAGCGTAACGAGCTGGGGACGAATAACCATTGAGAGAGCCGGCTGGAGCGGAGTAGCTGCTGTGGCTGTGCGCGGCTGGCGCCAAATACTGGCGAGAGGGAGCTGCCACGGGTGCATATGATGAGGCCGAGGATGAGTAGCTGCCGTGAGAGATGGCTGGAGCGGAGTAGCTACTATGTGAGATGGCTGGAGCGGAGTAGCTGCTGTGGGAGATGGCTGGAGCGGAGTAGCTGCTGCTGTGAGATGCTGTTGGCGCCAGATACTGACGAGAGGGAGCTGCTACAGGTGCATATGATGAGGCCGAGGATGAGTAGCTGCCGTGGGATGCGGCTGGAGCGGAGTAGCTGCTGCTGTGAGATGCTGCTGGCGCCAGGTACTGACGAGAAGGAGCTGCCACTGGTGCATATGATGAGGCCGAGGATGAGTAGCTGCCATGAGAAACCGCTGGAGCAGAGTAGCTGCTGTGGGACGCGGCTGGAGCGGAGTAGCTGCTGCCGTGGGACGCGGCTGGCGCCAGGTACTGGCGAGAAGGAGCTGCCACTGGTGCATATGTTGAGGCCGAGGATGAGTGACTGGTTGCTGGGGCGGAGTAGCTGCTGGCACCTGCCGTCGAATAGCTGCGCAGAGACGAGGTCGGCGCCAGGTACTGTCGAGATGGCGTCGAATAGCTGGCCGATGGGGCATATCCATGCGAGCGCGATCCAGCCGAGCTGTAGCTACTGTACGCATTGGCCTGGGGCGGGAGGTAGCTGTTGCTCAGAGGACTGGCCACGCCCATGGCGGCCAGGGCCAGCAGAGCAGAGCAAAAGGCGAACGGACGCTGCCGGATAGAGATGTTAGAGATTTATCACGAGACCATCAATAGCTGGACTTACCATGTCGAGTTGGAGTTGCTTAGGTGCTTGCCAAGCGGATACTGATGCCACTGGAGTCGCGGGGCAACACTTTTATAGCGGCCACAAACAAAAGAATTGCGAGTACAAATCTTTTGCACCGTCAGCCAAAATGGAAGAACGAAACGGAATCCAAGATCTCAATTAAACTAGTCAACCGAAACTTGAGCGCTAGCTTTGAGATCATACATTTTATCAAAGCCAAGAGAAGTGTGGCTAATTTTAACGAATTTTGTGCTCAAAATAATATTGAGTTAGGCAAAGGTTCCTAAGCTGGCACGGGGATTCATCACGCCATTTACTTTGCGATTTTTCTCTTTTTCTCTCTTTTAATTTCATGCTTGTTGGACTTTAATTGTAATCGATTCTATGGTCGTAGTTTGGTTGGTTTTTGTTAACGTTTGTTCTGAGGTAATGGCAAATAATTTTATTTTATTTAATATTCTTGAGTAGGAATTAGCACGGACCAAAGTTCTTCCTTAAAAAAGGGCTACCAACTAGCAGAAGTGTCTTTTCAAAGACAAAAAGGTGGCAACGCTCTTTGTCCAGTTGAGAGCTGCCATCTTATTGGGAGCACAAATTTCAAAGGAGCGCGCGAAAAAGAAGAAAGCATTTGAAAGTTAACGGCTAAAAGTTAATTGAAAATAACTGGCCTGCTCTTCGGCTTAATTGAACGTAGTACGAACTTGTTGGACAGTGTTAACGCAGAGGATGCCGCGGAATCTAATAGACCGTTTATTTTTAGCCATGTCCATTTCGGAAGTCACAGAACCAAAAACAAACATAAACGCAAATACCTCGCAAGTTTAATTAATGATGCGTTTTTTTTCCTATTTTTATTCTTGTCTTTTTTTTTCGTCGTTGTTTGCTTTTTTTTTTTAGCTTAGCCTGCCCAGAAGTTGGTATTGACAGCATGAGACGAACGTGAGATAAGTCAGCCGGAGCCCAACGCATTGCCTCAGTTTGGATTGGCTCGGCTTGGTTAGAATCCGACGATTTTGGTATAGCTGCGGGCCGTGCACTTGGAACATGGAACTTGGCACTTAATCTTGGCCAAAAATGCTTCTTTCTTGGCCCCGCGTCCGCTGGCTTAAAGCGACGATTACTCACCTTAGACATTAATTATAATACGTACAGTGTTTATTTCTTTGCGAGCAGAAAAACCAGAATCAGAAACAGAAACAAAAAGAATAACAATAAAGCGGACAATTTGTTTGCTTTGCAGATCGTTATCCCAGCGCAGATATATCAGTTGGTCTTCAAGAGACAATGTGGACTGACGGCAGTGAGTAAAGTTGTGGCACAAGCAAAGAGAATACATATAAAATACAAATTCAATTTGCCAAAATCTATTTATTCAATTAATTTATTTACCCTGAGCTAAGAACAACTAATTAAAAGGGTTTATAGCTTATATGATTAACAAGCTGTAAAGGCTAGATAGCTCGAGCTAGAATAAGGCTGTACATGCTTTTCGTAATGTGGTGAAATTCCAAATTAGTGTAACCAAACTTATCAAAGATAAAAAACTTGAAAATTTTTTTAATTTCTGTGATGCCAGATCGCCACAACAGCATAGGGAAAACCTAGAAATTAGCACTAACCAAAAAACATATAGACTGGACATGCAGAAGAAAAAAGGTGGTCTCCAAAAATCGGATTGCATCTGGTCCAACGAGCGAGTAAGATATACATATGACATCTTTTGATCGCTCACACTACAGGAAACTCCTTTGGCTTACTCTCTTCCATATGATTTGTGCGATAGAACGGCATCGCTGTCTTTTTACTCGCTCACTCTACAAGAAACTGCTGTGGCTTACTCTCATCCATATGATTTGTGCGATAGAACGGCATCGCTGTTT
The DNA here is from genome assembly GCA_035045355.1 of Drosophila lacicola. Taxonomy (NCBI): domain Eukaryota; kingdom Metazoa; phylum Arthropoda; class Insecta; order Diptera; family Drosophilidae; genus Drosophila; species Drosophila lacicola. Next base: position 14,182,065 of record JAWNPB010000148.1, read on the forward strand.
ATTTTTATCTCGCTCGCACTTACTCTCAGTGCTCTCAATGCTCTCTTCATGTCTAGGTACCGTTTAAATGTTAGTGTGTGCATGTGGCCGCACAAGCAAAAATGCCCACAAATTCAATTTTTGTCAAAAGTCGGTGGCATTTCTTCCCTTTTGAGGGGACGAGTAATATGAAATAATGAAAGGGTTTGCCCCGTCGATGCGAAATTCTTTCATTTTAGCTCGGTATTGCTGGAAAGGGTACCTAAGCGTTGGCATGTGTGCATTTTAAAGTTTTTGGACTTGCTATTCACGCATACTTGCGTATTTTGTATATGAATAGAAGCATTTATGCGCATGTGTGCCTGTTGGTCCCTGCCTGCCTGTCCGATCCAAATTTGACAATATTTTGTGATTTCTGAATTTCGAGCTCTGCGCACACACACACACAGACACAAATGTGTGTGAATGGGCAGATCATGGGCGCAAAAGAAAATATCATTTTTGGCCCGCGGTTGTCGCGCACCCTTCTTTTTATGATTTTGGGTTTGATGAAATATACATGAACGTTGACCCCTCATTACCTGCAGATCCAATTCGTATATTAAAAAGCTAAATATTTAAAGACAATAAAATTATGAATACTATAAATATATAATTGCTCCTATTTTGTATTTGGTATATTTGAATATTTTAAAGATTTTATTTTTTACACAATTTTCCTTAAACTAGTTAAGTGATCAGTCACTTGACTTAAATATACAGGTACAGGTGCTTGGCAAAATTTTACGGGCTGCTGCAGGGGTCAACGTTCATGTATATTTCATCAAACCCAAAATCATAAAAAGAAGGGTGCGCGACAACCGCGGGCCAAAAATGATATTTTCTTTTGCGCCCATGATCTGCCCATTCACACACATTTGTGTCTGTGTGTGTGTGTGCGCAGAGCTCGAAATTCAGAAATCACAAAATATTGTCAAATTTGGATCGGACAGGCAGGCAGGGACCAACAGGCACACATGCGCATAAATGCTTCTATTCATATACAAAATACGCAAGTATGCGTGAATAGCAAGTCCAAAAACTTTAAAATGCACACATGCCAACGCTTAGGTACCCTTTCCAGCAATACCGAGCTAAAATGAAAGAATTTCGCATCGACGGGGCAAACCCTTTCATTATTTCATATTACTCGTCCCCTCAAAAGGGAAGAAATGCCACCGACTTTTGACAAAAATTGAATTTGTGGGCATTTTTGCTTGTGCGGCCACATGCACACACTAACATTTAAACGGTACCTAGACATGAAGAGAGCATTGAGAGCACTGAGAGTAAGTGCGAGCGAGATAAAAATAAACAGCGATGCCGTTCTATCGCACAAATCATATGGATGAGAGTAAGCCACAGCAGTTTCTTGTAGAGTGAGCGAGTAAAAAGACAGCGATGCCGTTCTATCGCACAAATCATATGGAAGAGAGTAAGCCAAAGGAGTTTCCTGTAGTGTGAGCGATCAAAAGATGTCATATGTATATCTTACTCGCTCGTTGGACCAGATGCAATCCGATTTTTGGAGACCACCTTTTTTCTTCTGCATGTCCAGTCTATATGTTTTTTGGTTAGTGAAATTAGGCTAGAAATCTCCTATCTTATTCTTTCTTATTGCAAGTATTTTTAGAACAACCAAGAAACTTTAGCAAAAAATATCCTTATCGAAAACTATTTTAATTTTAATCAAAAACTTGTCATACTTTATTTATTTTCATCTTGGTCTGCATATCCTTTCTTATATTCACAATCTTTTTAATATTAATTGTAAACGTGTCATACTTTATCATTATTTTATTATGTTTTTAACAATTCAGTTTGTTTTCTATCGAACAGTTCCTTCCGATCCCTAGCAGGCGAAAGACTCTGAAAGCAGGGTATAGTTACACTGTTTTGTAGCTAATAGTATTTCCTAAACTCGGCTTTGATTTGCAATCTCTCTGAGGACAATAAACTAGAATACAATTAAACTTAACAGATTTGTTTGAGCTCCAATAAGCTTTAACAATATAATATACATACTAGTTTGTTTATTTTGGCTTGATTTATGACGTGTGGAAGATCCTGTGGAAGATCGAGCACGTGTAATCTTCTTAAGCGTCGGTTGTCCCAACAATTTTCTAAGAGTTCTAGAGCCAAGTTATATTTATGACCATCATTTATTTGTGTTTAGACTGTGAAAATAAGGAATTTGTTGGGATATAACGAGATATTGAGGAAAAATCTTTTAATATCATACAAAGGCATATTTATGGATTGCTTCTATAAAAATGTGATTAAATTAAAAAATTCTTAACCTTATCACAGTTGGATTATCAATAGCTCACCTGAGAGACATGTCTCAGATCTAACATTTCATTAGCTACCTCCTGAGTAATAATACTAAGTCCATAATAGTTCCAGACATCTGTTAGAACTTCAGAGTTCTTCAGAGTTGTGTTCCATCCGAAATGATCTACCAGGAGTATTGGAATATTGCCCTACAATCGCCCACAATTAAATAATAACAATTAGTTGTATTTTTATGTTCGGTTTGATATTTATTAGTTGGAGTATTAAGCGCGTCAACTTGTTGAATCAGATGCTGCACAACGAATGAGATTTAACGCTTTAAGCATTTCAGTATCAGGACTAAAGTCTTTAAAATAACAAAAGCCTACTTGGTCACATTAACTTTTAGTATGAATGAGTGTTTGTGTGTATTTCAGTGTTGTTAAATTATTATTAACAACACAGTGCTGTGAAAGCAAATTTCACTTATTATTTCAACACTCAATATTCCAACAAGGAGCAATAGATATCCCCATGTTCCAGTCGGATCCTGTTCTAACCTTGCCAAAAAAACATATGTCTGTCTCTCGATTATAGCAAAATAGCTCAAATGTCGTTTAATTTAAACATGTATTCAATGTTTGCTAATTATGGCGAATGGAGCCCGCATTTTTGTGGCGTTTTCACAATATAAAGCCAATCTAATTCTTCTTCATCATCATACTCATGAAAATTAATTAACTATTTTGGCGGCGCTAATAAATTATTTTTCAAACACTTTCAGTCAATTTGTTGGCTATTAAAAGCTAAACATACATATTAAATGCCAACAAGTAAGAACCTGCTCGAAATCGCGCGACCAATAGATACCCTGTACGCCGAAAATGGCATTATTTGTTGTTGATTAGTTGAAGCGGATTGAAAACAGAGAATATATTTAAATATATACTAATATAATTATAATATTAAACTACAAAATAGTTGGAGTGTGTCTAACTTTACAGGCTTGTCTGTTGGTAGAGATCAAGCGTATATATATATATAAATATATCTTGTAAAGTCTGTCGTCTATGCACACCCATTTGATGTGTACAGGGTATGGCTAAAGAATTTGATAATTTAATTTATTAGCTTAACTAACACTGGCAAGCGAAAAGCTGATTATGTGTTATTTATTTATTCCTCTACTTTTTCAGCCAGCTCAGCGCAGCAAAGAAGTTTGACATCTGGCAGATATTTATATATATATGTATCCATATATATTGTGTATAAAACCTGAAACGACAAACGTAATTTGCAAAAATTATTTATTTATTGTGCTGCGTGAGTTTGTTTTGGCTTCTTTTTTCTTTTTCTTAATTATGTTCCTTTTCAGCTGTTGAATCGAGAGCTGTTCACAAGCATTGAAGCGTTTGTGTATATCGTGCCTTTACTTATATGCTAAATATACATATATACCTATATATATATATATTTTTTTTGTGCGCTGCATCTTTAGTGCGAAACTGAAATCGGGTTAATGTTAATGGGCCTTCAAAACTTGTTATGCCCGAATAACGGGCCACTCGCTGCAAGGAAGAGGCATTGAGAAGCGCATAGAAGGGCCGGTGCGCTCAGTGCATTGCCCCGGCCCAATGCTCAGCTGCATCAGGACAATACATATAAAAGCATGTGGCAGTCAGTCAGAACCTGACTTAGTGCATTGCTGGCATTCCGTTGAGTTCGTCGCACCATTTCGAGCCGCATTTCGTTTCTGGCATCTTTCAATATAAGCACATACATAAGTCATGCAGCTGGCTTGGAGCTTGTCTTTGTTGGTCGCCAGCTCGTTGCTGGCACACGTGTTGCCAATGCCAACGTCCATGGCCATGGCCGTGGCTGTGACCACAGCGAAACCAAAGCTGATTGTCAGCCGCGACGAGGAGCCACAGTCTATGGTGTATCATTTAATTGTGGATCCCACGCCCACAACGATGGGACAGAATTTCTACATCAAGCCCGGCCAATTGTTGGGCACGATCAGCTTGGACTCCGGCACGCTGCACGTGAAGCACGAGGATAGCAAGCGACCCATCAGCAGCAAGTTAAACATCCTGTTTGTGGCCAATGTCAAGGAGCAGGATGTGTCCACCAAAAACACGCTCGATGAGTAGCAAACATTCCAATCTTAACTCTATTTAGTCTAACAATAAATCATACTAATGAATTTCATTCAGTTAAAGTGCTGTTTTACTCCAGTCAATTTGAGAAACAAGAAAACAATCTCAGATGAAGAACTTCTTCCTATTTTTGAGTGTATTACAGTATTGGAACAAAGTCGAGTATATAATGGAAAGGAAAAGTTCAGATTTTGGTGTCAAAGTTAGCCTTGCCTTGGACAATGCTGTGTTTTCTGATTTGGCTTATTTTATTGATTTTCAAGCGATGCTTCCTATTGCAGTCATGAATATCTTTGAAGTCTTGAATCAAGTTGTGGACCCTTCGTTCCTAGCCGCAGCAGAAAGAGGTTATCTGTTAGGTTGACTTAAGATTAAAGAGCGTGTAATTAGATTTCAGTGAAAAAATGCATGTCGCCTTATTGACTTGGATATTAATCAAGTTAAGGAATATATACATAGACTATATGAGCTATATACTATACCAGGGTATCAGGTCAGGTAAGGTCAGGACAGGATAGCCCATATGATGTCTAGATTTGAAACCCTCCGTGGAATATCAAATTTATTTTACACGCTCAATTCCAGCAGACTTCACTTTTTTATTCCGATCTCTTTGCAGCTCATTTTGCATTCTCACTATTTAGATAAACAAATACTTTTATTTGTTTGATAACTTTTGAAGTGATTTGCGTATATTCCAATTATTTAGCTGGTTGAAAGGGGATTCCCCTCAAAATAAATAAATCGTTTCGTTTATCGTTTTCGGTTGTTTAGAACTTATTTAATTTTGTGTGAAAAAAAAAGTTGGGACATAAAAAAAAAAAAAGAAAAATATATTTAAAGCTCTTTTTGGGAGGACTTAATTGCGCTTGTAGACATAGCCGCCGTTGGAGCCGTAGACGGTGTCAATGCCGGAGGAGCTGGCTCCGGAGTAGCTCACCACCGGGGCGCTGTAGCTGGCGGCAGCAACGGGTGCGGGAGCAGCATACGAGGCGCTCTCGAAGGTGGCAGCTGGGGCCACATACGACGACTCGCTGGCAAAGCTGGCGGCAGGAGCGGCATACGACTTGCTGGCGAAAGCGGTGGCTGGAGCGGCATAGGAGGCGCTCTCGAAGCTGGCAGCAGGAGCAACATACGACGATTCGCTGGCAAAGCTGGCGGCTGGAGCGCTGTAGGACTTGCTGACGAAAGACTGGGGTGCTGGGGCGGCATAGGATGCGCTCTCGAAGCTGGCAGCAGGAGCAGCATACGATGCATCATCGGTGAAGCTGGCAGCCGGAGCGCTGTAGGACTTGCTGACGAAAGACGGCGCTGGGGCGGCATAGGAAGCGCTCTGGAAGCTGGCAGCTGGCGCCACATACGAGGAGTCGCTGGTGTAGGCAGCAGCTGGAGCAGCAACAGACTCGGCGGCAAAGCTAGCAGCCGGCGCAGCATAGGAAGCGCTCTGCGAGGAGGCAGCGGGTGCAACATACGACTGGCTCGTATAGGTGGCTGCGGGGGCGGCGTACGTCTTGGCAGCGCTGTACACTGGCGCCGAGTAGGTGCTGGCGGCGGCCACCTGCTGGGGCGGCAGATAGGTGTTGCTCAGGTGGCTGACATCGGCGGCGGCGAGTGCCACCAGGGCGAACGAGACGATGGCAAGGAATTGCTAAAATAGATCGGCAAGCTGTTTTAGCAGGAGGAGACGGAGCACCGGCACAGTGTCCATACTAACCATGTTGAAGGTGTGTTGCTGCGTTGACAAAGTTGGTCAAAGAACTAATTTGTTGCTATCACATCCTAACATATTTATAGTCGAAATTCTCAACGGATCTCAATACAAATGTCAAACAGACGCGATGAGTAGAGCCCAAAAAAAAAAACAAAAAAAAAAAAAAACCGATAACAAAAATAATAAGAACTTGTAGCTGCTTTAACAAATGCTCATAAAATATCGTTCATTATAAGCTTTCTATGAATAAATAAGCAAAATAACAAAAATTAAATAAAAAAAAAATACAATAGCAATAACTAATAAAATCAGAGTTCCGAACGGGCTGGAGCTCGTATTGGGATCTTATGACGTCCGTCTTTGACGATTGGACGTTCGTTCATTAGCGGCCGCACAACTCTAAATTCTATCTGAAACATGTTTTTCTTTTTTTATTTATTCTTTTTTTTTTTTTTTTTTGTTCTTTGTGCAGCTCGTCCATTTAATGGCCGAACCATAAAGCACGTTATTGGAAACTCCATTCATAACGCGAGACGCGCCGGTTGCCCTGGTCGGATAAAAAGTCGCGATAGCCAACGAGTTCCATGGCCTGCAATCAGTCAAGACGGACAATCAATCAAGATGAAAGCATTGAGAGAAGTTGCCCTGCGGCAATGTTGAAGAACACAGCGGGATTTTTCAGACAGTGTCTGCGGACGCGGACTCGAATTAATTAATCAACAGCAGCAGGTAGCAGCAGCCAACAGTTGATGAGTAATGCGAATAATAACCAATTTCAATTCGATATATATTACATTTGAAGATTGTCTATTTTTAGGATCTGCCAGCATCCAAATCCGTATTTTTTTCTACATTCGCCAATAATTTCATTTTTGCTGCAACCGGCAAATCCCACAGCAGTTCCTGTTAAAATTCCTATAAAAAATATATGTACTTAACAGCTTTTGCAACGATGCCAGAGCAGTGGCTGTTAAGCTGTCATGTTATGTTAAGCTGCTGTTGCTTTTAAATTTACAGCGCAACTGTCAACAGCTGGGCATGTCAAACTGTATGAAACCAAATCAAACGAAGGCTTCAACGTTTTTCTCTTGTTCTTTTTAATTTGAATAGAAAAAAAATAAAATAAAACAAACTAACAGGACTAGGGCTACAATTTGGCTAAGTAAAGTTCATAAATGAAACAATTAGAGTTGTCGCGCATGCGAATTCGGGCGTCCCGTTCCAGGCCAGCCCGTTCAAACGCATTTATTTCGTCCTCGCGTAGACGTAGCCACCGTTGCTGGCATAGTTGGTGCCAATCTCCGAGACGCCTGTTGTTCCGCTAGCCCTGGTGCTGATCAGTGAGCTGGTCGCCAGAGCTGAGGTTGGAACCGCCTGCAGAACGGTTGTGGACACGGGCTGTGTGTAGGCCACCTGCCGCTGCTGCTGCTGCTGCTGCTGCTGGGCAACGGCGGGTGTATAGCTGTAAGTGTGGGCGCTGGTCAACTGCTCGACGGACTGGGCAGCAGTGGGTGGGGCTGGCACAAACGATTGCTGCAATTGCAGCGGAGCGTCAACTTGAGCCTGAGCCGTTGTGGTGTAGATCTGCTGTTGCTGCTGCTGCTGTTGCTGTGCCTGGAACTGCACGGGTGCCGGGGCAGAATTAATCTCGGGTGCACTGTAGCTGGCAGTGGACAGTTCAGCAACTGACGCGGCAGCCGGAGCCGGAGCTGGTGCCTGATAGCTGTAGCCACTGTATTGGCTCTGTTGGACGGGTGCAGCTACAAAGGATGTCTCTTGTACTTGTTGAGCCACTGGAGTCGGAACCGGAACCGAAGCGGGAGCCGGTGCTAGTGCAGCGTATGTTTGCTGAACCGCAGAAGCTGGGGCGGCATATGTCTGCTGCCCCACAGGAGCGGATGCCGTAATCGCGTGGCTCTCCTGGATCACAGTTTGCTGAGCAGCTGGCGCGCTAGCTGGAGCGGAGTAGGTATCCTGGACAGCTGGAGCGGGCGCTGCAATCGCCTGACTCTGTTGAATCACATGAGCTGGTGCGGAGTAGGTTTGCCGAACCACTAGAGCTGCAGCTGGGCTGGAGTAAGATTGCTGAGCAACGGGAGCAGGTGCAGAGTAGGTTTGCCGAACCGTTGGAGCTGGAGCGGAGTAGGTTTCTTGAACGGTTTGAGCTGGAGCAGAGTAGGTTTGCTGAACAACTGGAGCTGGAGCAGAGTAGGTTTGCCGAACCGTTGGAGCTGGAGCAGAGTAGGTTTGCTGAACAACTGGAGCTGGAGCGGAGTACGTCTGTTGAACCGTTGGAGCTGGAGCAGAGTTGGTTTCTTGAACGGTTTGGGCTGGAGCGGAGTAGGTTTGCTGAGTAACTGGACCCGGGGCGGAGTACGTCTGCTGAACCACTGGAGCTTGAGCAGAGTAGGTTTGCTGAACGGTTTGAGCTGGAGCGGAGTAGGTTTGCTGAACAACTGGAGCTGGAGCAGAGTAGGTTTGCTGAGGAACCGGAGCTGGAGCGGAGTAGGTTTGCTGAACAACTGGAGCTGGAGCAGAGTAGGTTTGCTTAACAACTGGAGCAGCAACTGGTGTGGTGACTGTTTGCTCAACAGCTGCCGCGGGCTCCTGAACAGTAGGCGACGCGGATGGCAGTTGCGCGGCAACTGCTGACCCCGCATAGGTGTTCCTCGTGGGCGTCTCTGTGGGCACAATTGTTTGGGGTGCTTCATAGCTGATGGGAGCGGGTGCCGCAGCAGCTGGCGCCTGATAATGCTGACTGATGGAGCCTAACTGGCCACCATTTTGAATGGTAAAGCTGCCCAGCGATACGGATGGCCTGATGGATTCAATCTGTGCGATGCGCTGCTGCGGCTGCTGGAAGCTCTGATAGCTCTGCTGTGCGGGCAATCTCTGGCTGGACAGATCCTTAACTGGTACCGGCGGCAGGTAGCTAGAGTACTGCGGATGGGCCAGAGCTAGGCCCACAATGGCGACGGCAACAGCGACAAACGCAACGGCTTTCTGGCACACAAGACATTCAATAAAAGGAAAAAGATGAAGCACATTAAGCAATCCAAAGAGGCAAATGGTAAATGGTAAAAGTGAAGATTGCCTCACTTGGGCGCATCGCTTACCATGTTGACTGGAGTTACAGCTGCGCGTGCTACACCAAACGAACGAAACCGTAAAACTGATGTCTGCCACACAGGTCCGATGGGCATTTATACTTAGTTGAAAAGCCATCGCGGACGATGGCCAGGCCACTTGGCACTTGGCACTTGGCACTTGGCACTTGGCACTGGTATCGTGGTCAAACTCTGCTTCTTGCTGTCCATAATTGGTTTAGCGCCATCTATGTGTGAATGCAAAGTATGTTGAACAACAAAAGCGTGCAATTTGGCTATAACTTTGAACCGATTAATAAATGCCCAAATGCTAAATGTTAAATAAAACGAAAGACAATGGGCCAGCTCTTAAAGTTGTAAACACGCGCTACACACACAATGCCACCTGTTGTGTGTGTGTGTGTGTGTGTGTGCCAAGACGTTGGCAAATCAGGTCTGATCTCAGGTTTCCCATCTGGCTAACTTGGCCCACATTGGGGGCGGTGTCCAAAGTGTTGCACAAATTGCTTTCTTTTCGCTACGCGAAAAAACAGATGCACATTTTCCAGACTCACCAGTTGTCAACATAAAGATTCGCCTCACAGTGGCTAAATGGTGTTATGTGTACGGCTACATGTTTGCATTTTGGCCAACTGCATATTTTGCTTGCACAGCCAATTGCCGCCTTGGCGCAATGTGTAAAGTGCGTTGACTGCACGCAGGCTGCGAGATTACGCAATAGATATCAGCGAGCCATGGTGAGTCCCTTGAAGCTGGTATTCCGATAACATTTCGATAACGGAACAAGGCCTAGGCTTCGAACTAGCGTTAATGCTGTTAACAGCGCACTGTGACGTCACAAGCGATTAACAGCTCTTAACTGGCATTTGGTGTTCTAGCTAGGTGTGGCAGCACTGGTTTAGCTTTGTGTGGGTATGTGTGTGGAGAGTGGTGGGGGGGGGGGGACTTAATCAATTCATTGAATAAGCATGAAATACAATTTAAAGATATTATGATATCAAAACACAAGCTAGAAATATATTTTGTTTAAGTAAATAAAAATATGCATGTATTTGTTGTATGTGACTCGATTTTGAATGCGTTAGCATTTTTTAAGAAAATCATGTTGTCAGATCTTAACAGATATGTAATTTCTTATCGACATAACAAACAATACGAACATTGTGAACATCAACAGAAATGTTCGCACCTGCGGCTTTACACGCGTCGCTCGTGGAGGAGATCGCATAATAGAAATGATGGATAAAATGTCAAGTTGAGGGTCTCTGCAGGGGCCCCGCGGCAACAGTTGCATTAAGTAATTACGACTAATTGCCGATCGAACAGCCTTTAAAATTAACAAGAAGAAGAGTATAAGTTGTGTAGCGCAGTGTTAACAAAATTCACTTTAAAATTGAAAAAAAAAAAAAAACCGAATGAAGTTGTTTTACAAACAAATAAAAATCAATCATAGGCAAATGCATAGGTGAAAAAAATCAATTAATGAGCAGAAGACCCATGGTGAACGACTAGCGATACCCTGTAGCCATATCTCAAGTCGCAAAACATAACAGATATTTTATTTAATGTACATATATTTTTTAATCTTTTACAATCAAATCTTTTAATAATATAAAATATTGTTATGGTGTAATTGACTCAGGTCTATTTGGAGTAAGGAAAATGTCTTACTCGTCTAATGATGTTGATCAAGAACATATATACCCCATAAGATCAGAGATGCGTCCTTCACTTTGTGACATCAATATAGTTGCACGTGTTGCAGGGTATACAAACATAAATAGAAGTCAACCAAATGTATTCAAACATGTTTACAGATTGAATAATATATAACAAAGGGGCTACAAATAAAATAGATGGAAATTAACAACAATGCAACCACAAAACAAAATAATCATAAAAACATTGTTGTCTCTGCCCGTTGCCAAATGAATTTGCATATAAACATAAAATACGACTTGAAAACTTTTGAAAAAAATATCACGTCACTTCACACTTCACGTAGGCGTTATTCGTTAAATGTGGCAAATTTGAAAAAAATGGAGCAAGTTTTTCAACCCATCCGCAAGATTTCAATCGAAATCAGTATTTATACCCTCGACTAGAGGGTATAATGTATATATGCTGTGCTTTAATGTGGAGGATAGATTCCACTTTTGCACCTGGCTAATCCAATATTAAGGACGACAAAATTTGGTAAAAGCTGGCAAGCAAATGTTTGTATAATGAAAACTTTATTACAACTAGAAGCAATACCTAAAATCAAATATATGCAAAATATTGTTATATTACATTATTATTTAACGTACAAGAGATTGTAAAAAAAAATAGTTAAGTAAAAATGTTTCTTAATCTAATCTTTAAAGAATAGATCAGAATTCTAAATGATAATGTTCGGGTGCAGTTGATATTCTTAAACAGATTGTAAAAAAAAAAATTGTAAAAAGAAAAAAATGTTTCTTAATTTAATCTTTAAAGAAGAGATCAGAATTCGAAATGATAATGTTTGGGTGTACTTCATTTTCTAATAATAAATTTTACTTTATCCTCTTCAAATGTTGACATTTATTTTACCCGATACGTTTCGACTAGCATAACCTTTTGTGCCTGCTCAACTTAAAGAGCCATAAAAAATATATAAAAAAAAGCAGATACAAGGTGATGAAGTTGAATAACAAAATGAAATGTGTTTAATAATAAATTAACGATATCGCTGAGGGGCTATAAAATCGGTGTAACTCATTTGGCGCGCTTATAGATGTAGCCGCCGTTGGACGCATAGATGGTCTCCTTATTCCGGGACTTGGCCAACTTTTTTGCAGAGCTGCTCTTTGCCTTCGCCTTCGTCTCTGGCTGCGGCTCGTCGGCGTATGGCTGCGGCTGCGGCTGCGGCTGATAGTGTTGGCCGGGTATGCCGAAGCTGGGCGAGAAGGGCTGCTGGTAGGGATATGACGGCTGCGGGCTACCAAAGCCGGGCTGCAGGCCAAAGCCGATATTCTGCTGGAAGCCCAGCTGCATGCCCGGCGAGGGTAGGCCCTGCATGGTCAGGTAGTCGGGAGGGAAGGGAATCGGTCCACCTTGTGGTCCAAATGGACCAGCCTGGGGTCCAACTGGAAAGCCACCAGCCTGGGGCCCGATTGGGAAGCCATTGCTCTGTGGTCCACCCGGAAACGGCCCGCCTTGTGATCCTGCCGGAAACGGTATGCCCTGCGGTCCTCCTGGATACTGCCCGCCCTGTGGTCCAACCGGAAACTGCCCAGGTTGTGGAAAAGGTCCACCTTGTGGTCCACCCGGGAACTGTCCACCCGGGAACTGTCCACCCGGGAACTGCCCACCCTGCGGCCCAGGTGGAAAACCACCAGCTTGTGGGCCAATCGGGAACTGTCCACCCTGTCCGCCAACTGGAAACGGTCCACCTGGAAACTGCGCTTCATAGCCAGGTGGCACTTGGCCACTTGCCCCCATTCCAAATCCTTCCGGCCCGCCGCCAAATCCAAAGAACGGCGGATAGATGGGCAGCGGAAAGTTGGGCGGCGCCACGCCCGGTGGTGGCACATTGCTACCTGTGGGTATTGCGTAGCCCGAGGGCAGTATCAGGCCACTCATCGGATAGAAAGGATCATTGGATTGGCTCATATCCTCCGCAGGCGCTTCCTCATCCGCCAATGGTTGGTTGCCCGGCTGCTCGTTGTCTGGTGGCAAATAGTTGCTGGACAGATGGCTAACATCTGCGTTGACCAGTTGCTGGAGCAGGAGCAGAAGCGGCCATGTGATCCACGGCTTCGTCAGCATCTTTGTTGGATGTTTTTTGTTCGTATCGTTAAGCGGGCTTCAACCTCGAGCGGGCGGTGTGAACTGTGCGCCGTTGGCCCTGAAGGTGGCCACTTATAAGACGATGCCACAGTTCGCCAGTTACATTGTGATCTAGCAAAACTTACATAAATCTCTCGTATCCGTATCAATTCACTTTCCTTTACTTTGCATCATAATACCATCTCTCCATCTCCGCCGAGTTCCGTTGTGGCGCCAAAACTGAACTATAAAAATTAATTAGGCAGGCAGGCAAATTTATTAAACTGTCACATATCTATATATCTATATATATAACCCCCCTCCCCGCCTGCCCGGCACCAATGCCCAGCGATTTTGCATACAAAGACTATTCAAAAACATTTCTCCCAACTGGTTTGCTTTGGTAATTAACAATTCAGTTCCAGTTTCGGCATCGAGAAAAATAACCTCTAGTTAGTGAACGCTTTCTATGATATAATAATTATGAATTAAACATTCCAGCAACAAGAATCTGTTAATATGCGCATATTTCAACAATTACGAATTGATTCTTCGCCATATAAGGCTCATAATCAAATCTATATAACTATCAACTGTTGTACTGTTAATAAGATTAAGAACTCGACTACTTACCAGACGAAATACCTTGGATGCCCATTATACACTGTTTTTATATTATAAACAACAGTAGGTCGATTCGTACATACCCTGCAATCTACATATGTATAGTATGGTATAGCTGCGTCTTATATTCAGCTTTCATTGTTTTAATTTTTGTATTAAGATCGAATAACTATATACCATAGATATATAGCTGTCATAACAACCTTTTTATTTTCGAAATATCTCATATGCTACCAGTTATAAAATTTGAATACTGTAGATACAAAATTTGGTTGCCGCATAACATCTGCATTATCTTTAACGTATACTTAATTAACTGAAAGCAATACCAATGAATTCTCAGTAAATAATCTCTTTTAAGAAATCCCTTTAACAATTATATGTAATCCTCTACATAGAATGTATTGAAGTACTTAGGGTATTGGCTAGTCGCCTAACTACGAGCACAGCTAATTTAATCCCGTATGAAAGAGCTTTGCTAGGAGCAAATCGCATGCTGGCAAGCTTTACAAAAAAGCTCGAGCTAAGCACTAAAACCTGCGGGCTTATAAGCTAGTAGAGTTAACTTGTTAGCTTTGACAGCATCGTAAAAAGCTCGTCGGGAGCTTTTAAGCTTGAATACTTATGACTCGCAGAGAATGCACTCAGCTCTGCTGTTTAAGACATTAAGCTGAGGGTCTGAACTCAAATTGCAATCTAATGGCAGATATGAGAATATAGTATATATAAAGATATTTTAAATAGTATGTTTTGTTTTTTGTTTTAATTATTATTTACACACAGGTTACAAAAAAAACAAATGAATAGAATATGCAGAGTAAAGAACATATCAAATGTTAATTACAATTATGTTAATTCGATTTGGTGAACAGTTTCCAGCGTCTTACTTCTTCTTGTAGACATAGCCGCCGTTGGAGGCGTACTGGGTGCCAGCATCGACAGACGAGTAGCTGCCGGCGGAGGAGGCGGAGGAGCCAGTGCTGTAGCTCTGCTGGTAGGCGGGTGCGGAGTAGGCAACCGAGGGAGCAGAGTAGCTAACCGATGGTGCGGAGTAGCTCTGCTGGTAGGCTGGGGCGGAGTAGGTCTGCTGGTAGGCCGGGGCGGAGTAGCTCTGCTGGTAGGCCGGGGCGGAGTAGGTCTGCTGGACAGCGGGTGCGGAGTAGGTCTGCTGGTAGGCCGGAGCGGAGTAGGTCTGCTGGACAGCTGGTGCGGAGTAGCTCACCGAGGGAGCCGAGTAGGAGACAGCTGGTGCGGAATAGGTCTGCTGCACGGCCGGAGCGCTGTACACCTGCTGCACTGGAGGCAGATACTCGCTGCTGGGTGCGCTATAGCTGACGGACGGAGCCGAGTAGGAGGCACCAGCATTCGAGTAGGATGAACCGCCTGACGAGTAGCTGACCGAGGGCGCCGCATACGTTTGCTGCTGCACGGGTGGCAAGTACTCGTTGCTGGGTGCACCATAGCTCTGGCTAGGAGGCAGATACTTGGTCAGATGACTGACATCGGCGGCCGCGCAGGCGAACAGGGCGAACACAATGAGGAATTTCTGCAATGGACGAGACAAGACATTGTTGCGATTCGATTAAACACACGGCACAGCACAGCAATAAAATTATACAAAAAACACTTGCACAGTAAAAAAATAAAAATAATATAAATATCGAGGATGAAAAAAAAAACAATTGTAATTAAGCTAAGTAGCTGAATTACACGAACGGTTGAGTCGTACTAACCATGTTGGATGGTTAGCTGAGAGACTACGACTGTACTGGACGAGCTAGACGCTGAAACTGATGCTGATCCCTAAAGCATGCCGGCAATTTATAGCGAAAAAAAATATCACTCAACTTGCAGCACATTTCAAGAAGAAGCAGCTCGCGGCGGCTACGTCTGCAGCTTCCACTTAAAATATACACTCAGCGAAAAGAAAAAGACAAAAAGACTAAAAAAAAAAATCATAAATAAAGAGATGTCAGAAAGAAAAAAAAAAAAAACAAAAATACAAATAAAACCAAATAACACAAAAATAAAAGCAAACCACGGGCGTAAACAAGTTTTACGCATTTACAAAACTTTTCCGCAACCGATTTTGGTACAAAGCTCGTGGACAACTTTGTGGCCACACATCATCCCAAAAATCTAACCGGCTAATAGATATTTTAATACTAGTCTGTCAACTAATTTTCATGCGGCTCATTAGCGCCAGAAAAGGCAGGTGAGAAATGAAGACAGACCGACAGAGAGAGAGAGAGAGAGAGAGAGAGCAAGAGGGAGAGAGGGAGAGGGAGAGTGCAAGTGAGAGTGTGCGAAAGGGAGATGGCAAAAGGGCGCGCACGAGCTTATGCGCTTTGAAGGTCATGGATTTTATGGTTTTGCTGCGAACTATTGGAGCCCGCGCTGAACCTTTGCCGCATTGTTTCAATTTGAGAAATTAATTGCATTTGGCCTTTGCCACAAGTTAATAACGAAGAGAGGTCACACACCAACAGGTAGAGCAGCCCAGTTGGGCCATGCCCAAGGAAGACCTTGGCATCCGATCGATCGGGCCCGCATCCCGTTCATGACAAGCGTGGCCGCCGACGGGCCAAGAATGCAAAATGATTCACTGCTGTGTTGGCCCAGTCTCGCTCTGGCATTACGGGGCACTTTCGAAAAAGAAGACAACCGGCCTTGAGAACTCGCCGACAGACCCTCACATACATACATATGTACATAGGTTACGAGCGGTGCGCGCAGCTTTACATAATAAGGCCACATCGCATGGGAGGAGGAGCAGCGCGGCAGACACGGATCAACTTTTACTTTGGCCACCGTGCCAAAAGGTTCATGAACTTGGGGATGCTTATAAAACAGCCAGACCCACAACATTCCTTTAATTACGTTGTCCCCTGTGCAGATAAGCTGAAGGAAAGCCCATTTAAGGACAGGCAAAGATTGATGAATTGCACATATTTTTAGCGCCTGGCCAGGGAAATGATAAGGGAAAGGGAACAGTGACTAACATACTAGTTAGCTTTCACAACAATAGTTATTACACAGTATTGTTAAACCTAACTAAACTGGTTTAACGGTCAGTTACATGTCTGTTAACTTGATAGTCAATTAACAGCTCGATAGAATGTTACCGTTTGTACAGTGTATAGGAACCATGACTCACATATAAATTGAGTTCACCTCTGAAAATAACATTTAACCATCAATAATAAAAATATATTATAGAATGAAACGTTTAATAAAATGAATCGAGTATAATAACATTTGACTATCAATAATGTACATAAGCTCATCATTTTATTAGAACCTTAACAGTATGTTAAAATTAACATAATGCAATATGTAAAGTTAATGGGATTACTCTTTAAGCGAATTATAACATCATACATTTAGTTTAACAAATTTATTGAAATAATTTACTTTTTTAATTGATAAAAAATAATTTAATTACAAGTTACATAAGCAGATTATGTAAACAAAATGAAACCGAATTCCAAATAGCTTTATAAATGAACTTATATTTGTATTAATTTATAATTAACTATTTAACCGTTAGTGTTTAATGTGTTATTTTGAACAGTTTTAATTTTAGTCATATAGTCTCTAATTCAATGCAAAGATACAAAATTATATATATTGGGCAAGCGTATCTTGTATTCGACCTGCCATGGTAATGGAGACTATGATCTCACTAATTAATATTAATGCCTTAGACTAGAAACGATTTATCGTTGCGCCCGGATTGGACCGTGACGACTGTTGACTGAATATTGGTTTGACATTTAAAATTATAGTTTCAGTCGATTCGGCTTCGGTTGCTGCAAACGTGAATACTCTGCCGACCTTCGAGTCCATGCGCAACACAAATCAATTGAATTTCAACATTTTATTTCATATTTTATTTATGGTCAGAGAATTCATAAGTTTAGTAAACATAGCCGCCATTGGATCCGTATTGAGTGCCATAGTTGGTGCTAGCGCCGGAGGAGGCGCTGGCCGAGGCACCAGCCGAGTATTTGGCCTGCAGATGAGCTGGGGTAATCGTATCGCGTCCAATCACGACGGGCACGTGCGTCTCCGCGTTGAACTCCTCAATGCCATTCGATTCGGGCTCCTGGTACAGATGCGCAGGTGCAATGCTATTGGCACCAATCACCACTGGCGCCTGCTGCTGCTCCTGTCCATAGTTGGCATGGGCAATGCGATCGGCCTCGGGTATGAACTGCTCCGGTGTCTGGGTATCGGCTCCAAGGTTGAACGACTCGCTAGCCACAGCAGCGTTGCCACTTTCGACATGAACGGCCTTCAGATGCTGGGGAATCAAGTGCTCTGGCTGATAGCTGCTAGAGTCGCTGCCAGGAAAGACTTGGACAGCGGCAGCGGCAGCTGGGGTCGGCAGTACAGCCTTGCCCTGCGAATGAACGTAGCTGTAGTGGGCAACGCGTTCCGCTTCGGGTATAAATTGCTCTGGTGTCTGGGTATCGGCTCCAATGTTGACCGACTCAGAAACCGTCGCTACCTCAGCCGCCGGAGCAGCCGCCTGACCCTGGGACTGGATATAGTTGTAGTGGGCAATGCGATCGGCCTCTGGAATGAACTGCTCCGGCGTCTGGGTATCGGCTCCAAGGTTGAACGATTCAGTTGGGGGAATCAGCTGCTCCGGCTGATAGCTACTGGAGTCGCCACCAGGAATGATCTGGGCAGATGCGCTTTCCACTGGAGCTGTCAGATGCTGGGGAATCAGCTGCTCCGGCTGATAGCTACTGGAGTCGCCACCAGGAATGATCTGGGCAGAAGCTGTTTCCACATTAACTGTCTTAAGGTTTTGGGGAATCAAGTGCTCTGGCTGATAGCTGCTGGCATCGCCACCCGGCAATGCCACTTGGCCCTCCGAGAAGGACGCGGATGAGGAGGAGGCGCCATAGCTATAGCCCGGATGTTGCAGGTGACTGACATCGGCGGCTACCAGGCCGAAAAGTGCCAACGCGATGACGCAGAATTTCTGCGATACACAAAGAAGAGAAGTATTGGAATGAAGGGTTTGAATATGATAAGGAATATCTTAGAACTTACCATGTTTAGGGTCTGTGCGTTGTGTTGATCTGTTGTTGGTGGCGCCGGGGTTTCAAGTTTTTATACGAAAAATATTGAAACACATGCTAGACCGTCGCTGTCTATGCTAATTGGTGGTTTATTTCTATTTTGTAGCTTTTGTCTTAATATATTTAAATCAAAGCCTGAGCCCAATAACAAAATCCCGAGAGGCTTGTCTCATCGCCCAGCGAATGCCGGCAACAAATCAAGTATCTTTCAGATACACGCAAACCGACGCCTGGCCAAAACTTTGATTAGAACATCTCTGATACCGAACGGCCTCCACTAATTATGGTGACTTTCGGCAATCTTTTTTTTGTTTATTTACAATTTTTTATATAATAAGTCGCTAAAAACACAAATTAGCGCAAACTATTTTGTTATATCTGTATATGTTTATACTTATATACTCTATGATTGTATTTTGATTTCAGCTGTTTTTTAGCATGTCATAAGCGGCTTGGCCAAACCAGTTTCCAAAATTTCGGTAACTTATTTCGTTGGTAGCCGAGCCGAACCCAAATCCGTCGACTCAAAAGGCAATAAATGTCTTCAAAGCACACACAATTATCGCATTTCGAATGACATTCAATCAATAATACCTTGTCAAAGAGCAAAGTATTAATTGAACTCGTTTACTTTTCACAACTGAAATTCTTCAAAATGCATTGGCAGCTCCGACACTTTAATTTATATTAAATATATGTTTGCCTTATAAATTCCCAGTGTCGTCGCGGAGTCTGTTCTAGTCGTCGATCGATAGCTTAGATCTATGTAGGTGACCCAATTGGGTATATACTTACCAAGTTAATTGTTAATATTCATTATTCATTATTATTATTAATTATTAATTTCATTTAGTTTAGTTAACAAACTTATTAAGCTCTACAATTGCAAAGAACTTTTAGCTCAGATAAATTTATTAAAAATAGAATAAAAAGAATATGAAATTAAAAAACTTACTGTTCAATAAATATAAATACAAATAATAATAAGATAAGTGCGAATAGCTTGATTAAGCTTATGACGATACAAGCACCCCATATTGATCATTTACCTTGATACAGGGTATATCCTAGGCCAGCAATTTCGTCTTCAGCATTCGCGCTTATCTATTTTAATTTTTTGTCAACATATTTGCATTAGAATGATATTGTTGTTGACTTTTTTATAGAACTGGTCGCTGGGCAATTGAAATTGAATTCTTTAGTTTTTATATTATCAGAAGTATCTTTTTAAGAATTGAAAAGCATATGTTGAATAAATCGCTACAGTTATCAATAGCTGAACTATATACCAAAGAGAACAGCAAATCAATGGACTAGTTATAAATATATATAATAAATATCACGGATATATGTACATAGCTTCAACTCTGTGCAAGTTGTTGCAAGGAATTCTATTTATATTTAATTATAATTATATATCCATTTTTATAAATTTGTAGCTTAAGCTGTATTATAGGGACTATGATAACTGCGATACTTAAGCAAATTGAATACTAAATTTATTATATTACATTTTAGGAACATTTGAGTACTTTTGATAGTTCTTGATCAGCTTTATATATATTGTTTCTTTGTTGTATTTCAGCAATTAATTGAGTTAAGATTTGTAACACAATATTTCCATCTCTGCTGTAACTTTTGCTTTTGCAGATAGTCCCATCAATAATGTTGATTATATATGCATGTGTGACTATCATCAGTTTGTTTGTTCACGTCTTTCTTTCTTATAGCAAAGCTAATAAGATTTAGTTTATATGAGACATTATTTGACTTTGCATGAATATTAATTATAATCATCTTTATGGCCGCCGGACTCGTTTTCGACTGCATGATTTAATAGCTAACTTACAAACAAAATGCAAATCATGTGCGTCAATCTCGTTATATTGTATGCTCAATATTCATAGAAGTCTACAGAATGTGCCCAACAAAGAGTTTCATTCAGTCAGGCCCAGCTCTGGACAAACTAGGCGTGATAAGATGCCACTGACTCATGATTCTATCGCAGATGTCCAGTTCTGCATAATTATGGAACCCGATTTGGTAGAGCTTCGCAGACAGCCAAACTGGTTTCGCTATGTATCGGTTCTTGTTTTAAGACTTTGGGCATAATATTTGAAACCAAATTTTGTGTAAAATGTACGGATTAACATACGAGTATGTAAACAGCCAAAAAGTTGTGTTGTCTTTTTGCTAATTTTTTATGTGTTTTTTCCATTTCGCTTTTTTTGATTATATTATGCGATTTTATCTATATGCTGATGTTGTTCAAACTGTATGGAATAGCCATCAGTTCTTTTGTATTGATCCGTAATTATGGCTAGCGCTTAATTAACAGATTCTTTTGAATTTCAGATATGATATTGCTGCTGCTAGACAGCATAAAATAACCAGCTCATTATGGTAACAATAAAATTATATAATAATATATATAACCTGATTTGATCAGATATGATACCTTAGCTATGCCCAAATGGTCAGTTCTTTGACAACATTTCTTCGAGATATTCAAATTCTGCAATCATATCTAAATATATAAATAATTTCAGTTTAAAGAAGTTCCAACAATAGATTGTCAACTAGTTAGATAGAGAGCATAATAGTATGAGCATAATTAATAAAAATATCACATCTTCAGTTTGTCGCTTAATTTGCATAATAAAATATCAAATGGCATGATGAATGGACTCTTTTAAGCACATAATGGCTTATAAATTAAAAAAGCAATCATATATCATCGGATAAATACAATTTTCAGAGCTGCAAATATGTCTAGTCCATATGGGGAAATGCGAAATGTTGTATTTAAGAACATCTTGTGGATGAATTATATCAAGCCCAAAAATATCTTCGCTGATTCGGTTGGAATCAATTCCATGTCTAAGCGTCGGTTAATCTCACATACATTGCACATTTTAATAAAACAATTCTGTTTTTAATTTGCCATTGCCCGTTCTAATTAAAAAACTTTGCAAGCCGTAGATATTTTCGGGAAGAAGTTGCGGGCTAAATTTGATATCAACCCAAAATTGGATAGTACCAAATATGGTTAGATAAATCCATGGCTTAGTCCCAAGTTATAGTTTTTTTTTTTGCTGTAGAACAAACTATTTTTGAAAATGAAATTATTCGCTTCGAGTTTGGTTCACCTTCCTTTTGAGCAACAGGTTTGTTTAAGGAACGGTTTATAGTAAAAAATGTATTGTAATTCCGGACTCGAATTGGTTTCTTTCACAAACTGTTTGTAAGCATTTTTATTAATATAACAATTTTATCTAAACACTTTACATGTAAGATGTTACGTCTTTTCCCTGATTGTTAATTAAGAAGAAAAAGTATGTTTCAGACAATTTCTGGACTCTTTAAAATAAGCATCAGCAGCTAATTTGATAAACTTGATCTTAACATACTTTTTTTATGTTCATTGATTTATTTATGTTTAGATGTTAACGACATTTCAGTTAGCTGCCAAACAAGAGTATTTAGTGTTCGGCCTGTTAAATATGTATCTTTTTCTTTATCTATCATCAAAGAGTTTTCATTGATTAGTTGGCCACTCAGAAGGGGGGCTTACTTTAAACGGCCAAGACAACTGGTAGCCGGCTTCAATGTTGTCTATGTGTGTCTGTTGGCCAAATTTACCGATTGGCCTGTCTTGTTTGTCTTTGTCAAACGCTGCCAAAAGCTGAGGTCAAAGCAAAAGCGACGTTAAACGTGCCCATAAAACAATTACGGAACAGCGACACATTATGTATGGCTCGGCAATGAGTAGATTTGCAAAATTACCTTTCGAGGCTGCTGTCATACAAATACACATGCACTATATAGATGTCTATATATCCAAATCGCCGCATTCCACGTACTTGGCACAAGATGCGATTTGTTGCACTCGCATATTGCCATATTGCATCTCTAACAGGGGCAACATCCTAAAAGACAAACAGTTCGATGCATTCGAAATACTCACACACCCGCATGCACACACTTATTACAAAATGCCAGTGTGTGCATATTTACCAGAGATAATATAATAATACTAATGATAGTAATAAGATTAATAATAATAATAATAATAATGAAAATAACAATAATGATAATAATGATGATGAATTTGAACATGATAATAATAATATTATTATTAATAATAATAAAAATAATAAATAATTATAATAATAATACAAAATAATGCTAATGATAATGGTAAAAATAATAATAATAATAATAATAATAATAATAATAATAATAATAATAATAATAATAATAATAATAATAATAATAATAATAATAATAATAATAATAATAATAATAATAATAATAATAATAATAATAATAATAATAATAATAATAATAATAATAAAAATAATATTAATAATAAAAATAAAATCGATGAGATTTAATATTACAATCAACTATTATTGTTTTGGATAATCTTCAGACTGATCTACTGCAAAAGCTGACTAGGTTTCAAATATATGTATGTCGGTTTTTTTTCCTAAAACCAATATTTGCTGTGGCTACCATTGACTGGGATTTTTGTAGCTATTTCAAATATGACACTTAATGAAAACAATTTAGTTAACATAGAGAGCAACTTTTAGGCCACCAAACCTGATCTCAAGTATATGTATTTGCGTATGTTTGGCGAGGGATTGTAATAGGGAGGTGTACATTGCAGTATGTCAGCGAAACGGTCGTGTTTTCTTTGCAAATAACAAATAGCAGTAATGCAATGCCACACACACGCACACGCATACGCACACACACAGAGAGTTATGTCATTGTAACCTATTTGAGCTTCTTTTTTAACTACTGCGACTGCCATGAGATTCGCAAAGAGAGGCGCGGTATTTAACTTCTTTTGTGCGTTATTAAAACAAAGCTGCAGCAGCAAATATTGCAGCTACTTCTATCATGTGTATGGCTGTGTGTGTGTGTAAACAAGTAAACATGTAGAGCTTCCCCTTCGCAGAGCTACGCCTTGCAGCATCAAGCAAGCAAAATGAGTGGAATGCAAATTGCCTGAACTGGTGTGGCGAGGCGGCGGCGGGGTGAGGCAGCTACTGGCTGCTGACCATTTAGTTGCCGCCGCTCTTCGGCGCCTAATTCAATGGGCAAACATTGAAACCGAAAGTTGGTCGTCTGGCTGGCGGTTAGGTTAAGCGGGCGAGGCGGTTTTTTTTATTTAATTAATTAACGCCAAAAGCATTTGAGGAATCGGCATCTTTATCTGTGTATCTGTAGCTGTATCTGTTAATGCGTCAAAAACGATGAAATATTTGCACTAATTGACAGTTGATTTTCAAATCTGTCTGCTCCAAGGTTCAACCAATTGATTTCATATCAAAATATATAAATAAACTCTTTGCCAACCATTACGAAATACTTACCATAAATATTTTTATTGCCAGCAATTAGACAAGCGAGAGTCAACAAATAATTAGGATCTATGTCGAAGGGAAATTAAAAAGGGCAACATTTTTCCCCCGAAATTTTGTTTATTAACAAAATCCGAAAACGCAACAAATGGGGATTTTTTCAAATGTTTTTCTTATGATTTGAAAACTCCAGCTAAAAAGCGCTTTGGAGTTGCTGCTAATGAAGTCAACGGCCTTGGCAAAACATATTTTTGCCGGGTCATGGCTGCTACATTTTACTTTAAGGATAGATCTCAAATTAAAAACGTGCCTCCGCTAAATACAAAAAACAAATAACAGAATTCGTTTGAATTGAATTTTGTAATTGCTGCTACTTTACAAAAATGTGAAGGGCGAAGCTGCAAGTAAAAATTAAATTTAATTTTTGGCCTAGAAATATGTTGCGATCATAGCTGATCATAAATTATGTTGTGCTTATACTCATTGACTGAAAGTGAAGTGGGTATATTTGTGACGATTTACAAGCTGTACACCCAGAGAGATGACAACAAGTATATTTTTTGTCTATTTGAGTATGTTGTGTTTAATTCTCTTAAGGTCCCAAACATCAGCTAGTCATTAGCTAATCAAAAAAAGCCCAACAAATTCACCGAATTTCGTATTACATTTTGGAACTTTATGCAGATCTCATACTTGGGGGACTCCCCCCACTCTGTTCGCCAGTTAGTTTTACAGATTAAAGAAGTACAGGCGATATGCTTAAAGCTAATTTTTGCCCATACGCTCAACAAGAGGAAGACTTGGTTCTATGCATTTGGTAGCAGCATTTGCATAATAATGCCATCCAAATACAGTTGGCATCAATATCGCTGACATGTTCAATAAATAAAGATTCAGTATGTTCGGGCGGTGGAACGGGAAGAGCTGAAACCAAGAAACCAGTTTCGATTTTTGCGGCATTCGTGGGGCCAATGAATGAGCAGAACTTCGGGCCCGGCCGAGTACATTTTTTTTTCTACTTGCCTGCTCAGAGCGTAATTTGCTGGCAATTACAAAATCTGGTTTCACATCAGGTTTCGCATAGTTGTCATTACTCGAGGAAACACTTGTTAGCAGCAGCGCATTCAGATAAATTAATTGGCAAACTGTGATTGGCATAATTATCAGCAATTGGAGTTGTTCTGCAAACGAGATGCCATCAATTTGTCCAACGATCTCATGATCATTTCGACAACTGCACCCATTTGTGGCAGCGTGAGAAGATTAGAACAAATTGTCTTTGACTTCTTTTTTCTGCCTCTCAGAGATATAGTTAAATTTGATCATTTAATAGCTCTAACTACCGCATTCTTTCCTATTATATCATAATTTACATAATATTTTTGGGTACAGCATTTGTGGTCTGGGAAATCCCATATATCTTTGTGGCCAGAACCAAAACAAAAATTCTAATTTGCATTTGTCCATTGGCTTTCGACCACATTTTGTATTTTTATATTATTAAGTGACATATTAAATAAGTTGAGCTCATAAACACGTTTTTAGAAATTATACTGATTAGCTCAATTTAGAAATAAAAAAAAAATATTGGTAAAAACCATTCATAAATTTGGGCATAGGTACTTCACAGTTAGTCCGGGCTTTTTCATAAGCCACATATAATATTCTCGTCTAACTCAGCAATCTTTGGCCTTTCAAGTGATTAAACGTTTTATTCCCATAAGAAAATTTATTTCTTTTGATATGTATACAAATTTTATATTTCAACTGCGTTCTGAAACCCAACCCGATAGTACTGGTGCTTACGAGTCCAAAATGGTATATCATTGGTTAATCAAATATTTCAAAATCAGACGTTGTTTACTCGAAATATAAAAAAAAACCATAAAAAGTTTTGATTTTCGAGCCGACCCCTTGCCATTTTGTCGGTTTTGTTCAAAATTTAGATTTTCAGTTTTCTGATGCCAATCGATAGTACTGATCCTTACGATTCCAAAATGGTATAAGATTCCCAAATCGGAAATTATTTGGCCGAAATATTCCAAAAAATCATCAAAAAAGGTTTGGCTTTGCAAACGAATCGGTTTTTGGTCAATCACTTTTTTCAACTCATTGATTTTTTAAATGTTTGAATGCCAATTGATAGTAGGGATCCCTACGAATTCAAAAAGGCATAACATTTTAAAATCTGACAGTATTTACCCGAGATATTCAATAAAAATCATCAAAAAAGTTTCGATTTTCGAACCGACCCCCAATTTGAGAAAAAACGTGATGTAACCCCTTGCCATTTTGTTGATTTTGGTCAAAATTTAGATTTTCATTTCTTTGATGCCAATCGAAAGTACTGATCCTTACGAGTACAAAATGGTATAAAATTCCCAAATCGGACATTATTTACCCGAGATATTCCAAAAAATCATCAAACAAGGTTGGCTTTACCAACGAATCGGTTTTTGGTCAACCACTTTTTTCAACCCATCGATTTTTGAAATGTTTGAATGCAGATTAATAGTAGGGTTCCCTACGAATTCAAAGAGGTATAACATTTCAAAATCAGACAGTATTTACCCGAGATATTCCAAAAAATCATCAAAAATGGATGACTACAATCGAATCGGTTTTTGGTCAAAAACTTTGATTTAACCTCTTGATTTTTGATTTAATTAAAAGCCATTTTATAGAAGGTATAATATTTAAAAATAAGATATTATTTGGCCGAGAGGGATGGATGGCATAATAGAATACCATAACGAAATATATCAAATTAATTCACAGTCCAAGTGGCGATGTTATGTCGCCTTAAAACGAGATAATCTCGCAATGGCCAACGGTCCCTGGTTAGGCAAACCACCGAGCCCGTGACATTGAGATCTATTGTTTTGGGGATTCCAATAAACATGGATACACTCCTGGTTGAATTCGCGGTGAGTTCGCTGAATCATCTCCTTAGTCGTTTTTCACATGTTTCTTTCCAATCTGCAGCTCCGAGGGGCCACATCGCAAAGGCCAGAAGGGGGGCAAGGACGTAGTTCTGGATACTGCGGCACAAGCTAGGCTGAGCTGGGGCAATGTCCATGATCTGTAACATGATTATTTTATTGATATAACGTATCTATTATTATATTTTATATTTTTTAATAAAATACAATATAAATATTGAAACTGGTCTTTAATTTATGTGATAAGAAATGGGTAAGAAATGCGCGTCAAGGGTGGTTTAATCGAAAGTTTATTTTTCAGCATCGAGATTCGCATCTCGAGACTAAAGTGCGCGGAACACGTTCAGGAACAGTTCCAACTTTTGTTTCGATATCCGATGTAGTTCAAAGAAATTTTCAAATATTAATGTAAACCATAACTTTAGACGTGGGAGGTTTAAATTTGAAGCAAAAACTAGGACTGGACAAGGCCGGGCAATACCAGTTAGTTATAGATATTTTAAAGTAATATATTGCATACTTTCCCATTGCGTTTCGTTTGTTTTAGGGAATTTTGCTTTTGTCATTTGGCTTTATTTTAAACACAAGCAATTTTTAGAAATTTCTGCTGACATAAATTTGCATTGCTGATCTCAAAAATTAATTTGTCTTTTTATAAACCCCAAAAATATGCAATAAGTCAGGTTTCTTTTGGCAATGTACAAACATACCTTAACTAATATGGGTGCAAAGCGAATTGTCTGCTCTAGAAAACTATTAAAGGTATCTGATTCCTATATTCCACAAGATTGGGCATGATTATAGATTTGTATATACCAACTTATGCTCGATGCAAGCCCTTGTTTCAGTAGTTCGAAATTCGAATATGTCAGAACTTAATCAGACTAATCAGCTAATTGCTATGAATTCATGTATTGTTGTTTTTGGTTTTGTTGCTGTTGTTGTTGTAACTTACTGCTGCTGCATCTTGGGCCTTGTGCTGAGCAATCCGCCTCAAGCACTTGGAGCGATAGCTTTTCTGTCTGTCTCTTAGCCAGTTTAATTAGCCCAAGTGGCAGGCAGTCGTAAAGGCAAAAAACCGTTGCCTACTTTCAGGCGGCCATTAAAAATTAAATGCATATCAAAGAAATAACTGCCGGGCAGGGACAGCATCCGCAAGAGCCACAGCCACAGGCAAAGGCACAGGCGCAAGCACGGCAAAAGGAAAAGGAACAGGAACAGGAAACAGGTCCTGGACTAAGTAAACGACACTAAAATATTACGTGCACATATGCCAAGACCTCTATAAGACAAATGATGAGCAGCTGCAGCACCCGAAGCCACAAGCCGTTGGGGAGGGGATTGTGGCAAGTGCTGCGACTGGCAGCCAAGTTGAGCAGCAATCAGGCAAAATGAGGTGCATTTTTCAGCAGTTGTCGGTCCCGGCTTCAAATAATACCCAAAAATAATCACAAGGCGACAAAATGTTGCATATAATGCGGCTGCTTAGACAGACAGAGACATGCACAAGAGAGAGGGGAAGGGGCATAAGCTGCCTTAGGGCAGACACGAGACGTGGCAGGACCTCTGATGATGGGCCTGCTGCCAACGATGTCTGAACGGGCTCGTGTTAATTATTTTGCTAAATAACAACAACAACAACAACAACAACAATAGAAACGCCAGCGAAATTTGACAAAATTTGATGTGCGCCCCGAAAAACTGAAAATGAAAAATCGCAATTTCCGGGCGCTCCGATAACCGCCGGCAACACAAACATACACACATATATATATTGTATATATATACGACATTTACATAAATATTTGTGTATATATTTTAAGGATTTATAACAATCAACGAACGGACGACAGACAACGGCGGCTTAATGAGTGACGGCTGGTCATATTAGAGCCGATGTATGAGTTCCCCCAACTCCATATAGGGCAGACTTTACAAACATATACCCCTCTGTCTGTGTGGGTGAGTTATGGCGCATTAAGCTCCATTTTTTTTAAGGAAGGGTTTTTGGTTAAGCGGGGTTCGCTGTTCGCGTCTTCTACTTGGCATTTGCATTATTCATGTGCTGCCTGGCGCTGTAGTTTTATTTTAAAGCCCGCGCGTTCATAAAAACTCAACTGACAAGTGCATTGCCAGGACGAGGGGCGTTAGGCGTCAGGCTTGGGCGTGGGCGTGGGCGTGGCAGGCAATGCAATGCTCTATGCAACAAAAGGGGTGCAATGATTCAGTCATCAATCAGTTAAATGTGAAATGCGGCCTAAAATGAAGTCCGATTTCGTTCTTGAACTTGGCACAAATTTAATTAAATCTCAGTCAACATTCTGTCAACTGACGGCCAATTGTTGGCTTTTCTGCGTGTCCAGCTTTTGAGTAGTGCTGTGTAGTGTTGTTTAAAGCATGTTGCTGGCAGTTAGTGTTGTAAAATCTGCCAAACCTATTGCTATTGTGTTTCGCTTTCTCCTTATAAGATATAACTGCTAAATCAGTAAAGTACATAAATATATAATATAAATATATATTATGATTTAGTGTAGCGCGTTTTGCAACACTGAGTGTGTTAAAAGCCAATGTTGCTGCTGTTGCTAACACCCAAAAGATATCTGTCAACATTTTAACGCACTCTAAAGAGATGTAATACATTTTTATACAACAAATGATGACTAATAACTTATAATATTATAGCATGAATACAAGTTAGAATATATTTTAAAATATATTGAAAATGTTGTAGTCCACGCTTGTTTCAGAAAGCATAATGATTGCTGATAAGGTTCAAAGATATTAAGTAAACCGTTCGTTGGTTGAGTTATGTCAAGAGTATTCGCATTTCGGTGTCTTGCCTTTGAGTGATATAACAGTTCTTGTTGCATTTTACGTGCTAGCCAACGTTTTTGATGGCTTTTTCGGGGCGCCGTGTGTTGATGCTGATGACAGCGTGGCTGCCACGAGATGAAGTTGTCGTTCATTGCAATGACTATGGTGATGATAATGATGATGCTGATGCTGATGATAATGATGATGTTGATGATGATGATGATGATGATGATAATGATGAGGCGGGCAGCAAGCGCTCGTTAACTTGCCTTTAAGTCAAGTTGTTTGACAATCTGGCCAACAACAGCAACAAGAACAGCGAAGAGTGTTATAAATTGCATTTAGTGTCGGGCCAAGTCATTGGTGATTTGTTATAGCTGCCAGGCTTTGGAGAGAGGCAAAAGGTCAGGCCTGAGCGCAGCCTGCAGCCTGGAGCCGCTCCACACACATTGATGAAATGCCAGTGGCAACAATATCCATGCCGCTGGATCGGAGATGGTTGGGGCAAATATGTAAATCGCGGGTGAATGCGTTCCAAATGCCAACAAGGCGACTGCCAACTGGCAACTGGCTCGGAATTGTTTACAAATTTCATACAAAATGCCCAACTGGCCATGGGCCAAGGGGGACAGTGTACAGGCCTAGATGTGCATATGCTAAAATAACGCGCCAGTCATAAACTAAAGACTTTGTTTACAAATTAAATGCAACATGCAACAAGCGACAACAACAACAGCAGCAGCAGCAGCGTCAGCGACAGCGACTGAGAGACATCGACATCTTCATCTAGACCCGACTTTATAGAGCCCAAACCGAAAGCTCCAAGCTTGAGAGATATGCGCACAGATACACAGATACACAGAGACGCAGGGGACTCGAGTCTTAGCCTGCTTATGAATGCGATCCGGCCAGATGGACGGGCAGGCCTTGCCTGGATATTTGCGGCCGGACCTATGTGGATGTGGCTCGCTCCTGGCGCTTGGGTGTGATGTCTATGCGAATGCATTTGTTGTTGTCTGTAGCTGTGCCCCATGTACTTTATGCCCACGGTATGCAAAGCAGGGCAGGCCCGCTCTACGCTCCACGCTCCACGCTCCACGCTCTACAGCTACAGCTTCAGCTACATGTGTTTTACATGAATTTTAAATGATATGTTAAATAAAATGCGCAGCTAAACAGCCGACGGGCCCGACGACGACGAATGCGTGGACAACACGCAGCGAACGGGCCAAAAAAAGCATCAAGGGGAGACCGGGGCACAGTGGAAAGCGCCGGGGCAGCCGCGCGAGCGCTTTAATCAGAACAGTGGGTCAAGCATTGTCCAAACTAAACAGATTTATTGTCTACAAGATGTTTTTATATCAACTAAATATGTGTACATCGAATATTTGTTTCGGTAAGGGGGAAGCGAGTGAAAGTGGATTGGTTACATTTAAAAATTAAGCAAAAAAAAATAAATAAATAAAAGTAAAATATTAAAATTATGAATAAAAGGATGGCTTACATTATCAAAATAAAATGTT
This sequence comes from Drosophila lacicola, assembly GCA_035045355.1. Lineage (NCBI taxonomy): Eukaryota > Metazoa > Arthropoda > Insecta > Diptera > Drosophilidae > Drosophila > Drosophila lacicola. Next base: position 14,213,500 of record JAWNPB010000148.1, read on the forward strand.
AACATTATGTAGTTAGTATAGAATATTATAATTTTATTTTTAAGTTTATTACTAGTTAATTTAGAAGAAAGATGGATGACGTTTGGAATTAATGTCTCGCCTGTAAAATCTGTCCATGAACCTCTTTTTCCACATAAATAAGTTTTGTTTTGAGCCTTGATTGATCTTCCATTTAGCAACCTAAAATTAAATAATAGATTATAAGAATATTATAATTAATCGACTTAAATTTTCGAAAACGAATTTAAAATTCATTAAAAATTAAAAAATTTATTTTATATACTATTTCCATTAATCAACTAGAATAGCTAAAATAAACCGAAAATGATATTTATTAATTTAAAATTATTTTGTACCAATTAAAATAAATTTAAAATAGAGCAAAAACACAAAAAATTCTTTAAACGTTATTCGCTTTAGGCTAAGGTTCGCATATATTCATTTTTGCTAGTTAATAGAGTAAACCTTTCCTAATATAGAAAATTACAAAAGCACTTTGTACTAGCAAAAACGTTTGGCGTTAAGTACATAAATTGCAAAATTTTAAATACAAGTTATGTTTCGAAATATGAGCTATAATATTGAATAAGTGAGAAATTTAGAATAGCTCGAAAATCGTTCAGTTATCGCATGCCTTGTTACCAGTGTGCGGCACATCTAAAACTATGCAAAGTTTATGCGAATCTAAAATATTTGCGCTGCACATGCGCATGCACTGCTAGCTCAATTGTTCAGATACATTTATATCTTAAATGCAGGCAAAACTGGGCGCTGCTGCTGCTGCTGCTGCTGCACCCGCTGGCCCGAGTCACATTTGTAGTTGTAGTTAAAGTTGGGAGTCAGAGTCGAGAGTCGGATAGCGTCTGGGGCTAAACCGTTTGCCGGCTGCTGCCCGATGCCTGATGCTATCAATTCAAAGTCAAATGGGGGGACAACAAAACAAATCGGCGCTGCATCTATAATGAGCCCAGGCCCGGCTATGAACCAGGCCGGGGCTAACTTCCAGCCCGAATCTCAATTGTTGGCCATATGGCTTTCGGGCCTGGGCCATGTATTCTCTTTGACTTGAGCATGTGCTCATTGAGTTGTTGTTGCTGCCGCTTGCTGTTGTTTCACTTCTTATTGTTGTTGTTCTTTTTGTTGTTGCACGATGTCTGACTAGGGACACCCACCCAATGCACACACACACACACACACACACCAATATACCCACACACGCAACGTTGTGCGTTGCCCCGAAGGGAAACGCCATCCAAGTCCAAGTTGTAGTCCGACTTGCAGTCGAAGTATTTCAGCTTACCTCAGCGCTGATCCAAGTAAGTGTTGTGCGCTCTCTCTCCCTCTCCCTCTTCCTCTCCCTCCCCTCTCTCTCTCACTGTCGCCCCTCTCACACTCTCTTTGTTGGCCGCAAAGCTGTTGACTGCCGCACAATTGAATCGCCCCGGCCCATAAATGTCTTTATTATAAGCCAAGTGCTTTTGGCCAATTTGTTGCCACAACTGCCGCAATACAGAAATTGTTGCCTCTTCTCGCGCTTCATATTGAACTTGTCAATCGATGTCCAATTCGTTGAACACTCAAAAAAAAAGACCATGTATGTTGGACAGGAAAAACCCAAGGAAAGAGTTTATCAATTTTTTCTCAGCAAGCTTAGCCCAACATCTATTTGGAGTAGATCAGAGTTTTTTCGGAAGATTCTTCTTAAATTGGCAAATCTTACAAAATTTGATTCTTGATTTTGATTTTACAAAAAGTATGAAGTTGATATGGACAAAGTGTATTCGTGTACAGATTTTACTCGAATTTACATTCTCGTACGATTTGCTGATTATCATATGGACATTGCCAATAAAGCTAAGTAAATAATATTTTTAATACATTTTACACTCAAGGAAAATCTGTAGATAATCACAAGCACAATAATTAATACTATCCTTAATACATTTAAATGAATATTTTCTAAAATTTTTAAAATATTTTATTCGAGTCTTTCGAGCCTATATTTGTAGATGTTTAACTGATTTGGTACAGTTCTCAGTAATAGATATGTGAATGTATGTATGTACATATATCGAGTCTTAAGTAGCTTCAAGCTGACCTCAATTCGGTGCGGCATATGATGGATTTCGTTTAATTTACAAGATAGCCGCAAGTCTCGTTGCGATGCATTCTGAGTTGCATTCAATAACTGTGCCAAAGTGCAAAACGCGCAACACCCACAAAAAACACCCAATTTTAGACACACCAACAACAAACTTGGCCATTAAATTGCCGATGCAGCGAATGCAGGCAACAATTTCTATAAACACAGAGCCCGGTCAACCAACTGGCAACTGGCAACTGGCAACTGGCAGCAGCAGCAGCAGCAGTAATAGAAAAGGATTCAACTCCATTGAACACCCGAATTTGCAATTTTCGAGTTAGGCTTCGCTTTGGCCAGCCCAGAAATGGTGGGCGAGCAAATTATAGACTTGCCTCACAGCTCCACAGACGGAGCCAAATCCCAAAGTTTTGGGGCCAACATCATCGTCGACGGCGTCTCTTTAGCACTTAACACGTCAACAGACGACGCTCGTCAGCTTTTCTTTTTTTTTTTTTTTTTGGCTAGTTCCCATCGATCCAAAACGAGTATCAAAATGGAAACAATGTTGCGGTATTTTCCCTTAACTGACATGATTACCTGCCGCCGCTGGACGTACATGTGTGTGTGAGTGCCCGTATACATACATACATATATAGTTGGTTAGTTAGATGGATGGATAGACAGATCCATAGATAAGATTGCACATGATTTTGCCCGTTGCGGGCACTTGCTCGCCGTGCCTGACTGCCTGCCTGCCTATCGATTATTATCTATTTTGGCAGAAATCGATCGTGATCGATTTAGGGCTGTTGCTGCTGCTGCCACGACAAAGACGCATGCTGCACGCTGCACCAGCAATTGCAAAAGGTTAAGTGCCACAAAATGTCTTAAAAATCTTGTCCAGCTGTCCCGTTGCCGGCAGCATGCGTTCTGTGCTGTGAACGAGACCAAATGCAGACCCTGCCCCAGCCTCGCTCCACAAATATTCACAGTCGCCGAGTTGTTAATGTGGCAACAGCAACAACTGAAGCCTGTGGGCATGGCACAACTGCACATATACCACGTAGTTGCCACGGTTGGGGGCAGGCAAATATATGTACATATACATACATATGTATGTATGTATACACCATAGATGGTTTACAATCTGTGCTGATCCTATGTTGTGTGCACATCCTACACGCTTAGTTCCGCTTTGACGATGCGTCACAAATCGCTAGTTGATACCTTTGGGCATTCCGATGTTGTTTTTCTATTCCTCACATTTTATCTAAACTCTGTTCATCGAGATGTATGAAAAAGTATATTTTTAAATACAAATTTATCTTTTTTTTTGGGTATTAAGTTGAACATGGCCAACGACTTCCGCCGCTTTTGCTAATAAGCTCTGCGGCTAATTATCGATTATATCGATTGTTATTGTTATCGAGCCGCTGGTTCAACTTGCAGCAACGTCAATATACAAAATATATTGGAGTTCAATTTTATACCCTGAACCCATTGAAAATGGGTAAAAAGGGTATAATGTATTTGTGCAAATGTATGTAACAGGCAGAAGGAAGCATCTCCGACCCCATAAAGTATATATATTCTTGATCAGCATTTCTAGCCGTGTCAATTTAGCCATGTCCGTCCGTCCGTCTGTCTGTATGTATGAACGCAAGAATCTCAGAGCCTATAAGAGCTAGAGATTTGAATTTTAGCTGTAGGTCCTCCTAGTCCCCGCGCAGATCGAGTTTGTTTCCGATATTCGATAACTTATCCCGTTTCCAAGTAATCGATAAAAATCGATATTGAGATGAGATTTTGATTAAGCTAAACAACAATTATTATTATGTATAATTAATTGATGAATAAATATTGATTTCAGCAGTGAAAAAATTGAAAGAACCTGACAAGTCCACAAGCAGTTAATTTTTTGACAGAGTTCAAATAATATGTTTCCTCCACAGCTTGCATTTTAAATGTCGAAGAAGTGGAAAAAAAGCTTTAAAAATTATATATATATATGTATATCGAAAATCAATTGAAAGCAACAATTGATATTATGAAAGAAAAAGCTGCTTGCAGCCAGGAAATATTTAAATCTACATATCTGATTTCTGATCTTAGCACAAATCACATTAATCGTCTGAAAGAAACGAGGCTGGCTTTGATTTTAAAAACTAGTTGACAAATTTGAGCTATACGTGAAGTTTGTCGACTTGACATCCTGGTATTTGAAACATTCTAAACAATTGTGTATAATTTTAATCGTATTGACGTGATTGCAATTTGGAAAATTTTCCGTTTTAATGTCAAAGTTATTGTGAAAATAAACAGAAGCAGACGAATATTTGCCGGAAAGTGCAAGATTTGAGAAAAAGCCAGGGATTTGTGATATATATATAGTCAATAGAATGCCTGTCGAGGAGAAAGTATATTTTGAGGAGCAGCCTGGCCGGAAGTTCGATCGCTGTCTGGCCAATGGCATTGTCAAGGGCGGCGGCGGATTCGTCGTGGGAGCTGTTATATCTTTATTGTTTCTCCGTCGGCGCGTCTGGCCGATATTGATTGGCACTGGATTTGGCATTGGTGTTGCCTATAAGACATGCGAAAAGGATTTGGAATCGTTCAAGTAAAGGATGCGCTAGCTGAACCAAATTATACATAATACACTTACACACATATCCTATATACATAAATATATTTATATGTATGTACATATATATATATATATATATATATATATATTGAAATGTGTTTATATATATGTACTATATATGCTTCGCAATGTCTGTACTCCCAACAATCTAAGTTTTATGTTGTAGCTGTTGCTTGTTGGACTGCCAATTAAAATTCAATAAAAATTCATTCAGTTCCAATGAAAATGATGCACTTTTATCACAAAATGGGAAATCTGCAAATCGGGGCATGACTAGAAGCAATCAGTACGAGTTCCATGTAAAACAGTATCAGCAAGATCCAAAGAGAGCCAGACCGGGAGACGCAGCGTGTGAGAGCGAGCGAGAGAGAGAGAGAGCGAGAGAATGATGCAGAGCCAGAGCATGGGGCAAGTTAAAAATCTTTAGCCGGGTCAGCAACAAAGTCAAGTGCAGCGAGACGTGGCAAGCTGTGGTGAGGTGCCTTCGAATTCGCCTGCGCCTGCCACTGCGCCTGGCACTCGGGGAGCTCACGTTTCGGCTGCAGTAGCCGGCCTCATGTTGCATGCAACCTGGTGCCGAGGCTCGTTTGCCCGTCACATAATCTGCTCCAAATCAAAATTGCTTATTAAACGTGGAGCTGTGGATAGCTGCAGCTCGGCGCAACGGCCAACGGCCTATGGCCACTCTGTCTCTCTCCCTCTCCCTCTCTCTGTCTCTCTCTCTCTCACTCTCTCTGTGTGTTGTGGGCGCCCGCAGCTGGCATTTCAACTGGCCATGGACATGGCTCTGGTTGGCTTTTGGGCAAGCAAGCAGTCCGTGCGGACTGTGGACTTGCGTAGCGCCCAAAACGAATCTGTCGCCGCATCGCCAGTTGCACTGTGCCTGGAAAATTGCTGCCGAATTCTGTTGCACAGTTGATCACGATTGCCTGGTTCGGGGCTCAATAAGCCAAACATCTTGATATGGACGCGGCGCTACAGGCTGCGCATTGATCGACGATGACGACGACGACGACGACGACGTCGACGACGACGTGCAAAGCTGCCAATGAACCGATACCAGCCTCTGGCTGACAGTCTCTCTCTCTCTCTCTCTCTCTCTCTCTCTGTCTGTCTGTCTCTCTAGATCGGGCGTCTCTTTCTGGCACTGGCAATTTCTACGTTTGCCCTCTGAACCCGATTGCATTTTGTATATATTATAATTGCTAGCCATGGCTCAGCGCTATCTCCGGAGTCGCTGCCTGCCAGTGGCCTGGTCAGTCACTCAGCTAGTCGATGGCCATTCGAGATTGTCCGGCTTTGCTCCGCTGCCATTCGACGCGCTGCCTCTTTCATATCGCTGATCAATGCGCTGACTATGCTCTGATTTGGTGCATCGGATGGGGGGATGCGATGGGGTGATGCGATCCCACTTTCCAGGAAGCCGCAACAGCCTGCAACAGAACTTGTCGCATTAGCACCACGTTGTGTAGCTGAAATTAATGCGATTCCTGATTGCATTTATGCTCTGAATAACGTACTTGTAACAGCCGCAGCCGCGATGGCCCTTGCCTCCAGGTTGCTTGTAGATGTGTGAAGGTTGTCGAAAGCTGGATCATTGATCTTTCGACTTCTATAATTGCCGTTCGATCATTCAATGGGGAAATTTGTGCCAGCCACAGATCAGATCCGCCATCGTCTTCCATGGAAGCCAATAGATGTCAAATTGCCAAACTATGAACGTTGAGATATCAAAATATCCGAGTAATTACATGCATTTCTTTTAATTATATAATTTTTTTTATAATTAGTTAAATATTTTTTATTATATATTGATTAATTGTTTTTATTTATGACTGAGCCTCCAAAGCAAAGTGCTGCCCATTTCTCTAGTTATTGCTGCCATCAGACTATATTTCTTAATGGTAAATGAGTTGGCATGCCGTTCGATCATTCAATCGGAAAATTTGTTTCAACCACAGATCAGATCCGACATCGTCTTCCATGGAAGCCAATAGATGTCAAAATTGTAAACTATGAACGTAGATATATCGAAATATCCGAGAGCTTACATGCATTTCTATTAATTCTATAATATTTTGTATAATTATTTAAATATTTTTTATTATCCATATATTGATTATTTAATTGTTTTTATTTTCCTGTTTAATGACTGGGCAAAGTGCTGCCCATTTCCCTAGCCAGTGCTGCCACCACATTATATTTCCTAATGGCAAATGAGTTGGCATTGCTCAAGTTCCATTTCGATAGGTTAATTTTGTGCTTTATCGAATGTTGTGCAAGATAAATACAATTATTTGTTATTCTTCCGTATGTTCTAGTAAATGCAGCAACTGTAAGTGGAACTTTCTCGATTTACGCTGCCTCGACTATCAATTGCAAAGTTTATTTATTTGTTTTCTATTTTTTATTTTATAGCGCAGTATTCACAGTCGCAGCTCCAGTTACCAGGCTGCATAACGACGACGACGACAACATGTGTTTGATTTTGATGTGTTGGCCGTTGCGCCGCGTTGCAGTCATCCTCATGGCAAACAGCAAACGATCTTGACAAAAAAGCGCAAGCAGTTACAAGAGAGCTAAAAAAAAAAGGAACAAAAAAAAATGGAAAGGTTCCCAAGAAAATTTAGATCAATTTTCCTAATTTACTTGAGCGCAGCGATTGCGTGTCGTGGCGTGAAAAACGGCACTTGAAAATTCCTACAGTGCTGTAAAGGAATCGGAGTTGCAGCTCGACTGCCAGAGGGGAGTTGGGGGGGAGCTAACTTGGCAGCGCAACAAAAATGAAGAAAACTAAGGAAGAAGAAGAGGAAAAAGTAAAAAAAAAAAAACTAAATCACGACTCAAGTTTCGAAAGCGCGAAACTGTTACCAAAGCACTTAAACTTAAATTGGCCAGCGACGACGACTAAGGTAACATAGTAAACCGAGCCAGAGATCCACAAAGTCCAACTGAACCGAACCGCACAGCTCGAGCAGAGGCAAAAGGCTAAATTAGAAATAGTGTAGATAGATACGCCAATAGAATTTATAGCGGCTGCGCGTAGCCTGCGTCGTCATGATCATGCGGCTGAGGCCACCGCGATCTCCACCGCCACCTTCACATCCACCAGCAGCAGCAGCAGCAGCAGCATCACCACCTGCACCTCCACCTCCACCGCAAACTCCAACACCGCCGCCAACACCGCCAACACCACCAGCACCGGGCACCACCTCGTCCATCTTGGGCCTGGGCAGGTTAATTTCGGGCACGACGCGGCGGCCCAATGATGACGATGATGATGGCAACGCACGAAGCGGCCTGCCTTGGTCATGTACAACGTGCACGGACGCTGCTTAAGTTTAATGGAACCAATTGAAGATATTTTGTGGGCAAGTGATAAAGTTGTATGCCCAGTTGGTGGGTGCCGTGCCGGCTCCTGCTACGTTTCGATCTAGCTCCAGCACCAGCACCAGCACCAGCTCCAGCTCCAGCTGTACACTGGGTGCTGGCAGGCGGAAGCGGCCTGCATTTTTCATCAACAGCTTGTGCATCAGCTGAGTCAGCGATGGCTTCACGAACCCATTAAATGATGCGTAAGCGTAAACGTGATCATGCGTTCGCCATGGGTGGGGGAGGGGGGCTGGCAGGCAGAAGCTGGCCAGCACACTAGATCACACGATCTTGATACACAAAAGGAACACAGCGAAGGATCGTGAAAATTACCAACTTGGGTATCGGTAAACTCCGAGTTCGGGCTGCAACTCTTAAATGTTACCGAGTTATGCGAAAATTGCGGAAGAATTTCGTGCGACGGCTGCTTACCCATCTCCGACAGTTGCGACAGACAAAAAGAACTCTTGATGGGCAGCTGGACCGCAAGGCAGAGCATGGAGATCAGCTGTTTAAACTGCCAGACGTCAATGCAAAGTAAAATAGGTGGAATCACATAATCACTCAATACTCTAATTGTGAAAGATATATATAATGTTGCCAAATTATAAATTGGAGTCGCTTCTTGTTTCGATTGAAAGTCGATCAACTTTTGTCTATTTCGGTTCTCTACTCACGTCTTAAAACTAATTATTCAAAATCTCAAGGAATAACTTTGGTATTGGAATAATATAAAATATTTATAGGCATCGTTCAAAATAAATGTGGAGTAAATAAAAACAATTTGGATAATAATTAAAAAAATATTTCCAAGTGTTTCGGGATTTGGAAATTGCTGCAATTAAATCGCAATTTTTTGGAATTAAATTAAATTAAATGCCTTACACGATTCTCTTAGTACATAATTAAGAGAACCACGAACAGAGACAGTTTTCTAATCAAATATACTCTAAAATGATCGTTGCCCTTCTCAAGTTTCAAGTTCGTTCGTTTTTTGTCTTACTTTAAGCTAATAACTTTGTCGCTTCACTAATTTTCATTGAATACTTAAACTTAATTTCAAATGAGGCTTTTATGGCGCAATAAAAGCTCTGGGTAATCGATATTCTTTTTTTTTTTTAATTGACTTTCAACAGGTTGAGAGTTGGTTGGTTCCTTGAGGAGAGCTCGGATTGGCTTCTGGTTCGTGTGAGAGGTGTATGCAAAATGCCTGACCTTACGCAAAAGCCATTTTGTGAGTTTGTGACGCTGTGACGCTTCGCTGTCGACGTCAACGTCGACGTCGGCGTCGGCAGAGCGGACGTTTCCGCTGCTGTCGCCAATCAATCAAACGGACGTCGCCGTCGACGTCTCCTCTGCTGTTGTTGTTGTTGTTGTTGCAGCTTTTATTTATTTTGGCTCATTTTTACGCTTTATGCACTGCGCACTGCGCCGCAATTTGCTGCCTCCCCCTTTGCTTGCTGCTTCTTGCTTTCTCGCTGTCTTCTTCATCGTGTTCGTCTTCTTCGTGCTCGTCTTGGCCTTCTGCTTGCTGCCGCCTGTGCTGTGCGCTGTGGCCATTAAATTTGATACCCACTTATTTGGCCAATAAAATTAACCTACCTCAACTTGCTCGAACCCCGTTCAAGTGCTAGGGCCAACTTGGGTTCGGTTCGGTTTGGCTTAATATGTGCCGTCATTTAACTGGCCCTCATGTGTGTCTGGAACTATGGGTTGGTCTCTGCCGTCTCCCATATGGGTATATGGGTAGGGCTCTCGGTTTGGATGCGCCTAATGAGCAATGAGCTGCCGCTGAAACAACCACTCAGAATTGTTGGCCAGTGAACATTTTCGAACTTGGCCAAAATAGCTGCAGGCCAAACGACACTGAGGAGTTAGCTAAATAACCATTTATTGCTAATCACAAATTATATATGTGACTTTCTAGCTTAGCCATTAACATCTTCGAGCCAGAATATATGAGAATTGCATAGAAAGGCGAAATTGGTATAAGAACGGGAGATAAGGTGCGGGAATCTTAGAATGCGAAAGAGAAAGAAATCTTACTCAAGAGAAAGCAACTAAAAGAGAGCAACAGACTGAAAGTGAAAGGAGCAAGGAATTAGTTTTTCTATATAAGAAATACCTATCAAAAGCTAAGTCATACTTGATCAGAATTGCTTTGTATGGCATTTGGTAGGCTGGGAAGTTCAAGTCCCTTTTTCTCAGTTTTTATCAGCTTTTCGATAGAAGTGCCATTGTCAGTTTTCTCACTCCCTCTCTTCTCTCTCGCTCTCTTTCTCTATCTCTCAAGCGGTAGCTGCGGCACAGACGCATCCCAGTCCTTGAAGTAGGTGCGGCCTCATTGTCGCGAGCTGCTCCAATCGGGAGGCTGTAAAAGGTGCGACAATTTAGACGTCGTCGCTGTCGTGGTCGCGCCTTGTCGACGTCACTCCAGCTGGGCTTCAGGCGGCTGCAGCCTCTAGCTGGGGCAGGAGCAGCACACAACGCACCAATTAAAGAGTCGATCGCCGCGGCAGTCGCCGCCGCTTGCCTCGGGTAATGGGACTCGAATGGGGACTGTGCTCTGCGTCTGGGCTGGAGACCGTTGCCGCGTTCGTTCCGTCTGCAACTGGCCCAATTTGGGGATAGGCAGCAACAGGAGCAGGAGCAGCAGCAGCAGCAGGGCGACGACTGCCCATTCACATTCGCATTCAGTCGATTGTGCGAGTGTCCATTGTCACTTGTTGCAATAAATTGAAATTGACCAAAAGCGTGCGGTGCAGCACTTGGCTCAGATCCATTCCCCTCAATCCGCTCACCATTACTCATGGCGGTGTTGCCGCATGCGGCGTGTATCTCTTGTTGCAAGAGCTTTTGGGCTCGTCTCGCAATTGGCTTGACAATAAATGTCAACACTTTGCGGCCGTTAATTTATTTGCACGCTTGATGCGTGCCCCATCGCTGGCGGGCAGCGTTTCTCGTTTAATTCGCGCGAAAAGGGGAGGCATTTGTGCACGGGAACGGGAACGGGAACGGGAATGTGGCACTTGCAGCTCGTTACGGCACACTACTTATGAATGCTCACTCGGACTCCGCATTTGAGACGCCGCATTTGGGATTTGGAATATTGGGTACCGATGCGCGGGGCTTTCATTTAAATATAATACTCATTTCATTTTTATTTTCTTGATTATGCTCTGCACGCACTTTCGATGTTCTTCTTAGACTAGCTATTTCCTTGCATCTCTCTCGAGCTGTCCTCAACTCTCTCTCTTAACTTCTCTTTCATTCTGTCTCTCTTTTTCTGAGCTTCTGCCTTGCATCTCTCTATCCATCCTTTACTTTCCCTTAATTTTTCTCTCATTTTGTTTTTCGTTTTATAAACTTCTTCCTTGCATCTCTCTCGAACTGTCCTTAACTTTCCCTCAGCTTCTCTTTCATACTGCGTTTCTTTTTCTGAGCTTATTCCCTGCTTGCATCTCTCGATCCATCCTTAACTATTTTGTAAATTTTTCTCTTATTCAGTTTCTCATTTTATTTGTTTCTTCCTCGCATCTCTCTATCAATCCTTAACTTTCCCTTATTTTTTCCCATATTCTGTCTTTCTTTTTTTTAGCTTCTCCTTTGCATCACTCGATCCATCCTTAACTTTCCCTCAACTTTTCTATCATTCTGTCTTTCTCCCCCGCTCTTGCTGTCTCTCATTTCCCTCTCTCTTGCTCTCATATACAAGTACATATGAGTAGCTTCTCTCCATTTCATTCTACTTCAACGCAATATTTATAATTGCCGGCAACCTCCTTTGCTTGCCCCTTGCCCCTTGCCAGTTGCCACTTGCCACTTAAAACTTGCCCAAAATGAGGTTGTAGGCAACTTTGTTGCCCAGCTCTCAGCTCGGAAGTCAGCGAAGCGCGGCAGCGACCAAAGTGTTGGCCTCCACAGACAAGCCGCCGCCGTCGTCGTCGTCGTCGTAGTTGTCGTTGTCGTCATCCTCGTGGTCGGTCCGCGTCGTCGTTGGCTGACGCGCGGCCGCCGCTGATGGTCAGAACCAAATGTAGCCAGCGTCCAGTGGCCAGGCAATTAAAATTTTGCGGCGACTAAAGGCAGCCGCTGCTTAACAGGGCCGACGGCCCGGACCCGGCGACAGCGTCTACCCCGTTGTCCCCCCCCGCACTGCCCCTCGGGCTGGCCCCTTTTTGCCTAAATAAGTCAACTGTTACGACGGCAACGGCGTTGCGGCCAAATGGGCGTATGAAATGCAATTAAATTAAATTTGCAGTTGCAAGTGTTCGTCGTGGCAGCAGACGATGAACAGAGTAGGCGGATAAGGGCCTGGCGAGGGGGCAAGCGAAAGGGGGGAAGGGAAAGGGCAATAGATACGGGAAAGGGGGCAGTTGCTGTAAGCGGGGCCACAAACAACTTGTCATAATGACCAGTGTCAATTTTGCATAATTAACGTTTAATTGAAATGGTTATCTGCCCCGTTGCAGGGCCCAAGGGGTATGGGAGGGGTCCATAGGAGGCAGTATGTCGATGAAGGGCGGAAAAAGGCGTCAGTGCGTGACATAGGAAGCAAAAAGCCCACTCAATATAACTATATCTATATATCTATATCTAAATATCTAACATATATATTCATATATCTATAATATATACCTATATACATATCTATACATCTATATAACTATATATCTATATATCTATACATCTATATATCTATGTATCTATATATCTATATATATATATCTATACATCTATATATCTATGTATCTATATATCTATATATATATATATATCTATATATCTATATATCTATATATCTGTATATCTATATATCTATATATCTATATATCTATATATCTATATATCTATATATCTATATATCTATATATCTGTATCTATATCTATGTCTATAACTATCTATATCTATCTATATCTATGTCTATAACTATCTATATCTATCTATATCTATCTATATCTATCTATATCTTTCTATATCTATCTATATCCATCTATATCCATCTATATCAATCTGCATCCATCTATATCTATCTCTATCTATTTATGTCTATCTATATCTATCTATACCAATATCTTTCTATCTATATCTATCTATATCTATCTATATTTATATATATTTATCTATATCTATCTATATCTATCTATATCTATCTATATCTATCTATATCTACATATATCTATCTATATCTATCTATATCTATCTATATCTATCTGTATCTATCTATATCTATATCTATCTATCTATCTATATTTTTATATGTTGCTGGCAGTGGGGCATAGTCCATATAGCTTTCAATCAAGCTTTCAGATGTTGTATAGTCAATTATGCCTGACAGTCGAACTACCGTGTGCCTAAGTACAATTGTGTTCTTATTTTGAGCACTTTTCCAATGTTAACAAATTTGTCGTTGCCTTTTTTAGACTATACTGCACACTCTCTCTCACTCTCTCTCTCTCTCACTCTCTCTCTCGCTCTCTCTCTCGGACTCTCTGTCTGGCTCAGGCCCAGCAGTCTTGTGCCTTGCTGTGTACGTTGCCTGCCAAGCAGCCTATCGATAACAGTTGATAAGCCGAGGGCTCGCTGCCCAGCAGCCACCCACTGCTGTGTTGTGTTGTTTAAAAGGTTTTCCATGTAGCAGCGATAAAATGGTTAAAATTGAATAACTGCAATACACACACACACAGAGAGGGGGATTTGGCAATCGATTGCCTGTATTTGAGTTGTTGACGTTGAGACGCGTCGCTGCTGCTGCTGCTGTTGCAGTTGCACTTCCGCCTAAACTGCAGGGGGAAGCAGTTACTGCTCGGTGGCTAACGTTGCGGTGTCTCCGCCCAACCACCTCCAACAGCGAACACACATCAAGTCAGCGAAGCTTAAAGCCAGCTTAAGGCCCAAAAGGCCCATGGCTTAATCCGCACTTTGGCGCGTTTCTTGGCAGCTTTACGCCCCCACCTCCGCCCCGCCCATGCTCCCCTGGCCAGCGGGCTATTGATAGTAGTTAGCTGCTGGTGGGCTGCTGGTGTGCTGCTGGTGTGCTGCTGGTGCCGGCGGCTGTGGTTCTGGGCGACGTCATTGCCACCAGTTTGTTTACAAAAATTATGCAAACTATGCAATTGTTTTAATTTGCAACGTTTTCTCAGTCGTTTTTCGTTTTGTTTTTTGATTTTTTCAGTCAGTTTGTTGTAATAAATTTAACGCCAGGCCGTAATACACAGTAGATCCAAAAGAACCCCAGACAGCAGAGCCCAGACTGAGACTGCCCCAAGGCACCGACTGACAGACAGACTGACTGACTGACGGACTGACTGACTGACGGACTGACTGACTGAGTGAGTGAGTGTATGGCTGAGGGGTTAAGGGATACTTGAGTGCGCTGCGAGTACTCGCTAAGTATGTCTGAACATATTCAGATCGTTTGTTCAATGTCCGTTAAATTTTATCGCAACATTATCTTCAGATGTGATACAAATACGACGTTTCAAGAAAATTGTGTATCTGCAAATTAGCCATGGGATAAGATCTTTGCAGTTGGAACATTCATTTCACACTTGATAAGTGGCATTTGGCAAAGCTCTGCGGCTAGTTTGGCCATATTTACGTTATGATAAGAAGCTGCTTTCACTTTAGAAAACTATATTAAGCCATTTGGGGGAAATAGTTAATACACATTGTAATTGCCCTAACTCTTTATGCCCTTGCATGGGGTTAACATAATTTTCTCACAAAATATTTCTTTTTCGATGCCAACTAGTCTCTCTCAGGCAAAAGTCGGTTAATCATATAGCTAAACTTTCTGAGTTCTTAAAAAAAGCCTCATTAATTTAATGTCTCACTGAGTTTATTCTGTGGCATCTCAAAGATATGCCATGCCATGCGTATCGCTTGATTTTTAAAATGGGCTACACACACTTTTTCGAGTATTTTTTGAATGCTTCAAAGGGGCGACAAGCAATTTTAAAGTCAATTTGCGAGTTAAAGTCTTGCAAGAACAATGCCCAAGTGAGAGGCATATGCACACATCTATGTAAGCATGACGGGAACTCCCATATGGATGGATGTGTGTACGAATTATGGCTGTGGGTTTTGGCACTGCCTCTGGTTTTGAGTCTTGGCTTGATTGAAAGCTCTAAACACAAATCGCGGCATATTTTAATGCGGCTGTGCGCCACTTGACTCGATTGCACAAGAACAACAAAAGTTGTGCTACAATTCATGCATGAAACATGACGAGCTCCTGATACAGCCAGCCAGCCAGCCAGTCGACAGTCGACAGCCGCAAAAGCCAAACGTTGAGATCTGCTGGGTTGTTGTCGGGGGTGATGGGTGAAACGGGAACGGGTGGATGCACGAATTGGTTTAAGGGCCAGAAGCTGACACTCATGCACTGCAATAAAAAAGGGGCTCGTTTGTGCGAAGCACTTTTATAATAATTATTATAATATGTAAATATGTATATACATTTATACATCAACATAAATATGTTAATTTATATAAATGTGCTGACTGACTGATTGATCGGTGATTGAAGATGATGAAATTCCACTTGCAAGGGTGGAAATTGGTGGATTGTGTTCAACTTTTTTTGTTCTTATGCTTCGTCTGAACGTTCTCAAACTCATTTTCATTAGATAATTAGAAAACTTGATTAGATAATTAGTTAATGTGTGCACTAAAGACTTACAAAAATACACCCAATATCAGAAATTGGCAAGAAAACTGAACATTTGGCCGGGTTACGCTGGGTGTCACATGCTATTCATGGTATATTGATATTATTAATTTTTTAATTTTATTTTTTCACGGCAGTGCCAGCCTAAAATATACCATTTCATTAAATTGATTTAATTTTTTTTTTTATATTTAATTATAGTAGAAAAAAAGTTTTATCTACTTTTGAAGCTTGACCTCGTCCAAATACCCTGTATACAGATTTGTATAGACAAACATCCAATCATTATTTTTACGGTTGTGCCCAAGAGATACCCTTTAATTAAATTCATATCTATTTTTTCTATATTTCATTCTTAATATAATATATATATAAAAAAGGTTAAGTTTATTTGAAAGTAAGTAAGTAAACTCCGTACACAGTTTGTTTCTAACGAATTGTCGGCATTCAACGGAGTTTGACTTACTAAGGGTATTCAATAACCTATGATGATGATAATAAATATTGATCATGATAATAAATGTTTATTTTTAGGATCGAAGATGTGTCTTTTTTGGCATAAAAATATAATTTATAATTCTTAACTGGTTTTAGGACAGGACAAGGCCTTGGCAATCTAGAGTCGGTTAATCATAGCAACTGGAGGTTCACTAAGTCTCAAGTAAACGCTTGTTTAAAAAACCGCCCATTTAAATAGGGGGGGGGGGGTGATTGTATATGGCTGGGATGAATAACATAATTATAGCCAATAGCTTCAAGCTGTATGCGTGAAAGAATTAAATTAAATGGATTACGATTTGGGCAGCCTGCCTTTATTTTAATTGATGCTCAAACTAGTTAAGCGATTGAGCGTTTCTCTCAGTGTATTGGTTAGCTGACTGACTTTGACGCTTTATCAGCGCTCCACGATGCCGTCTAGGCTGACTTGTGCGTCTCGTTTGCAGCGCCTCTCTGCCAGCATGCAGTTGCCGTCAACGTCTTCGTCTCAAATTAAGCATCTCTCCCTCGCTATTGGGGTTCTCCGTTTGTGGCCTCAAATCGGAGGCACGCAGGTGAAAGCTTTTCTAATGAGCGCGTTTAGGCATTTGGCAAGCGATGCGAAGACGAAGACGCAGTCGGCCTCGACGTCGACTGCGTTGAGTTGAGTTGATGGTACGCCATGGGCGCAATTATTGCAACTTCAATAAATTTTCGAGTTGATTACGCACTGAGCGAAATTAATCGCTCGCATACGTCATACGCCATGTGTGCGCCGAGGTGCGACGAGGTGCGACGGGTGCCGGCAATTGCAATTAAGTGCGACTTGGACTGTTGGACTGTTGGACTGTTGGGCTGTGGCACAGGAAATTCTCGGAAATTATTCACACTCATTAACATATTTACACCTAAAAACGAACGCTGACAAATGACAAAGAGGCGTGCAGCCAGTCGCTGCGCCCAGCTCCAGTTTTCCAGTTCCCAATTAGACAAACGATCCAACCAGCCGCATCTCTGGCATTTAAGCCTTTTTGTCAACTGGCCCCCGGCCTGCAGTTATCGTAATCGTAGTCCTAGTCCTAGTCGTAGTCGTAGTCGTAGACGTAGTCGTAGTCCTAGTCGAAGCTGCCTGCCGATTACGATTAATGAGCTGGCACTTAAAAATGTTCATGGCACGCGCTACGCAAAGCCAAAGCTATTTTTATTTTTTTTTTTGGGCTGTGCATCGGACTGTGCATCGGGTTTATTAAGTTGTTGCCAGTTGTTCAACACCTGCCCAGTGGCAAGTGGCAAGTGGCAAGCGGCAAGTGGCAAGCGGCAAGCGGCGTCGATCGCCGCACGCAGCTGATTGGCAATTTGCTGCTCTCAGCTCTCAGCTTCGTCTCTCATTTGTCATTTGCCAGCCAAATCCAAGTCAATGCACTTGACCAGCTGCCGCTGGCCGAGCGGCCGGCCAATTAAGTTACAGGTCGCGGCTAATACGCAGCAGACGAAGCCGCAGCAAAAACAAAGCCCAATGCAAACAGTAGCCGCCTGCAACGACTCTCAGACTCTCAGACTCTCGACTACCGACTCCCGATTCCCGATTCCCGACTCGGGACTCTGTTGTGACGTATTTGGCCATTGACAGCGCCTTAATGGATTAACATTTGTCAGTGTCGTGTTAGGCAGCCACAATGCCCCCTAGCTGCAGTTGCTGTCTCAGCCTGAGCTCGAACCCGAACCTCAGCTTGAGATTCAGCCTTATTTGCATGCAGTCTGTGGCTATGACTGTGGCCAGAGGGCGCTCCACGGATTGGGATTGGATTGCTTGGGCCATCTAGACTCTTTGCCTCTGGCTTATGTGTAAATATTGTCATCATCAGAGCCGACTCAGGTCGACAATGCGCTTATGCAATTGAGTCATTTATAAAATTGTGCTATTTTACCTTTTTCTTTTTTCAAAATCCATAAATCTATAGAGCTTAGTTAATATACTTAAAAATCGGCCGTAATCGAGAAGTTAATGCCTTCTAATTTCAGCATACGGTTGATAAATCTCTTGTTCGGCTATCGTCCGGAGAGAAGAATTTCTCAGAGTTTCCCAGGATCATTCTAAATGTCTAATATTTAAATTCCTATAAATAGTTTAATTACAAGCTCTTCCAGTCAAATAAAATATTATTCAGATTTGGTAATCTACATATATACAACAATTTGTCTGAAATGGGTTCGATTTTGATTCGCATATGAATTGAATTCACCGATTCTCAAAAGTCTACCCAATGGGTGAAAAGCTGGCCGAAAACAAAAGAATCGCCACATTCTGCTTTTCATTAAATTGAAATAAAAATAATTTACATACATATATAAAAACAGTTGCCTATAAAATTAAATTTGATTCACCGATTGCGGAAAACTCACTTCATTGGGTGGAAATGAGGGTCGAAAGTTGGGTGAAAAGGGAATGTTTAAAATTTAAAGAAAATAACTTGGCCCGGGCAAAGTTGAGAGAGAGAGAGAGAGAGAGAGAGAGAGAGAGACCCCTGGTCTCTTATTTGTAAGTAAAGAAAATACAGCCAAAGTTCGTTTAGAATCACATCTTAAATCACATCGTTTTAATTAGCAAGGGTTCACTGTACTTTAAATCTAAAATCGCTGCAAACTAAAAATTTCAGCACTTAACCCTAAAATAGTTCCCCGTTGCGGAATATAATCAAAATTTATGGCGTGTAGACTGTATGTTTAATGGGTCTATGGATTCCATTAAAGTGAACATTGTTTGAGGTTTAGTGCAGGCCGCAGTAGATTGTTTGGGCATTGGCGAGGAGCACAGTAGCTAATCATTTAGCTGTTAACGGGAGGCCCATCTGGGTCTATATCGGGCTATCTGTGTTATTTTAAACGTGGACCCGGTTATGGTCTGTCTTATTAGTTAAGCGACACGCAGCAGCAACCGCCCCAGAGACAGACTGCGACTCAGTCAGCAGCTTGGCCAATTGGACGGGGCCGCTAGGCCTTTGGGCCACTGTCTGGGCCAGTTTAAGAGACGCACTTTGCTGCGGCTGCGGCTGCAACTGTGGCAATAACTTGCAGCACGCCAAACTCGTATTAATTTTAATGATATAATATGAAGAGACACGCTAAATTGTTTACAAGCCACGGGCTGAGTCGCAAAACTGCGTTCGCCAGTGTTGCCAACTCGCGCGCCGCTCGCCCATTATTAAGGGGCATGCGGCAAGCGAGCAAAACAGAGCCCAAAAGAAAATTGCAAACACTGAAAGCCCAAACCAAGACCAGAGATGGTCAACGCGATGGTCGTCTCCGAGGCTCTGAGGCGCTCATTAACATTTTTAATTTTATTTTATTTAATTATACAGATGTTTATAGCTTCCGCCGATGCGTTGCATCTCTCACAGTGCTAAACTGCGAACTAACACACAGACACACTCTGCAGGCCGCTTTATAAATTATAAGTTAAGAGCTGATTACACGCACAATAAACGTTTTTTTTTTTCGCGCCACATCTTGCCTCAGCTCAACTCTTGGGCCCGGGGGCTGAGCATCGGCCGTTTAATTGATTGGCCGCTAGGTGGCTCGTCTGTGCCAGTGCATGCCTACTTGGTATTATTTATGACTCCACTGTATGTTTACTGCTACTTATCGGTCGGTCCGTGCCGCCGATCCTCCGCCTGCCTATCCAGCTATCGAGCTGTCCAGCTGTCCGCCTGTCCATCCGTCAGTTGCAGTCGAAGCAGCGACGACAGCACATTATACAAATTAATTAACGCTGCTCTTCCGAGTATATGTTCGAGTAGTTATGAGTATGCGTATGTGTGTGTATGAGTATGTATAAGTATGCGTATTTCTGAGTATGCGTATGCATGGGTATGGGTATCAATGAGTATGAGTACAAGTAAGTATTCGTAGGAATTAAAATGCGTATGAGGAATTATGCGTATTTGTGAGTTGGCGTATGCCTGAGTATGAATGTGCATGAGTTTGTTTGAGAATGAGTACATGTAAGTATTCGTATGAAGGAGTATGCATGTGCATGAGTATGAGTGTGTATAAATATGCGTATATGGCAGTATGTGTATATGTGAGTATGTGCGTGTATGAAAATGCGATGGAATGACTATGAGTATCAATGAGTATGAGTATATGTGCGTATTCGTACGAATTGAATGCGTATGTGGGAGTATGCATGTGTCCGAATATGAGCGTATTTTTGTATTTATATGCGTGAGTTTGCCTAAGCGTGAGCTTGGACTAGGGATTCGCTTCTGTGCACAGACATATTTTACAATTATGTTGCCAGCGATTTGCTGCAAGCCATTGTTACACAATCGAATGCTTTAAAATTTCATCATTTTATACACAATTCAAGAAGCCCATTTATTTATGATGAATCTGGACGCGCCTAAGCGACAAAAAAACTAAGCTAGGCAAAGAAAAACCTTGAGAAAATCACGTCCTTTAAATCGTAGACGTTTCCATCAGCACTTACAGGTAGAAAATAGCAAATAGTATTTGGAAATAATTGATTAATTAATAATTGCACCTAAATTACACATTTTAATTAACTGCAGATATTAAAACTTTATTCATATAAAGAGAAAAGGCCAATGTTAGAAAAACTCCAATAGGGAAATTTTTTTTTTAATTTAAGCATTGAAGCTTTAAGAAAACTGAATGAATTGCCTTTTTGAGCATAGCTTGATTGATTTGTCCTTGAAACTGTTTTTATTGGCGCAAACAAAATGCTTTCGATTGCCAATCGATGTAGCACAATATTGAATTGTTTCCTTAAATGCTTTAAAGTGCCATTGGCAATGCGTCCTTTGGTCCTTCAGACAGCTGATGGATTCAATGGCAAAATGAAAATCAAGTGTGGCGCTTTATGCCAATACAACCTATCTATACAATGGCCATGTATTGTGTGTGTGTGTGTGTGTGTGTGTGTGTGTGTGTGTGTATGTAACTGTCTGTAGTCTACATTATAAACACATATTTATGTAAGGACGCTGTTGAGCACTCAAAAGCTGACACACTAGACTGGCATGGTCCACAACTCTCTAAGCTGTTCAGCGACATATACACAAAAGCCACAGAGGTACATGTATATATATAGATATAGATCTCCATATATATATATATATATATGTATATATATATAGTAACATATATACATAGGTGAGGCATTGCGTATACGACGCGTCGTACAGGCCGGCATTTGTAGTCGGAAAATATCTATCAATGTGCTCTCGGTTATTCATCAACGAAAATGTCTAAATTATTCAAATGGAAATGTGAAGCGTCGCCGTCGCCGTCGTCGTCGCCGTTGCCATTCTCAATTTTCGTGCATTTCGATCTCCATTTCCCTCGCATTTTCCTTGATGTTGTTGCTGTTGTTGGCGCTTTGTTGTTGGCAGCCGACCGACAAACCGTTGGACATATTACGTACACTTGTTTCGCTTCTGGGCTGTTGAGAGGGGAAGGGCCCTCAACAATGGACCTGGGCCTTCTGTTGCGGCTGCTGCTGCTGCTGCCGCCTAGTCAAATGGGTTTTTGGTCATGAGTGTGCGCTTTGTTTGTATATAATGTTTTGTTGGATTTATGTCTAGCAAACGCTTTATATAAATATGTGTGCAGACAGCTCGAGCAGCCACCGAAGCTAGACACAAGCCGACAGCCGACAGCGAGGATGGCTCAATAAGTAAGTACGTAGTTGCCAAAGTACTTAATATATTTAATTGTAATCTATAATCTGTAACATATTCGTTTTAATAAAGCTGCAATTAGTGCTCCGTTTCCCAAAAGCTCTGCCAGATAATTAATTTACTCACAAACTTTATCAATAGCTTACGCGAAAATAACTTTCAAAGTTCACGAAAGCGACTAAATCAATTGTTAATTAATTGTTAATTTACTTCGATTTTAATCGAACTATTAATGCATTATCTAAGAACCTTTTTCAAACATTGTCACATATGCAATAACTTTTTCTCAGCCTGTGAATATAGTTTAATATTTTTGCATAAGTTTTGTCATCTGTTCTTGGTATCTTTAATTGTTATTATTAAGAGAATAGGACATCGGCTTCATAGCCTAGCCTGGGAGTCAAGCCCGCGTTCTTTAATAATCTTTTATTATTTTTTCAATTTTCCAATTTAAGTTTGGTAATTTTAAATTTCAAAAATCTAGCAAACTTTAAAGCCCGTCTAACAATTCACCCAAAATAATATTGATTCCAGCTTTCCTTCACATTTTCATACTTAAATTATTTTGTAAATGAACTTTTGGGATAAATTGTTGGACCCACTCTCGCCTGGCTGTGCACACGCACTTCTATTTCCCATTTCCATGCAGTTCGCATTCGCATTCGCATTCGGTCTGTGAAAAGGTTTTTTGTAATTTCGATGTTTGGCTGCCTGTGGCGGGGGTAAAGTTCCATTAAAAAATTCAATTTGCTTGTCTGGGCTGCTGTTCGACTGTTCGACTGTTTGACTGTTCGATGTGTGTTCTGTTCGTTGGGTAACGTGTATTGGCCAAGTTGGCGTTAATTTACTGTTATGACGTCAGCAGCAAACACCTTTAGGTAGCTGCCACATGAGGCAAGTGCCAAAAGGTTGCAATTGCAGGGGCCGCGAGCTGCTTGTAATTGCCGTCTGCTGCGCAGCGCCTTCTGAAATTTTTGTCAAACCAAATAGGCGTGTCAGCTGGGGCTGGGGCTGGCGCCGGCGTTGTCTTCGATATCGCGTCGCCTGTTGGCCCAACAAAGCCAAAGAAAAATGGTCCACGTTTCACGGCGTTTTTGTGCATGTCAACGATGTTGTTGCCGCTGCTGCTGCCGCTGTTGCTGCTGCTGCTGTTGCTGTTGCAGAGGCAACGAGCAGGATAAAATGCGCTGTTTACATTCTCTAATTTCGCTTGTTCATTGTCCAGCGAAGCGTTCGGCGTGCATCCCCACACATGCCCGAGGAACAAAGCATTTGGTCAGTTGACCGCGACCCCAGCCTGCCGACTGCCGGCTGCCGACTGCAGTCTGCTGCCTGCAATGCCCAATCCCCCTTCCCAGTGATCCCTTTTGGATGTGAGTCGGCTCGAAAATTAAGCCGAGTAGCTGTACCTTGACTCATGCCACACACCTCCCACCAAGCCAGCGCCGTCTTCTTTTGGCCGAACATCTTCTCTTTGCTTTTCATTTGGCTGCAGCTGCTGCTGGTGCTGCTCCCTGCCCCCTGCCCCCTGCCATCTGCTGCTCCTGTGAGGCAAGAGATTTCAAAGTAATGTTACATCAAGTGGAAAGCACTTGCACACACACACACACACACACACACACAGCGAGCCACTGACTGCACGGGCCGTGGCATAGAGGCATAGAAGCATCCATGTACGAGTTGCTCCGAGTGTACCGCCCCCCTTTCCACACCCTCCATCACCGCACGCTGTGCCTGCAGCTCAACCTCTGGCCATACTGCACCCATGCAGCAAGCATGCTGGCAATTCGCTTTGTTCTTCTGCTCAGTCAGCACTTTGCAGGCAGGCGAAAACCTTTTTTTCGCCATGTCCATTTAACACCGAAGCGTGAATGCACTTGCCGAAAATCCAAAAGAGCAAAAAAGCATCTGAATGAGCAGTGAAAAAATTTCTACATGTGTGTGTTTAAATTTAGGCAAAGCTTGAGGCCAATAGCTCACATTAAAATAAATATATATTTTATCAAGAGATATAGATTGTAGAAAAAACGATTATGACTCACGAGTATCGAGTATCGGCAGATATAAATGCCTATTGACGGAAAATTGGGAAACCTTTTCCAGTAAATCGTATAGATGGGAAATATATGTCTGTGCACACAGAAAAGTCCAAAGAAAATTTCAGCTATTTCCTCAAGTATAGTCAGCTGGAAATATATATAAGGAAAAATATATTTAAGATATTTTGAAGTTGGCTGTATGTAAATGGTGTATGCTTGAAATAATATTTTAAAAAAGCATAAATGTATATAAATAATGTTAAATAATTATTTTATTATTGTAATAATAATTAGCTCATTCACCTGTGTGGCAAATGCGATCGCATAGCTGTGCTGCCTGCGCGCAAGGAAAAATAATAAGAAACTATAAAAAAGAGAGGGCAAATAAAAAAAGAGCAGTAGAAAGAAACCAAAAACAAACACTGTGAAACAAAAGCCGTTGAAATGTTGTAGAAAATTTCATTTCTGTCGACAAGCGAATTTTTCAATGTGTCGTCGTCGTTGTTGTTAGTTTCAGTAATAAAACAGCAGCAGCACCAACAACACCAACAACAACAACAACAATTGCAACAACAACATGTTGGCCTCTACAAAGACTTGTCTAATTCGCATAAATGGCAAATGTAAACGAATTTCCTATGTTCATTAACCGATGCTGCGACGCTGACGTCGACGTCGACGTTGCCGTTGACGCAGCCGTTGACAGCACGGCCTGCACTTGTCTGTGTGTCAGCAGCTGAACGTTTTGTTGCCATGTTGCAGGCATTCGCTGCCATCGCCGTTGCCTGCAACATGATACTATTTTTATTAGCCTGACACTGCGAATCACTTGTGTGCACACTTTTTGCAGTTGCCGCTGCAGCTAGAAAAAAAGACAACAACAAAAAGACGCACGTAGAAGACATCCATAGAGTCTGCCGAAAACTGGCCAAAGCCAGCAAATACGCAACAGCTTTCCGAGTTTAACTAGTTAGCCAACACTAGTTTTTATATTATCAATCAATATTCTTAATCAGTGTGCAACATTTGAAACAGACTGTACAGTACTGCAAAGGTACTGCACAACACTGGTTAGCTAACATAGTTTTTGAATGCGAAATCAATAAACAGTTTAATTGAATACAACCCTTACAAACTCGAACTCCAACGAGCGGCAGGTTTAGTCCATGCTGTAACACTTTCAGATTTTACCAACATTAAGGCAGTGTTGAATAATAATAATAAATTAGTGCAGATTTATAGACAACTTATATGCAGTTATACTTGACATATATTGTAGGCTTTAAAAAGGTATTAAGCCTAAGGCGAATATCTCGCACAAGTGCGAGATACTTCAATGCGACGAAGATTCTTTTAATAAGAAATCAAATTGCAGCAAAAGACAGGGTTGTTTTACACCCACATAATGCTGTGCATTATAATACCATAAGAAATAGAATCAGGAATTATTTGTAAGAATCCCAAAAATGCGAAAAGATCATCTTAATATTTTTTTTTTATAAAAGAACTAAACAAATTCAAACTCTTCGCATTATGTGAAAATATAGGGTAAATATCTGAAATTTTGTAAAATTGTTGAATAGTTAAAATAACTCAACGAAATAGTCATAAATAACTGAATATATATTCCAGAAGGTCGAATATGCTAAACATTTTAAATTTAATAAACATAATCAAAAAGGGAACTGTAAAATTATTAAAAACTGTATTTTCCACAAGGCTTGAGTGTTGAATATTAAATGACTGCAATAATATGTTGCAGCACGCACGCCCCCCCTCCCTCTCACACACACACACACACACACACGAACACATATGCCACGAAGAGATCAGACAAATTGTTGCCTTTATTTCAATTGCAGTTCCTGTTCAAGTTGTTGCTGCTGCTGATGGCATGCTAATTGCTAGCGATAACCTTTGAGGCGTTCAGATGTCAGCAATAACACACAACAAACAGCACACACACACACACACACACATACACTGACACACTGGTACAAGAAAACAAAACAACACAATACACAAGGTAAACTTTGGCATCCTGCGCACAGTTTGATTTCGCGTTTTGTTACGTGAATTTAACATTTAAATTTAAATTAGTTTTTCGTGCTATGTTTAACTAGCTAACAGTTGCCACCTTCCAGCAACAACAACAGCAGCATTAGCAGCAGCAACTTGGCAACAACAACAACAACAACAGCAAGAACAACAACAACAACAACTCGACTGATCAACAGCAATGCAATGGAATTTGTCAGAGCGTGTGACTTTGACTCTGATGTGGTTGTCGTTGCTGTTGTTGTTGTTGCTTGCATTGCACTTGATGCGACAGAAACATTTGTTGCTGTATCTGCAACATTTTGCGGCTGACATGTGCCAATCAAAATGCAGCTGAGGCCGGGCAAGTTGATCAAATGGAATATAAAGAAAATTGTCAAAAAATGTTTTGAGCCAAGTGTGCATGTGGGCTAATAAAAATAAAGGCGATCGCTTGGGCTGGCGAGCTGTTTGGGCCACAGACAGGTCCATGCCGTGGCACAGGTCGCAGCTGCATCATAGACGACAACAACAACAGCAACAACATGAACAACAACAACAACAAGTACAGGGTACACAAGCAGAGTGAGCCGAGGGCAGCCCTGGCCGCAGTCAGCGCCGCAGTTGCAGTTGCAGTTGCAGCTGATCATGCGCTCAACTCACGCAAAATAGTCGTGCACGATTTGGTTCGTGATTTTGTGTAACGAAGCGCCCAAAAAATATCTAGTTGGATAGGCTCCGGCCGGCTGAAGATATTTGTGCCGGCCAGCCAGCCGCCTGACGCTGATGACGACAACGACGATGACTATGAAGACGATCTCATGACCAAAATAACAACGCAATACGCTGGAAATTCATCTTGTCGCTGTGCGCTCCAGTTGGGTCGCAGTTTGCCACAATGCCTCAGACAAGACCCCAGCTGCAGCTTGCTGCTTGCAACTGGCAACTCGCAACTGGCAACTGGCGACACTTGCACATCATTTTGGTGACTGTTGCCGCTTTTCCATCTGTTGCAACTACGAGCAACACGAAATTATCAGCGTGTTTGCAACATTTGCAATTGTGTGGCATGCAAAGGAATACGCAAGCATTGAAAATTATTTAAAATAATAACAATAAAATATGCGTGGCAAAATAAAAAGAAGAATATTCTTAAGCTTTAAACAGCGAATTGAGCTTTAAGCTTTAATTATTTTTGCTTTGGAAGCAGCAGTCAACACAATTAATCTTAAGGCTTAATTGTGCTTTAAGTCAGCTCTTCTCGCTCATAATATTTATAGCTTTAAAAGCAGCTTTAAGATAATATTAACAAAAAGGCTCACTAATGCAGATCATCAACACAGCTAATCATAAAGCTAAGTTGTTTGAGCTTTAAGTTAAATATGTTGATGGTTTGCATTGGAAAGCTTGTTTTCCAGATATTTTTAAGCTTTACGAGAGCTTTAATGCAGATTTCCAACAAAATTAAACTTCAAGCTTTATTGTGCTCTAAGTATTCTTTTCTTGCTCATAATCGCGTTAGTGTACAAATCAGCTTTGGGAGAGCTTTAATGCAGACCGTCAACACAACTAAACTTAAGGTTGGAAAGCTGGTGAGTGCTTGATTTGGCCAGGTGTTGTCTCAGAATATGTTTTTCAATTATACGAATTTACGATGAGCTGTTGCTTTGATTCGATTTGAAAGTTTCAAAGTAACAGAAGTTTGACATTTTTTAAAATAAAAATTTTCATGAGTAACACATTTTCCATTTAATAGTTTTTCCAAGTATTTAAATAGAAACTGTCCAGAGTATGCCAACTAACAAAGGGAACTCAGAATGAAAAAAGCCAGCTAAATTTCGAATAGGGATAAGTAATACGTTTAAGTTTGGGCTTCCGTTTTGGCAACTCTCAACTATTTGTCAAAATAATATAGACCTTTTGATCAAGTTGTTCAAGATCAAAAATTGATGGTATAAAGCCTTTGCTCATATACTAAATACTATTTGAATTATTTCATGATGATAATCTTGTGCTGGGCAATTGTCAAGTGCATCAAAAGTTCGTCATGTAAGTCCATTAGATGCATTTCCTACTTGTTGTTGTTTTCGTTGTTGTTGTATTTATGTTTGTCTTACCTTGAAAATCGCTTACAACTCCTGTGGCTGCTACGGTGGTCGGTGGTCGCTAGCTGCTCCACTCTTGGGCTGCAGCTCTGACTGTGTCTCCATCTCGGTCACCGTCACCGTCACCGTCACCGTCAGCGTCACCATCTCCTGCTCCATCTCCTGGTCCAGCTCCTGCAACGTCTCCGTCTCCATCTTGGTCTCAGTCTTCATCTCCATCTTCGGCTCATGCCGAATGCCTGCCAGTTATTTGCTCCCATTGTTCGCAGTCGTGCTCAATATTGCGTTGCTTTGCTCCGTCCGTACCGCTGTCCTTTTGTCTGTCTGAGTGTACCCAAGCGCCCCCCTCTCTCCCCCGCACTTGCCCAACGGCTGGCCTGCTGCATCATAGAGCATCTGGAGCTTCTTTAGCTCCCCGCCTGAACGCACGCCATGCTGCAGCTTTCGTTTTCGTGGTCCAACAGACATGTCCTGGTCCTGGTCCTGGGCCTGGGCCCTGCGTTCGCCTCGAGTCTTTTGTCTTATTTGATTTATGAGTTTTATTGTGGCTCGTCCAGTGCTCCGCCAAGTGAGTGCTCTGTGAGTGTTTGTTGTGCGGCTTTCAATACCTTTTGGGCGTAAGTAGCGTGCTTTGATTTTTACTCGCCTTGTGCCTGCAACTGCAACTGCAACTGCGACGGCAACAGCGACGGCAACGGCGACGGCGACTGCAAACGCGTCTGTGGCACTGCCAAATTTGGTGGCACAGCGAGTTCCACAGCGCTGCATGAAGCTCAGAGCCTTGGCCCATAGATCATTCTGATCAGTCCCGTGGCCCCAAAGCCCGAGAGCACAGCCAGACAAGTGCGACTCCGACTGGGTTTTGGCTTGTGCTCTCCTCTCCTCTGCTGTGCGCGTTGCGTGGGCGTGGGAAAAAGCCAGTCAACTAATTAGGCTCAATTCTCCGAATATTGATTGCATTCTTCTGGGCGGATCGGTAGCTTATCATATATGTACACTTTTTCAGGCTGCAGTAGCAAAGGTTTTCAATCACAAACTGTGAGATGCCAGATTGAACAAAAATTGGCTTTTCTAAAGACATATTTTATCAAGGAGAAGAAGCAAATAAAATGCGCTCAAATAAACTTAATATATATATAAAACTGTCGATAGTTCAGTTTATTTACAATTGACTTAAACTTTTGGTATAAGGATTTAAATTATATTTATTTATGCTTTAAACAACTTGAACAAAATAAATTGCATTATATTAACAATTGATTGATGTACTATATAAAGAAAGATTATTAAAGATATATTTTTCATCCATATTTGTTAAGCTGGCTCGAGGTCCGCGGTTCTATTTAAAACAAAAAGAAACACAATTTTGCTTTAATTTGAAATTTTGTTTCTTTTTGTTATATATTATATAACAAATATATTTATATATATATAATAAAAAATATATTTATAAAAAGGAATGGTCGCCAAAACCAGTATTAATATAATATTCATCATATTGATCAAGGTATAATTAGTTTATAACAATAAATAAATTTTTTTAAATATTATAAAAAGGATACTTTTTTCTCAGTATTTTATATTTATCTTTAATACATTTTTGCTCTCTACTATTTGGAATTTTCAGAACAAATCATTTAACAGCGCGATTGATTTACTTTCAATTAGCCAGAAAACCAACTGAATACGTGAAGTTGGTCAGTTCTTGGCGATTTTAATGTGTCAACGGCAACAAACAGCTTTCAGTGAGCTGAAATTTCATTGGCCAATTGGCATAGCAGCAGGTCAGAAGAGAACTTCGAGGCGAGGCGAGATTGGGCTAGTGCTGTGATGAGGGGAGGGGAGGGGGAGAGGGGAAGTCGCAGTTGCTGCAGTCAAAATAATAAATAATTGAATGGCCAAAGTGCGATGTGTAGAGTGCGTTTGTTCAGTTGTTGTTGTGGTTTGTTGTTTGTTGTTGTTGTTGCTGTTGCAGTTGTTGTTAGTGTTGCATTTGGGTTGGCTTAGATTGAAATCGACGCTGCAACAGCGACAGCAACAGCAACAGCAACGGCAACGGCATCGTTGTTGCCACATGCTCATGGTGCATGCAACGCGATTGCAGCTCATCTCCAGCACCGCTCGCAGCCCTGTGCCCGCGCCTACTGTCGCCTCTCGCGTCTCGCAGCTTGCAACTCGCGCTGCGAATTAAGCTGTTGACACATAACATCATGTCGCACTTGTCTTGTGGCACAAATCTCACCAGCTGAGTGAAACGCGCGCACAACATGAGCCGCCGTCGCAGTCGCAGTCCGAATTCGAGTCGCTGTGCTGAAGTTGAAGTCTTGAGCGGGCCCGGGCCCAGGCCTCGAGCAGAATGGCACCATGTTGAGTGTACAGGCAACAACGGGAACGACAACAACAGCAACGGCAACAGCAACAACAACAATAGTAACAACCACAATGGGAACAACAACTACAGCGGGCATTCGAGAGCAAGTCCAGTTTGAGTCCAAGACGATGCGGACGCTGGTCAAAGCACAACAAATCTTGCGGCATGTTATCGCTGCCATGACCACGACAACAGCAACAGCAACAGCAACAGCAACAACAACAACAACAACAACAACAGCAACATAAACACCAACAATAACAACAACAGACAGCGTTGACTTCAACGTCGCGACGTTGGCAATTTGTGATTGGATTCTGCCGGTAAGTGCATTCGAGATGTGCCTAAGCCCAGTTACCCTTCATTGTTGTTGTTGTTGCTGTTGTCGAGCTGTTGTCGCTGTTGCTGTTGTTGTGGCATTTGGGTGAAGGGCATTAGAGCTTTGACACTAAGCTCTGGCTTTCACGGCATTGCTCACTCACAAATGTGTTTAACCAAGCATCATCGATATTAGGCGAATATTTATGCCCAGAAGAATACACACAAAATATGCAGGAAAAATTTCTTATACTTATATACGATTATTTTTAGGCATCAATTAATATCAAGATTCTCAAAATCAAAGCTGTTTATCTTGTCAAACAGATTATCTATATGTGTCTTTAATTAAATATTAAGTTCTCAGGTTTTCAGTTACAAATAGTTATAAAAATAAATTCAACGAGAAAGTTAAATATCTTCGGCACGGCGAAGATTTAATACCCTTGCAGACTGTTCCCTTTAGC
Source organism: Drosophila lacicola (assembly GCA_035045355.1). Classification (NCBI taxonomy): domain Eukaryota; kingdom Metazoa; phylum Arthropoda; class Insecta; order Diptera; family Drosophilidae; genus Drosophila; species Drosophila lacicola. Next base: position 14,244,788 of record JAWNPB010000148.1, read on the forward strand.
AGACATGTGAGAGTATTGAAGCTCGGAAACGCCGAGTTTGATGAAAATATTTTTGAAAACAAAATATTTTCCCATACAAGGTATATATTTAGGTAAGATATCTTGTACAGCATGCAATAGAGAGACAGACCTATGCAAAGTTTCAAGATGATAGCCTTAAAACTAAGAGACTAGCTCGCATAGAAACGGACAGACGTTCCTGACTGATGCTGATGCTGATATAGAGTATATATGCTATTAGGGGTCAGAGATGTCTCCTTCTATGCGTTACATATTTCATGAGAATATTATAATACCCCCTAAAAGGGTTACACCATTTATTCATATATATTTATTCATATTATTAAGCTGTATAGGAATGTGAAAGAAGAGAATGGCAAGAAAGAAGATAAGAAACAGACAACAGATTAAAGCTTTGAGCAGAAAACAAATATTCTGGATCTACTTTAAAAGAGCAATAAATTCTGTTTATAATTCAATAAATTCCAAAATTAAGTTTCAATGTGCTTTGAAAGCTTTAATACGAGTTGAGAGCTTTAATAAGCTTTGAAGTAAGAAACGCTGGCAGCTTTATTAATCTTAAAGCTCTTTATAGAAGCGCTTTCCAGCTTCTAGATTAATCGAATATTGAAATGTAATCTTAAATAAATTATATGTGATCATTTGATAATTTATCAAAATTTGTGATTTAAATACATTTCCAAAGACTTTTCCACTAATTCCTAGTCGAAGGCATTTACATTTTTACGCCAATTTCTTTCTCTGAAAACAAGATGTGGCATTTTTTTTCTGTTGGCTCTTTGGGAAACTAATCGAGCCAAGCCAAGTTTTGCTCTTGGTAGCTGGAAGCAGCGAGTTTTGTGTTTTTGGTGCTATTTTGTCGCTAGCATTGATGGGCGCCATCAATTGGGGCGGGTGGTGGTGGGTGGTGGGTGGTGGGTGAGGGAATGCGAATGTTGCATGTGGCATGTGGCACGTTGCGCATTGTACACTTTCGCGTCACTCATACGCCGTGTGGGCTGGCGCCGTTGCAGTCGCCATTTTGTTAGCCGCCATTTGCTCGGCATCATCAATTCCAGCTGACACGTCATCCATCTTGGCGGCCAGAGCAGAGGACAGCGCCTTGGCTAAGAATGGGGCGGGCCTGGTTGGTGACCGAAACGCACAGAGGCCTGCGGCAAAAGTCCTTTAAACGACCTCTGGACGCTGTTGCCTGGCGCCGAAAAGCTGCGGCCAGCATTAACAACAAGGACCAGGAGCATCAGAACGGGGCCTGGGGCTGGGTTTGGGGAGGGGCGTCGTGGCATTCAGCCGGGTTGCAGTTAGGTTGGCAGAATGGCTGGCAAGTCGGCAACTGGGGAGCCGTAGTCCGCACAAGATTAGAAAATTCGACGTTGTGCAGCAGGCGAAATTAAAATGGCGACGAGGCAGGCGGCAGGCGGCATGTGGCATGCGGGAGGCGGAAAGGACGTAACGCCATCACGAATGCATGTTGCAGGGGATGCCAACCATGGATGAGAGGCGGCTGCTGCTGCTGCTGCTGGTTGGCAAGGCTCTCTGTGTGGCTGCCTCGCTGCTGGGACTCTCGACGTGCGACGCTGCAGCCATTAAAATCCACAGCTGCCGTTGTTGCTCTGCCTCTGCCTCTGCCTCTGGCTCTGCCTCTACGACGGGGCACGTAAAATGGTCGGCAGTGTGCGGGCGGCGTTGTAACGCACGCAAGGACATTTGAAGGATAAAGTCGCGTGAGAGCTGCTGCACCAGCTGCAACGGCAACTGCTCTGAGCTGCCGTTACTTGGCATACGAAATCAACTGGCCCCCAACGAGGGAGCCGCGCGACTAAAGTAGTAGAAAAATTGAGTAGTAAATAAATGATAAACGAAAATAAAATGCAAGGACTCGCTCCTACGCGGCGCACACACAAACACACACACACACACACTAACACACATATATATGCGCTCTGACAGGATTACAAGAATGCTCGAAGGACCAACAATGCCAGGCAACAGCCAACGGCAACAAAATGACTGTCCCCATGCCCAGCTCATCCCGCAAGCCCCTCACACCTTTCAGCTCCTCAGCAACCCCCCCCCCCCCCCCCCCTCCGCCTGTCTTTTAGAGTTCTCAGAGTCGTTGTTCTCGTCGTCGCATTCGTGTGCTGCATGCAGTTTTTGGAGGCAACTAAATTCACATTTGTTGTACGTACCTCATCCCTGCTACCCCTCGTGCTCAGCCAGAGAAATGCCCATGCCATGGCATATGGCAGCTATAGCCTCAGCCTCGGTCTCGCCTCGCCCGCCTCAGGCTCTGTGTGAGCTTCTGGCTTTTGATTGCTGCTGTATACACTTACAACGGCTTCTGTTGATTTAGCTATGCGCTGCCATTGGCAACAATTTCTGATCATTTGAATTCATTTTAATGAACTGCAACTATTCCAGGCAAAACGTGAAGCAGTTCTTCCCCTCGTTTTGACTTGTTTTAGACTCGATTTGACGCGGCTTAAGAGAATAGAATAGAGCTTTTTCTGTATTTAAAACAAAAATGTAATTAAAACAACAAATCGTGGTTGCTTTTTGCATAACTTAATTTAACTATTTATGATTATTTTGTGAGTACAGAAAAGTATTTAAATATACAAAAAAAAAGGACGATAACAGGTTCTAGGTTCAAATAAATTATAAAATAAAATAAAAATAATACACATAGATAAATACGAATTCTTTTCGATTCGATTTTGCTTTGTGCACTTGAATTATAAATTAAATAAATAATAAATATAGCAACAATGATTTGGAGATTCAAGTTCAACGGATCGAGGCACAAACTTCCAAGAATTTCACAAAAATAATATTTACAGCTTGGTTAATCTTTGTGGACTGCAATGAAACATTCTTGGAACCTATCTTAAAATTTTTAACGCAAATCAGAAATGTATTCGGCTGATAAAGTCTTCACAGAATTCTCTTTTATCTGGGTCCAAAGTTTGTGGGTTTAACTCAACTCAAGCAATGCGAGCTGATGTGACTTGTTTATGGAAAGGAGGAAAGGAATGCATCTAATCGTTGGGGCCTATTTACGATGCTGCCTCACCTGTCTGTTGTGGCAACTGCAAGGCTAAGTATTTAGTTAAACGTTTACTATCTAAGCCAAACAGAGCTTGGATTCAAATTCGACGCATTGTCAGCTGACATTTGGCCGGTACCAAATTAAATATTTAGCTGCTGCTGCTGCTGATGATGATGATGATGATGATTTAGCTGTTGATTATGATTTTGCGCATCATGATGTTTGCTGGGCAGCCGCTTAAATAAATTAAATTCAATTTTAGCGCAGCCATTGGGCGCCGCTGTGGCCTGGAAAAATGGTCATAGCCAACGTTGACCTCTGTCAGTCAGCAAGAACACAACAGCAACAGCAACAACAGCAACTGCAACAACAACAGCAACAACTGCAACGGTAATCAGTGCCACATAACGCACAGGCCGCAAACTAAAACGCGCAACGCAAAAATCGTGCGTGCCCTTAAGACGCTCATAAAATAGGCAAACGGCGCTGGCCATAGCCACAAAAATGTTTTCCACTCTATCGGGCCAAAAGGAAGGCAAAAAAAAAAAAAAAAAAACCAAGCAAGAGACCCGAATGCTGCCACAGAGATTGGCTAAGAATGGATGGGTTAAACGGTGCGCCTGCGAGGCGAGGCGAGGTGGGTAACCAGCATTGGGCGTGGAGGTGGCGGTGGTGGTGGGTGTGTGCGAGGTGAGGTAGGGGAGGAAGTAGGGGAGGGGGGGGGGGGGGTTAGGCTTACTGCTGCTGCACGTAAGGCACGACTTTTTATTATGCTTTACGTTCTTCGCGCTGAGGCCAACGGCGCCCACCCGCCTGCGCTTTTTGTCTCGGCCAGAGAATCTGCACAAAATCTGTTTTGGCCATTGCCATTGCCATTGCAATGGAATGCATAACAACAACAACAACAACAACAACAGGAACAACTGCAGCAGCAGCGGCGGCAGCAACAGCAACAATTGCAACAACAGCGTCAAGCGGAATAGAAAATAGTGCAGCGAATGTCATTCGCATTGCTTGCTTTTCGGTCAACTCAAGTTTATGGCGCCCGCAACGAAATTGAATTGTGTTCCATCTATAAAGTATTTGGTTCGGGCCAAACGACCAAGATAAACCACTCAAAACAGTCAACAAACTGCCAACACGGGCAACAAGTGAACTTACAGCCAAAAGTTGAGAACTTCGAATAAACGTGGGACAAAGTGCGAATGTGCCCGACAAGCGTATACCCTGAATATTCTGGAGAATCTATCTAAGCTATCGATGATTCGAAGAAATTTGCATTTGCTTCAAGATCCTTAATACGTAGTATTTAGTTCATGTCATTTGAAAGTGCATTCATATATATATTATATTATTTTTATATTCTATGCAAACATAGAAACACATTCCCATAAATATTAATCTAATATTTAATAACAAGCTCGCTCGCTTGCTCAAGTCTAAAAAACACAAGTATTAACTTTTTTAAACCTTGACCTACTCAATAGATAAAGGGATTAATAAACAGATATGGAGAGAAATTTCCTCGCCCCCATCAACGGAATAAAATACTTGCCATTTCCGCATGCCTTGCCGTCATACGGAAAAATGGATTATCAACACACATAAACAATACAATCGAAATGCTAAGTCTATTAAAAGAATTCGAAAAGGAACATATGCATATTTGCATGTATGCATACACATGTATTCGGGAAATGCCTGCTCTTGGTTTCTCTTCAATAACTTCCGTGTTTCAACTCAACTTACTGTGAGGGAAAAGTCCTGCAGTAGATATTTTTGCGTCCGAGAATAAGCGTACTATATATTCACCAAATGGAAAAATACCTAAACTTGTGGCTGCAGTTCTTAACGATTAACGTCTTGAGTCAGTTCTTAAAGGTTTTCAGATGAACAGACGGAGAGACGGACAGTTAGGCAGACGGACGGGCATGGCTAGATCGATGCTGAACTAGAATATATATACCTAATGAGCTCGAAGATGCTTTCTTCCGCCTGTGACATAAATTTGCACAGAGCAATTTAACCCTTTTTGCACTTTTTCAATGAGTTCATAGACATTGAATTGTAGCAAACTGCTACGATTTGTTCTCAGACGCAATTGGACTTAATGTGAGCAAGATCTCGTATTAACTATGAACCGGGCCTCGAACCTGATTAGAGGAAAACTGAACCTTGCCACATTTTTACAGAAACTTGAGCTTGTATTTTGATCAAGGTAAATAAATACTATAGTCAACCGACAAAATGCCAGAGACTTAAGGCCATAACCAACGGAAAAAAAGGAGGTAACAACTCAGTTGATGCCTTGTACGTAATATGTAGTATATTCTGGGATTCGAATTGATGTGTGTTGCTTGAAAAGAATTAGATTTGTATGCATTGAGTGCACTTCATTAATTACACATTTCTGTTTGAATTGATTTGAAAAGAATTTTCCACAGAATTAACCAAAGTCAAATTGCATAGTGAATATGACATTAGAACGAGCGTTAATTAATAAAACTGCGAGTCACAGCGGAAACATGGTCACTGGGGAATAGCCGGGGGATATTCAATCATTAGTGGCTTGTCAAAGGCTGTCCTGGCAACCGTCGCAGCACCGAGCATGCATTTGAATGTGGTATGTGGCACTGTGGCACATGGCATGTGGTATATGGCATATGGCATATATTGTTCAAAACATATACAGATACTTATATGGCGTATATCCATGCGTTACTTAAGACCTAACGTATATGGACTATGGACGCCCATGCCACGCCCCGATTGGCGCGGGCCCCGGCTATTTGATTGGTCAAAACTCATACACGCACACAGAGACAGAGCATATATGTAGCGCAAAAAATTATGCAGCATCTGAACATTTTTGTATTGCGAAAAAAATGCAGTTTTTATACCCTGTAATTCGGAGATATTTTTAATAAAAAATGGGCGTCAAGAATTCCGGAACGAGCAAACATAAATTGTAAAATACTACTAATAATAATAATAATGAAAAAGATAAATAATAATAATAATAATGAAGAAGATAAATAATAATAATAATAATGTAATATCATAAAATAAATATTAAAAAACTTCACGAATAAAAACAATTTTTTTTTTTGCTGTTGTAATAAAATATAATAGAATGTTTAAGGTGGTTTTTTATTTAATAAAAAAAAATAATAATAATAATAATAATGATATAAATTACTAATAATAATAATATATATTAATATTTCAATATAAAAAAGATTTAAAAATATCACCAAAAAAACTGAAAACTTTTAAGCTGCTTTATTTGCAGATTTTGTTTATGTTGTTTCTAAGCAAAATTTTATTCAGAATCGCATCATTCGTAGACCTTTCCATTATCATTGTGCGGCGTAAGCTTAGCTTTCCTCTATGATCACTTTTCCTTATTTCCAGCAATGCATTCCAGGATATGGTTATAGTCGAGACTTAACTTTATTAATAGCTGAATTTGCATATCCTTGTTCAGCTGCACACACACACCGACACACACACACACACTTGAATGGAAATTTTTTAATTTTCCTTTTTTTCTGCTTCCTTTTGCTAATCAAAAAGCACAACAGGAACAAGAACAGCAACAACGACATAACAGAAAGACGAAAGACTAGCAAGCAAAAAAAGCAGATAGAAAAATGGGGAAAACAAAAAAAAAAATTGCTGAAAAGCACAAGAAAAGAAAACCCAGCAAAAGATCCAGATCCGAATGGCTGCCTCTGCTGCTGCTGCTGCACATGCCGGTTATGTTTGCAGTCGAATAAACAGCATCAATTCATCACACACGAAAAAAATAGAAAGCAGAAGAAGAAGCGAAATGGGCTAAAAGCAAGGCGATAAGAAAGCCGAGGGGCGAGAGAGACAGAGTGTAGGGGGAAAACAACAGCAGCAGCAACAGAAAATGGCGCCACGAGGCTCAGGCGCCAGCACATCCACCAAAATGCAGGCACCATGCCCCCCCAGCCCAGCCCAACACATACGCCCCCCCCCGCCACCCATGCCCGCCCTTGGCAGCTCCAAACCGAAAAGGGCTGCCCTGAGCTGAGAGAGCCGCAGCGCACTAAATCAACATTTCACTTTGATGAATGATGACCAATGTCCAGGCGCGGTTGATGTCCTGTGTCCTGTGCCGCGCAGCGCAGCATGCACCAACAGCAGCAACAGCAACGGGCAGCCAAACAAGCAAACAACAACAGCAGCCGCAGCAGCAGCAGCAGCAGGCAAAAAACTGTTAAACTGTGGGCACAGCACAAAAGTGCAAGGGGCGTGCCGCTGGAGTTCCGGCGGGGGCGCTTCCTCTGGATTGGGGCTTTGGTGCTTGGTGCTTGGTGCTGCTGCTGCTGGTGACTGGCGCTGTGCATAGAACGCCTACACGACGAGCCTGAAAATAGACACGGACACTAATCGAATTATTGCCACTGCAGAGGAGCAGCTGGAGGCAGCGGAGCAGCTCCTGCCGTTGGTCCTTGTGCTCGTCCTGCGCGCTGGAGCGCACTTCGCTGCCTACACAAAATCGAATTTTTCTGCACTTGGCACAAAGCACACAAAATGAAAAAAGCAAAACAGGGCAAAACACCAAAAAGAAAAAACGATGAGTAATTAAAAAGAATTTCCCTTTAACGTTTTCTTTTTTTTTTTTCTTAGTTGTTGCAGTAGCATGTGCTCTGTGTGTGTGTGTGTGTGGGAGAGGGAAATCACGAGCGAAAGAAAGCATAGCATACATATGAGGGCAGCCAGAGACGCGCATCTGCATGCGTATATGTGTGTGCATGTATGCATATATGCATGTGTGTGTGTGTGTGTATGTGTGTGTGTGTGTGTTGCATCGATGGCCAGCAGCCAACCAAAATCGAACAGCGTCGCCTTCGCAGTAGCTGACCGCTCGCGATTGCCTGCCGTTGTCGAGGGGGGATTTCAACCAGGGAGCAGAGGGTGGGGTGGGGAGGGGTGTGGGTCCTCGTGCGCTGGCATATACGCCGAGGGGTAGCGGTGTGCCACTCTGCTGTGTACCGCAATAAACAAAAACGCGCGCATAAATTAGAAGCCACACCCGCGTCAACAGCAGGAGCAGGAGCAGAAGCAGGAGCAGGAGCAGGAGCGGCAGGCGCCGGGGGAATGTTTGCACTAAAAACTAAAAAAATAACAAAAAACTAAAGAAAAAAATGTGTGTAGAACTTGTCGCACTTTGAATTGCTAATCAATGCAATGGACGTTGGGGCATTAAAAGCCAGCTCAGGGGCGGGAGGGGGATATGTTCGATGTCAGGCATAAAGGCGCCAAGTGCTCTGTTTTTCTATGCTTCCTTTTTCTATGTTTTTGATTGAAGTGCAATTATTAGAGATGATTTTTAATTTGTGAATTCTTAGCTCAGCTACATCAAAGGGAATTGGCTGTAAGCAAACGCAAAAGCGAAGCTTAATTCCTCTCTCTGCAACCAACATACTTCTGCTGCCTTTAGAATTTATATGTAGAACTAATAACTCTTTTGTTTAATCTAAAAACTGTTTATTATGATTTGCAACTATTTGTGCTTTTTTCAAACTTGTTTCTTTTTATTATTTAATTATTTAAATATATGTTTTTACTAACGAGGAACTATTTAAAGATGTCAATTTTAAATAATAATATATAAAATAATAGTTATTCATTTACTATTTTATTAAATCTAAACTTTTTTTTAATAAAACTTTTTTCCCTGACTGACTGAATGAATAACTGATTGACTGACTGACTGACTGACTGATTGGTTGACTGACTGCCTGAAAGACTTCCTGAAAGATTGACTGACTTAATGAGCTACTGACTTACTGACAGACAGAGTAACTGACAGACAGACTGACTGAATAACTGACTTACTGACTGACTGATTGACGGACTGACTGTTTGACTGACTGACTGCCTGAAAGACTGTCTGACTGACTTACTGAATTGACTGATTGACTGACTGACTATCTGACTGACTAGTTTACTGACTGGCTGACTTATTGACTGACTGACTAACTAAATGACATACTGACTGATGTAATCACTGACTGACTGATTGAATAATTGACTAATTGACTGACAAACGGACTAATCAACGCACAACCCAAACCATAAGAGCCAGGAAGCTGAAAATTTGTACAGTAGTGTTACGTGGTGAAAGTTCCCGCTAAATAAAATAGATTTTAAACGTATTTTATGAAAAAGACGTGGATTTCAACGTGTAGATTTAAGCTTTACACGGACGGGAACTGGTTCAAAAAGTCATATCTAAAATTTTTGGGCACAAAACTTGTCACGGGCAATGCCGGGGAATACCCGCTAGTATGCACATGTTTGTGCGCTCTCTAAATTTATATTTTATTATTATATATATTAGTTATTTTAAATAACAAAAAACAAATTAAGGTATATATTTTGTAACAATTACTATCAATATTTGAAGCAGATTTGTTTGGCCAGCTTGAAATTTATTTAATACTAAGCAGGTTGTTTATGGACTAATAAGAAATAATATGCTAATATAATTATATTTAATTTACTGAGCTGAATAAGAATAAGAATGAGTTTTAGTGGACGGCCGCTGTCAACGCTATGGGTAAGTAAATTCTGATCCAGGCCCAAGCATTGTAGTTGAGGCCTGCCAAACTGGGCCCATAGAGTAGCAAGAACAACAACAACAACAACAGCAGCAACAAGAAATTGGCAAATGCGAAGCGCACATGTGCACAGATTGTTGTTGTTGTTATTGTTGTTGTTGTTGTTGCTGCGGCAACAGCAGCGAAATGTCAACAACAACAGCGCAGCGCACGCGCAACAAAAAGTCAGCTCAGCTCAGCTGCTGTTGTTGTTGTTGTTGTTGCTGTTGCTGTGGCTGTTGTCGCTGTTGTTGCAGTCAATTGCATTGCAACATTTCATTTTCTGATATGAAAGATTTAAAGTTTGCAACATAAAAATGTCACGTTTTTCATGGTCGCCACGAGACGGCGACGAAGACGACGACGACGACGACGACGGCGACAACAGCAACATTATTGTTGTTGTTGCCGCTGCTGCTGTTGTTGTTGTTGGCGCTGCGCATGAGCATTTGGAGCCTATGGCTAACTAACTTGCAGTCTATTTATGTTACAATTTGGCTGCTGCCAGGCAAAAATGTTGCCAACTTTGTTGCTGTTTGCTGTTGGCTGTTTGCTGTTGCTTTGCTGCTTGTTTGACAATGCGCGTCGTGACATCTGCGCCAAGTTAGCAACAGGTCGACGTCGGGGTCGGGCATTGGGCTTTGGTTTCGGCTATTTGGGGTTCAGGCTCTGTTACCGAAATGGCAAACGGGTTCCCAATCTGCTGCCTGTTCGTATTAATTTGACAACGCAACATTACGCACCAGCTGAGCGACTGAGAACTGAACTGGATACCTCTTTCAGGCTGCTGTCTTATACATTTTTATTGCCCCCAGCCATGACAAGAGCGAGAGAGAGGGAGAGGGAGAGATGCCACTGATATGAGGCACAGTCGCAGACACAGAAGGAGCAAAGATTTTGTTTCGTTTTGTCACAAATTAAACACGTTTTTCCACAGAACCTAATGAATAAACTAGTCAAACGATGTTCGCTGCTGCGAGCTGGCAATTCGTTAATGTGCACTCCATAGCCGACTAGCAAATGCCCTGTACGAGTCTGTTAGCCTCAAAGATAAATATAAACTGTCTAAAGCTTTTAAGTCTTAATTTAGTTAAATACTTAAAGCTATATTTTCTAAGAATATTCGGTTTAATAAAATGTATTTATTATTTACATCCATACGTATAACCTGTACTCAAAAAATGTGTCAAATACATCTTCTCAGCCATCTCCGGAACAACTAGATGCAAAGAGATTAACATGGCTTGTACAGAAATATGTATGATATTTTCTTTCAGTACATTTTGCAAAACTTGTGAAACATTCACTATTCGGTTAAGGTTCATGATAATTATATTATTAGTTAATTAGTTATAATTACACAAATATTTAATATTTGGATTAACAAAGTCTCATTTCTATTGTGGTAATTACTTTTACCTATCAATGGTCGTATTTCTCCGTATTGGCAGTGCTGCCAATTAAGAAAAAACTCGTCGAGTGGCAGCACCTAAACTTAATACACATTTCAAAGCTTACAAGCAAGTTAAATTTCCTGTTAAACTTCGACAGTGATCAGCTCAGTAGAAAATGAGGCGATGAGAAACAATTTGATGACGAGTCAAAGCTGGACATAAACTGGGGCGAATGGGCTTAGAATGCGTACTGTTGATGTACTGAGCACCTGCCATTTGTATGGGCCACAAATTGAGAAGGCGATAAAACAAATTGAAATTGTGAAAGCGTCTCTTTAGCTGGCTGCCGCTCGAACTGGACCAAACAGTGCCTGGACTACTATTTCCGAATTGCCAACTAATCTGCCGAGTGTGATTAACGACAATGGGGCAAGGCAGCAGCAGCAGCAGCAGCAGCAGGAACGCAAAACGCAAAAAAATGGCCACTCATCCAGAGCGATTTGAAGGCGAGATGCATACAATTAGCAGGCTGTAAATTTGAAATCGAAAATAGTTGCAAGACGTAGTCCGGTGCCGTGGTGCGGCTACTCCGAAGCCTACATAAGTGTTAATTGAACATGGGCTGTGTACGTGTGCGGCAGCGGCAGCATGTGGCATGTGGCATGTGGTATGTGGCATGCGGCTGTGGGACATGGGTTTGGGTGTATGGATAGCCACTTGCCGCAATTACGCACATCTAATGCAATTTCGATAATTGGCCATCAAATTTATGGGACATGTTGCTGGCCGCAACGAAATTACGATGTGCGAACATGTTGCGCTCATAAAAGGCAAATGTTGCCAGCCGGGCGAGTTGAGGGCGAGCGAGGTGGCGGGGTGGCGCAGCATTTAAATGCGTGTGATAAACAGCGTGTTGCGCACATGTTGCCGTGCAACATTTCATGCAAGCAGCAATGGGGCAGCTGTAATTATTTCTATTAAAGAGTGCAAGAGTGCTGTCGCTGTCGCCGTCGCCGTCGCTGTCAGCCTGACTGCACACCACGAACCAGCGGCAACGGCAACAGCACCTGACCAGCCAGAGCAAATAAGAGCATTCTCCGTTCTCGTTGTTGTTGTTGTTGTTGTTGCTGTTTTTTTAATTCTCAATTTGAATTTGCATGCGAGACGCGCACACGAGAAATTCTATTAGGCAAAACATTTCGCAATTGCGTGCTGATTGTCAGGTTAACTGCAGCACTCCCATTCCCATTCCCATTCCCAACGGCCAGCTCCGAGCCAGCTCCTTCTGGCCAAGTGTCTGTTGGCCTGACCGATAGCCAAAGGCAGCGAGCACGCTGCGGGCAGCTTCTCTCAACTCTTTAGCTGCTTTGCATGCCCGCGATTATTAGTTACGGCCGCCTGAACGCATTTTTGCGCATCTTCACACACGTCGCGTCGCCCTCGTCACGCGGATATCTTTTGTCTTTGGCTTGAGGCCCCCTTTAAGACAAAACTATAATAATCTTAATTAAGTTTAGAATTGAGTCTGCGCGTAATTATGCGAAACGCGCTCAAAGGCCCGTCCCAACCCAGTGCCAGGCTAGGCCAGCCCGCGGACCGGTCCCGTCCCGTCCCGACTACGTATGTGTATGCAAAATAGCAACTGCCACGCCCCCGCCCGCTAAGCAGCCAAGCCAAGCCACAATTATGCTGTGCACTTGCGCATGCCCCCCAAACACACACACACACAAACACACACATGCACACACACACACACACCTCCCAGCCGCCCAGCCGCCCACTTTCCTTTTCAAGGTGCCGCCTGCAGCGGACGCCGACATCGTCGTCATCGCTGGTTTCTGGTTAGGTGAGCATAACTAATCTAATCGCTATAAATCTGCCGCTGCCCCGTTGCCCCTGTGCTTTTGCTTTTGCTTTTGCTTCTGCCTAACACGAGCCCTATCCCACTGCTTCGATTAGCTTACGTGTTTTTTTCTTTATCGATTAAATGGACAGGTGTCGCTGAATTCGATAGAACCTATAAAGCTTTTCTGTTGAAGATCAAAGCCCGCCTAGTTGAAATTTACTTAAATTATGGATCGAACCGCACATTTTCATACTTATCGGAATCTTAACCATTTCTTGGAATTGCTTTAGGAGTCGCTAAGTTTCTTCGATTTAACCTAAAGGCCAACCATAATTATTTAGCGACCTATTGGATCGAACTCCATGTTTCCACATCTCAGTTCGGGTTGAATCATTTCTTGGGCATACTTCTAATGTACTCGATTATAGCTTGGAAGCTAACCCAACCCTAATTATTTGGACACTCCTTATTTGCTCATCTCTGGTCAGGTTGAACATATGTCGTTAATTCTATTTAATTTAAGCCCCACCCCATCTACCCATAATTATCGCAATTTCCGCTCAGGTCTATTTAACTAATTAAACCCTAACCTCACCCAATCGGAACTTACCTAACATAAACTAAACTAAACGAATCTAGCCTAACTCAAAATTTCTCTAAAACACGGATCGAACCTTATCTTAATCTCACCTCAGGGCAAACCTTTTCTTTGAATTGGCCCAATCCGAAATTTTTCGAGTCGACCTTTGGTTTAGTGGCTTTTCCATATGTTCGCATTGGGTTTACTATTATGGCAAGATATAGTTAATATGAAATAGATCTTCAGATGGCGATGAAGAGATTTGGTTGAAGGTACTTTAAGATCGGGCTGGTCAGTTTGTTGAGGAGCTCGAACCACGGCCTGGTGGCAAACCACCTTGCGCATTGCAAGTGCTTCGATTGCCTTTGATTGGCATTCTCGATTTATGTTGGCTTCTAATGAGCTGCCTGACCTACGGTGCCATATCAGCTGCTCGCTGCTGACAATCCCGACAGCAGATGTTGCGGCTACCCACAGTTTCAGCCTCATTTAGATGCTAGCACCGAATGCTGGCCTCCAAGATGCAGCAGCAGCAGGGGAACAGGGGAGCAGGATCACAGCGAATCGAGTGTGCCATTAGTTTTGGCCTGGACCGCTAAACCCAGCACAGCCCGCCCCGGCCTCAGTGCTGGGCATCGCCCACTTGGCGGCGTCTCCGAGTTGCCGACTTACATACACGACGTGGCTTTCCGTTCGCCTGTTCGCCGTTCGCCGTTCGCCGTTTGCCTTTCTCTTTCTCGCGCTGCATGGCCCATTACGCTGTCCATTTGAGTGGTCATTATAGTAAATTTGATTTGGACGCGAGCCTCAAAAGCTGCCCGGGCCACATCATCAATACCAAGTGACATACGGACGCACAGAGGGAGAGAGAGAGAGCAGGGACATCGTTGCAGGAGGGGGCAGCATGGCAGGGGCGGGGTGGAGCGGGGCGGGGCGGGGCGAACAGGGAGCAAAGAAATATCGAACACGTAGTTAATCAATCCATTGGTGGTCCAAAAGCACGACGCGCCAGCAATTACTGTTAACTGGGCCGCGCAGTTGTTGCTGCCAGTTGTCGGTTGTTGTTGTTGTCGGTTGTTGTTGTTGTTGTTGTCGGTTGTTGTTGCTGTACGCACGTTGGCGCGTTTTAGGCGCGTGGGCGGCAACATTCACAGTTGGCAACATTTTGTTGAATGCTGCATGTTGAATGTGGCCCGCTTTGGCTGACTTTGGCCGCAATTAAAACGAACCCGGACCGCATTTCATGCACCGATTTGCAAAGTAATTATGTTGTCATTAGCTCGAGAGCAGGCTAAAAAACAGCGGGCAGTCATTCACTCAGTCAGTCAGTCAGTCAGGGAGTCAGTCAGTCAGTCAGTCAGTCAATCGCTTAATCCAGTTAATTTACATGCAACAGGCATTCGATGCCAACGTATTTGCATTTTGTTTTACGATTTAAACTGACAGAAATGCGCTCCAAACACGATCGTAACCGAGGACTCTACGCATTAGAGTCAATCAATTTTAATATGTGGGCTCTAATTTATTTATGATAAATCGGGTCTATTCGCAATGTTAGATAATCCAATTTAATACAAAAAAATATGTGGTAAAGCTCCAGACGAGCTGGAGGAGAGGCTAAGCTGTTGAAAGTTGGCAAATATTATTATGTTACGATATACATATATAGCAATAGTTGCTATTATTAGTATTAGTATTAGTATTAGTTTTATTATTATTACATTGCATTTACACTGCTCGTTAAAGCAACTGTCTAATTGAACCTATTGTTAACTGAAGAATCAGCATGCGGATTCGCAACCCAAGCTAGCATATGGATCTATCTGGGCTGAAAGCCATGTTTGCCATTGCCATTTAAAAGTTAAGCATTATAACTAATTGAAATATTATGAATAATTATTAATAATAATAACAACAGCTGACGTGCGAGCCGCTGCGGTGGCCTGGACTTGAGAGCTCGCCTCGCCTGACTGGCATTTTGGCATTTTTGGCTGCCGTTCATCGAAAGGTTCGCACCTTCTCGATTGGCGGGCACAACACGCACATGTGGCACAGGCCACGTCGAGGCCGGTGCGCCAGGTCTCCCGGTCTCCCGGTCCAAATTGAGGGTACGCAATCGCTGCCCCCGGGCGAGCGATTGCGTCCATGCGGTCGGGTCGGCGCTGCCGAAGACGACTTAATTGAATGTTGCAGTCGGACAGGCAGCTGCTTATCAGCACCACGCGCACAATTAATTCCAGCGATTTGTAACTTAACAGTAAAACTGTAAATCGACTTGCCCCTTGCAGCTGTCTCCCCGTCTCCATGTCTCCCTGTCTGCTGCTGCTGCTACCTCCTTCTCCTGCTGCAGATCGCCTGCAGCTCCCCTCTTGCAAACCTGTCACTGTCCGCCTGTCCGCCTGTCCGCCTGTCCGCCTGCCCGCCTGTCCTCCTGTCCGCCTGTCAGCTGGCAACAACAAAACGTAAATCAAGAAATTTGCTTATCCCACGCGCCGCGTCCCAACCCATTCCCATACCCATACCCATACCCATACCCATTCCCATTTCCATATACATGCCCAGGCCTGGCTCTGTCCAGGCTGTGTCCCCATTGGAACAGGTGGCGCGGATCGCTGCGTGCGTCTTTTGCATATTAAAAATGTTTGCCCGTCTGTTTTGGGGATCAACGTTGAATGCGGCACCGAGTGGCCTCCAGCTGCATGTTGCCTCTTGCCTCTTGCCGCGTGCCCCGTTGTTGTTGCCCCCCCTTGACTGTTGCCTCTTGCCATAAGGCACAATGGGTGGTAAATTGAAGCTTTCAACTGTGTGTGCTATGTGGCCAGACTCAGAGCTGATGTTGCTGTTATTCTTCTCTTTGGATCTCATTTCATTGGCCGCTGTTTTGACAATCTGCGCCAATTTAATTGGAGCGCTGTCATTAAAAGCACGCAATTAAAAAAGCGGAAAGAAGCAGGAAAAATTGTTTTTCTCTATATTTATAAATAACAAGGTGCAGAGTAGAAGAAGAGCTATGTGGTATTGAAAAATAACTATTGGTTCTCACATTTACTAGAGCTCGAATGGCAAAAAGCACTTGCGAATAGCCCTGCTTAAAGTAGATCCCTATATAGCTATCATATGTCTCTTGGTAATATTATCTTTTAAAGCTCATAATGCACACTTAAGAAGTCTAGATATTAGTCAGTGCATAACACGTTGTTCATCAAAAGGCTCAGCTCAGAAATTCGCTTGAGAAGCGAATAGAAGGGTCTTAAGGTCGGCCTCATTTGTGGCTCAGGTGTTAAGCGCCAAATGTTGCCGCCGAGACGAACCAACGGACGGACGGACAGAAGGACGGACAGAAGGACGGACGGAGGGGCGGAAGGAAGGAAACAGAGAACAGCACTTGGCATTGCATTGCCAGACAGTTTATTTCATATCAAGGCGAATATATTTACTGCTGGCTGGGCCATGCTCGAAATGCCCCAATAATTAATTTGCAGCTATTCCTTTGGGGCCCTTTGGTCCCTTTTGGCCAGAGGATTATTTAGGTGGGGGCTGGTTCGAGTCGCGTTTCGCTGGATTGTAAACACAAGCGGCGACATCCGTTTGAGATTTGAATCTTGTGGCTGGCTGATTAGCCCCACTTAGTGGAACGGTATTAGCCCACTTGACGAAATTAAAGGGATTGCGGCCAAGTTGCAAGCAAGTTGGCTCGCTTTTTGGCCCGCGGCTTCTGGCAGCGACGACAGCTGCTAAGACGTGCAAATAAACAAAATTCCTACCAAAATATAATCCGGAAGCATGGACATAATGACAAACAGGCGAAACCCAAAACAGCTCGAGACGGAGCTGGGGCTGGCAAGGCCAAACGAATAGGAGACGGCGACGGCGACGGAGACGGAGGCGGAGTCCTGCGCGAGACAATGTCGCGCTTTGCTCTGCTCTGCTCCGTGCCTTTTGTATTATTTTACTTTGCACGGCCAAAAGGAAAAGGATTATAAAATACGACAAAAACTGTGACTGTTGCCCGTACTGTGAACTCTCGCTTTGTGTGCACCCCACCGCACCGCACCGCGACCGACGGCATCGACGGCTTCATTTGGCGTGCATGGAAACCGTTTGCTCCCGGTCTGGATGCGGGTCCTGTTCAAGATTACCACTCGATCAATGCACTCACGACATAGGATGTACTCGGCTAGTGAATTGTCTGATATGTTTTAAATTTGATCGTTTGTCTTCAGTACGGACAGCTCCCTTAGCCGGACAGCCCTCCGGTGCTGATTTATTGAAGAACAACACGTTATCAACAACAATGTTATTTTCCAAAAATTATTGGCTTATATATTTATTTTACGATAATTAAGAATTAATAATTATGTTTAATATATATTTTACTTGGACAAAAATCCTTGATTTTTCACCCTAAGAGTGTATATAATCGTTTCAAGGAAAATCTTGCCTGTAACAGGTCTTTAGAAATTCTCGCTTGCAAGTTGCCTCGATGAAAATCAACTTCTGAATTTATTACAGGATGTGTCACAGTCTTGTTGACTCCTGTATAAATTGTTTTTGTTTTGTCCTTTGAGCGTGGCTCAGATACTCGTGTTGGCCACAAAAAAAAAAAAAAATAAAACAAAGGCAAAAAGAAAAAAAAACTGTTTGTACTTTAAATGACATTCCGCCGTAAATTTCACGTTTATAGCTGGCACACAAGAATAAATATCGCGTTGTTATATACTTATAAAAGGCGTGCGAGGGACGCGAATACATCGAAATATAATAGGTACGAGTTGAACAACAGTTGAGCCAAAAGGCATAAAAAATGCAGACACACACACACACACAACAATTGAGTGTAGACATAGCTCGCAAAAATACAAAATTATAGAGGAAAAAATACAAATAAATAAAGCAAAATTGTAGACAGACGCGAATTGGTCGAGGCATCGGGGAGTGGGTCAAGTGAGTGGAGTAGTGGATACATCCAGCTCAATAGCTCACCTTGCATATATGGCCAGGTACAGAAAAACAATTGCTCTAAAGCAGCGCATCAATTGGCCTCCTTTTCGCGTTACACATAAATCGAAACAGCGTCTGAATATTAACTGGGATGTGACTGTGAGAACAATTCTCTCTGGAAAATCTGTAAATATTTTACGAATATTTTTGGTTACAAATGGAAATCTAGTTAACATACTGTCTATCAAGCGATCAAAAGAAATAGGCTTCGCTTGGAGTAGAATGTTTTTATTCTAGATGTGAGATTTGATAGAGAAACTTGTGATTACTTTTTGAATGACATTTCTCCTATTTATATATTATCAATTAAAAAGGCGTTGTTTTTTAATTAAAAAACATATTAAAGGTTTTTTGTAGTTCAATTATAAGCTATTGCTCTGACTTGCAGTTTCTTCCTAATCTCGTGTAAGCTATTTACCTCCTCATTACCTCCTCAAATTTTTCCTCTCCGTCTCTCTCTCTCGCCCTGTCTATATCTTTCTCTCTCTCTCTCTCTCTCTCTATATATATATTTTTTTTCACTTGCTCCTCTTTTTCAGCACTTGAAATCTCTGTTTGCCTCTATCCCTGACACTCTCTCTTTCCCTTAAGCGCCTTTCTATGCGATTTTCATAAACTTACATAAGGCCTATAGTGGCTGGGAATATGTTTTTATGCAACAAAATTGTTATCTGAACGAGCTTAAAAGTGTTGTTAATATGTTCAAGCTACCTGTTTCAAGCAGTGCCAGAGCTTGGGCTAAGCGCCTCGCAACAACAGCAACAATGATAAATACGAAATCAACAACAACAACAGCAGCAGCAGCAGCAACAACAAAGTTAAGTTGACCAGCAGCCCACATATCAGCGGCACTTCATCTTGATTGACATGCGCATTCAGCGCGTTGACATAATGATGGACAGACTGGGGACAGCGACTGCGCAGGCGCAGGCAACTGGCAACTGGCAATGTGCAGCCTGCAGCCTGCTGCATGTAGCATGCAGCGTGGAGCGTGCAACGTGCAACAACAAAGCGTGACAACATTGCCGCTGGCGATGCGTTTGTGATGCTGTGATGTGACCGCTGGGATCCGCAACGATATGGGAATAAAAACAGATTCGAATGGGGCACAGACTGTGCTCTGCCGGAGGGGAGAGTCGGTGGGGGGAGGGAGCGGGCACTGGGACTGTGCCACACAGCTCTCAACATGCAAATCGCAGGCGCTCTTCATATGCGTAATGAGAGGCAAACTTTAATGAAGTCGAAATCGGTAAACGAAATCGAAAATGGAATCGGATTTGGATTCGGATTCGGATGTGGATGCGGTATCGATGCCATTGATGGCTGAAGCGCCGGCTGATGCGGCCTTTAAGATTTCCCGCAGGCCCTTCCCCCTACGGGGCATTGCGAAATTTTTCAATATCAATTTTCATTGTTCGCGAACGCGTCCTCCTCGTCTCGGGCTGCGTCTCGCGCTGGCTTGTTGGCGGCGGCGTTGTCGTCACTCAGTCGGGGCACGATCTTAGGATACGATGTGCTATCTGGACATAAATAGACGCCAATTAAATGCTTGATGGCCATGTTCTGTGGCCAGCCCAAGGAACAGTTCAATAGTACAAAAAAAAATAATAAAAAACAGCAGCCGAAAAAAAGGCTGCAAAAAGCAGCGAAAAAGCCAACAGCAGCAGCGGAAAACGGAAATAATTTT